>CM055102.1:19404687-19757181 GCA_029204225.1 Diphasiastrum complanatum
TTAATGGATTGTTGGATGCTCATGCTAGCATTGTTCAAAGTATTGCTATTCAAAATACTTTGCCAAGTTTGATGGATCTTCAAGTATTATCTTTATCTATGAAGAATATAGGCTTCAAGCAAGAGGTGGATCCACATCAACACTTCAAGAGGAGGCTATGCACAAAGGGAAAATTCAAGGGCAAAACCAAAAGTAAGTGGTCTAAAGGGCAAGATCAAGTGGATGCTTCTTTAAGTGGAAAAAAGAAGGATAGATCAAAGCTCAAGTGCTTCTATTGTGGCATCAAAGGACACTTTGCAAGTGAGTGCTACAAGAAGAGAGATCAAGGAGACAAGCAGGGTAATCTTATTCTGATGAGGATGGTTTGGATATTCAAGATGCAAATGATGATGCTTTTGTGATGTCTTCATTTATGCTTGCTAATGATGGAGATCTAGATCCTTGGTGGATTGATAGTGGAGCAAGTTCACACATGACTTTTCACAAAGAGTACTTCGCTTTTTTGTTGGCATATCATAGATTTATTACAATTAGCAATAGTGGAGCTAAGATGTATGTAACATTCATTGATGATTTAGTAGATTTTGTTGGATCTATCTACTAGCATAGGTATCTCATTCTATGGCAAAAGTCATCTTATATCAATCTTCTGGAGACAATTTGTACTTGATTGTGGCTAAAAGCATGGTTTGGTGGTACAAACATGAACTGGCAAGGACACTACCTTTTTGGATATAAATGCACTCAAAAGAATGTTTATTGTTTGACATTCTAAACTGGGTCCACTAGAGATATGAAGAGACTATGACTGTTTGTAACAGATTTGCAAGTGTGTAATTCTAATAATTGCTTAACTTTTGTTGTGGAAAAACAGCCACCGGCTTCTCTCTCTTGCTCTCGCTCTAGCTCTCGCTCTCTCGCAATCCAGCTCTCTCTCTCTCTCTCTCTCTCTCTCTCTCTCTCTCTCTCTCTCTCTCTCTCTCTCTCTCTCTCTCTCTCTCTCTCTCTCTCTCTCTCTCTCTCTCTCTCTCTCTCTCTCTCTCTCTCTCTCTCTCTCTCTCTCTCTCTCTCTCTCTCTCTCTCTCTCTCTCTCCTCCCGTTTGAAAGATCTCCCGCTCTAGCTCTCTCTTTGATCGCGTTCGCAAGATCTCTCAATATTGGTCTGATATACCTCTTTCTTGCTGATCGTGCTCAACGTGAAAGATTCAACTAGTTTCATCACATTTTGCAATATTTCCATATTTGGCATATTGAGGCCAAAACTTGTTTTAGACTTAGAGGTTCACTTTTCAAAGTTCATTAGTCTAAAATTCATTTGAATAAACACTTTTTGAAGTGTGGGAAAGATAGAATGCGAGTTTGAGTAGATTCAATTTGAATAAGTTGGGTACATTGAATCTAGACCCAAAATTGGTAGGGTTAGCATTTTGGTGGGAAAGCCAAGTGGCCAAATAGGGTTTGGACCTGTTATAAAAGGATGTAACTCGTGGAGAGAGTCATCTTCTCTCTTCTCTATCTCATTTCATTCTTATGCATGGTTCTCTTGGGTTCTACTATCCATTGGTGCACTATCTTGGTGATTGCTTGCAATTCTATGTGTAGAATGATCTATATTTGTTATTTTTGGATCCACACGTGTGAAATATAGTAGCTTGCTGGTTTTGTACGTACAACAATAGTACATAATCATTTCATTCAAGTTTGATCAATTTCTATTAGTGTTTGCATCTCAAATTGTGTGTAGATGCTGATTTTTCTACATTGGTGAAATTGGTAGTGTATTTCTCTTTCTAACCAAAGATCATTCAAGTAGATTGGATCTTAAGGATCTGAAATCTTTCACATGGTATCAGAGCTTGTTTTTCAGGTTATGAAGGAGGAAATCAGATCTATCAATGATTTGGTGAAGATATCAAGTCTAGAGCATGCTCGAGAGGATTCTACACCAAAATCGGATTTTTTGCTTTTGTAGATTGGATCTTTTGTAGATCAAAACACTAAATAGGTCAATATACTTGTTCAATTCCATTTTTTGAATTCACATGCTGGATTTGGCCGATTTTTGGATCATTGGTTCAGCCTAAGTGATGGCTTATAGATTGCATATCAAATTTTCAGCATTTGCATGTAGATTTGGAATAGTCAATTTTTTGTGATTTTGTCAAAACCCTAATTTTAATTGGATCTCTAGATAGTGAGGTTGCTGGACTTCATTTGAGTGTGTTTCAATCTTATGAAGTGGCAAAAGTCATTAGATTGAAGATAGATCATAGGTTGATCAAGATTCCATGATTCTATGTGTTGATTTGCTTGGATAAGTGCTAGAAGAATTTGTGAGATAGTTTCAAATCTTGGTGATTTCTTTTGAAAGCATTTGTTGTTGTTCAAAGGAGTGCTTTGTGCATTGAAGCAGGTTGAAAGAGAAGATCAGGTCATTGCTACATGGCAACCTCAATTGGAGTCATGTTGGAAGCCAATGATAGGCTTACCTCAAGTAACTATTCATTATGGAAAGTGAGGATGGAGTCACTTCTTGAGATGAATATTGTTGTAGGTTTGGAGGAGAGACCAGCAACACAACAAGATCAATTGAGGTATGACAAGAGGGCCAAGAAGGCTCTACACATGATAAAGATGAATGTTACAAATGAACTTCTCAAGGAAGTTGGTAAGTGCACATCATCTTTGGAAGCTTGGAATTCATTGAAGAAGCTTTATGAATCCAAGTATACTTCTAGAGTGTTGAATCTAAGAAGGCAAATCTTTTCTTGTTTGCAAAAGAATGAAGAAAGTCTAAGTACTTTTGTTTTGAGAATGAAAGCATTGAATGATGAGTTAGCTTGCATAGATGAAAGCATTAAGGAAGGAGGGCTTATTCAAGTGATTCTTAATGGCTTGTTGGATGCTCATGCTAACATTGTTCAAAGTATTGCTATTCAAAAGACTTTGCCAAGTTTGATGGATCTTCAAGAGATCTTGATCAATGAGGAATATAGGCTTCAAGAAAGAGGTGGATCTACATCGACACTTCAAGAGGATGCTATGTTCACAAAGGGCAAATTCAAGGGCAAAACCAAAAGCAAGTGGTCTAAAGGGCAAGATCAAGTGGATGCTTCTTCAAGTGGCAAAAAGAAGGATAGATCAAAGCTCAAGTGCTTCTATTGTGGCATCAAAGGACACTTTGCAAGTGGGTGCTACAAGAAGAAGAGAGATCAAGGAGACAAGCAAGGTAATCTTACTCTTGATGAGGATGGTTTGGATGTGCAAGATGCAAATGATGATGCTTTTGTGATGTTTTCATGTATGCTTGCTAATGATGGAGATCTAGATCCACACATGACCTTTCACAAAGAGTACTTCACTTCTTTGTTGGCATATGGAGATGACAAGAGGGTGATCTACACGACCAATGATGGTGAGTGTGCAATCAAAGGGATTGGCACAATTCCTATTTCTCTCTCTACAAATAGGAATGTTCATTTGGAGGATGTCTTGTTTATTCCATCTATTACCAAGAATTTGCTTAGTGTGAGTCAAATGCTAAGTAAGGGCCTCAGGGTGGAGTTTGATGGAGATGCTTGTTTGATCAAAAGGAAGGATGTCTTGATTGGAAAAGGTAAAAGGCAAGGGAAGTTGTTCAAACTTGATGCTTGTGTTATTGCTAACCAAGCTGGATGTGTTGCAAGGGAGCAAATTTCTATTCAAGAGGTTTGGCACAAAAGGATGGGACACCTCAACTTCAAGTCATTGGAGGTAATGGCAAGGAAGAAGGTTGTGATTGGTCTTCCAAGTTCCTTAAGTAATGACAAGCATGTTTGTGAGTCTTGTGCTTTGTCTAAGTCACATAGACTACCTTATACTAGATCTATTTCTAGATCTACAAAGCCTTTTCAACTTGTACATTCGGATATTCATGGATTTACTACAATTAGCAATAGTGGAGCTAAGATATATGTAACATTCATTGATGATTTTAGTAGATTTTGTTGGATCTATCTACTAAAGAGCAAGGATGAAGTGTATGATGTATTTGTCAAGTTCAAGAATGCAAGGGAGAACCAATTCTCCACAAAGATCAAGTGCTTGAGAGGTGACAATGGTGGTGAGTACATATTTAACAAGTTCAAGGCCTTTTGTGATGAGCATGGGATCAAGAGGGAGTATACAACATCAAGGACCCCACAACAAAATGGAGTGGCTGAAAGGAAGAATAGAACTTTATGTGAAAGTATTAAAGCTATGAGGTTAAGTGCTGATCTTGACAAACCATTTTGGGATCAAGCTTTGTTGTGTGCCAATTTCTTGTGCAATAGGTGGCCGAGTGCTATTTTGGATGGAAGGACACCTTTTGAGATGCTATTCAAGAGGAGGCCGAGTGTCAACTTTCTAAGAACCTTTGGATGCACATGCTATGTCAACATTACTCTTGATGATAGGACCAAGGAGGATCCATCTTCAAAAAGAGGTATTTTTTTTGGATATAGTGAGGTGAGTAAAGCCTACAAGGTTTACATTCCTTCTACTAACAAAGTGATTGTTGGTAGAGAGGTCATTTTTGATGAGGGAAACATTCCAAAGGTGTCTTCAAGCATGATTGATGGTAAAGTAGATGGTTCTAACATTCTTGATGTTGATGAGAAGGATCCTACTTTGGATGGTGGTGATGATGGACCTTCATCAAGTCAAAAGCCAAGGAGAACATCAAGAGAAAGACAAGTACCTTCAAGGCTCACATATGATCAAAAGGGTAAGCAAGTAGTTTCTGGGAATTATGTTGCTTTCCTAACCTCTTTGGATGAGCCTACAAGTGTAGATCAAGCAAGGAATGAAGAGGAGTGGATCCAACCAATGGATCTTGAGTATCGATCTCTTATGAAGAATAGAACATCTTTTGGAAGATCTTCTTGTGTACATGGAGCTATGCAAGTGGATGGATGTTATCTTGATGTAAAGTCAAGTAATGGATCTTAAAAACAAAGTTTGTTCAATGACTTTGATGGTCAAGTTGAAGATCAAGAGGTTGATCTCAAAGCGCTTCAACTAGTCAAAAGGGAAGTTGGCAATTTGGAGCTAGTCAAGAGCATCAAAGGAGAGGTAATTGGCAAAGGTGTTATGGATCTCTTTTTGCAGCATATTGAAGACTCAAGTAAGGTCAAAGGATCAGCAAGGAAGTGTTGTTCAAGTTTACTTTACTTGTTCTATCTCATGTTTGAGCAATTTCATGTGGATGTGTGCAAATTGTCAAGATATGGTAAAACTAGCTACATTGATAAGCATTGTTTTGATGTTGGATTTGTACTAGCATTCTTGGCTGATTTTGCTGATGGAAATGAAGCTATTGGAGGTTCATTATGTCACTCATCCATGGCTAAGTTCTCAAGTGTTGAGCTACTTGGTGCCAGTACTTGGAGATTGTCAATTTTTGGTGAATTCATGGTCATTTTCTTGTGTCAAGTAGATCTTGAAGATAGACTAGTGCAAACTACTTGGTTTATGGAATCATGTGGTGCTGGGTTTGCATCATTAATGTACTCACCTACTCATGGATTTCCAAGGTTTGATGGTTTCTTGTGGCAAGATGAAGATGAAGGCTCATTCATGGAGTATCATGGTGGATACAAGGCAACAAAGGACAAAGGAGGAGGAGACATGCAAGCAAAAGTTGATCACTCACATTTATTGTTTGTTTGCTGTATTTTCCCAAAGAGTTCAGAGTTGGAAGCATGGTGGAATCATCTCACTTACATTCTATTTGATTCTTCATGTTCTAGTCACATTTTTACATGTAAAATTGATGTAAGAAATAGTGAAGCATCCCAAGTGGACACTATTCTCTATATCAATTATGGTTGTTTCTATTTTGAGCATTACATGATCATTGAAAGAAGGTCTATTCTTAGGAAGAAGATCATTCCTATGATGGATCAAAGTTCTATTGTCAAAAACTATGCTAGGAGCAAGCATATTGAGATACAACATCATTTTGTGAGGGAGCGAGTCATTGCAAAGGAGGTGGAGCTTCAACATGTGTCTTCAAGGGAATGTGTAGCTGATATCTTCACCAAAGCATTGGGAAAAGACTTGTTCATGAAGCATAGGACTTCACTTGGAGTATTATCAAAGTCTATGTCAAAACTAGTTGAAGAGGGAGTGTGAAAGATTCAACTAGTTTCATCACATTTTGCAATATTTCCATATTTGGCATATTGAGGTCAAAACTTGTTTTAGACTTAGAGGTTCACTTTTCAAAGTTCATTAGTCTAAAATTCATTTGAATAAACACTTTTTGAAAGTGTGGGAAAGACAGAATGCGAGTTTGAGTAAATTCAATTTGAATAAGTTGGGTACATTGAATCTAGACCCAAAATTGGTAGGGTTAGCATTTTGGTGGGAAAGCCAAGTGGCCAAATAGGGTTTGGACCTGCTATAAAAGGATGTAACTCATGGAGAGAGTCATCTTCTCTCTTCTCTATCTCATTTCATGCTTATACATGGTTCTCTTGGGTTCTACTATCCATTGGTGCACTATCTTGGTGATTGCTTGCAATTCTATGTGTAGAATGATCTATATTTGCTATTTTTGGATCCACACGTGTGAAATACAGTAGCTTGCTGGTTTTGTATGGACAGCAACAGTACATAATAATTTCATTTAGTGTTTGCATCTCAAATTGTGTGTAGATGCTGATTTTTCTACATTGGTGAAATTGGTAGTGTATTTCTCTTTCTAACCAAAGATCATTCAAGTAGATTGGATCTTAAGGATCTGAAATCTTTCACACTCAATCTGATTGCGATGTGGTTGATCTAGGTCTTTCTTGTTAATCATGATATGTTTGATTGAGCTCTTTGTTTGATCGATTAATCTGTGCGTAGAATAACAAACGATTCCAGCATGGATAGTTTTCAGGCCAATAATATATATTTCACAGATTGGAAATTCCAACAGTTTTTCCTACAATGCATGAGACGTACGCAAGTGATCCCAGCATGGAACCTCAGCACTGTGCTGACAAAGCTGCAATGAGGGACTATTGGGCTGGTAAGAAACAGGAACATAGAATGAAAGAATTTTTTTTTAGGAGGCTTGGAGATCAATCTCAGTAGATGATGTCAAAACAAGAAAACGAATCTGTTTAGCTACAACAAAATATTGGCGAAGTACTGTTGAAAGCAATTTTGTTTCTAACATTTGTAATACCCTCAGTCAAATTAAGGTGCCCCACTCAGCGAATGAACTCTTCGCGAAGAGATCTTCGCTTGTGATGGTACTAAATAAAGCTGATGGCACAACGAATCTCCCTCATTCGAGAATTGCAGGTGCTTTGGGTGTTCATCGCAAAAATATTGTTGCAGCCAGTTCTCACCTTAACATTAAGGACGACAAGGAGTTTTTCCCTTGAGTGCCTGTCAGAGACAATGGCCTAGAGGTAGCATAATCACGGCTCAGGTCAAAGAACTGGTGTATGCCTTTTGGAACTCAGAAACTCGAGTGTCCCCTAACAAAAAAGACATATGCCGACAGAGGATTGGAAGAAAGAGTGTTGTTAGGCATCCAGTACATCTTCTTGGATGACACTTAGGTCCTTATTTTTTGGATTTTTGTTTTTTTGGTACTGCTATTCTTTTTCACTGCTGAAACTGATCTTTGATACTCATGTTCTTTGGTTCTGCAGATACACACTCCACCTCTTGCTATTTGGAACTGTTTTGTAGTTTTTACTCAACTAATGTTTTGCTCTTTTGGACTTTTGGGACTATTGGTACTTGTAAAAGCTTATAAACAACTATTTATTTTCTTATGAAAACTTGTGTAAGATATATTTTTGGTACTCTATATTCATTTCAAATAACTTTTTTTTTTGCTGTTTGGAACTCATGGAACATTTTGGACTTTTCGTGTGCAGAAAGTACTGTTGTTTGTTGCTCTTTGGTGTTTTTGATAGTTTTGGTAGTTTTTAAATGTTTTTTCAATTTGTTGTTTGCAACATTTTGGTACTTTTCGATCTACTAGCATTTAGCTATTTGGTGCTTTTTAATAACTTTTGGGTATTGAATGTTTGTGTTGGTACTACTGGAAGTTATCGTGTAACAATTTTGATACACCAAATTAACAAAATAGGTTCTTTAATACCTCGTGTCTCATTTTCATTTTAAAGTCCGAATTGGTCTATTGAGATTTTTATAGTGTACCATTTTTATTTTAGAATCTATAGCATTTGGTCCTATTTTTTTTAAATTTCATCGTATTTGCAGATTGCACATGACCTGATTCGGTCGTTTTGGTACTGCTTTAGTGTTGTTACACCAATTGGTAGTATTACTCCAGTAGTCGGGTACTAATTTTACAAATTTTGTACTATTTTGGTACTATTTTTGTGTTGGTAAAACTCTTGAATACAAAAGAATGGTACTACATTAACTTATCGTGTACCAATTCAGATCCTCCTGACTACCAAATTAGGTTATTTTATAGTAAGTGTCTCATTTTTATTTTAAGATCTACCAAATAGGTATTATTTAGACTTCTCGTGACCATATTTTACGCATAAAACTATAAAATTAGGTACTTTTTTCGTTATATTTATTTGTGTTCGCAGCGCATAGAATCCTTTGTGGTCTTTTTGGCAGTATTTTAGTGTTGTTTGCCAATTGGTGGAATCTAAGCTTTAGTTACTACCAATTTTACAGGATTTGTACTATTTTTGTAATGTTTACATGTCTTGAAACTTTTGAGTACCAAAGATTGGTACTATTTGAACCTATTGTGTAACTAATTTTGATCCTCCAGACTACCAATTAAGGTTCTTGTACTTTCTGCATGTTTAGTACTTTGGTACTATAAGATGCTTCGGTACACTACTTGTATATGATGCTTTGGTACTACTTGCAAGTACTTTCTACCAATCTGGTACTACCTGTGTATGATACTTTGGCACTACCTGTATATGATGCTTTGGTACTACCTGTTGGTACTTTCTACCCTATAACACGATAAGAGTTCCTGAATATAGATCAGTGGTAACGAGAATGCTTCTCAAGGTCACTTTGAAGATGCTAACAATGACTTTAATGCATAAGGAATCTTTAAGAAGTTTCGAGTGAACCAACACTGCTTTGAGCTGCACCAGACTTATTTTACAAATTTTGTACTGTTATGGTACTATTTTTGTGTTGGTTAAAACTCTTTAATATGAAAGATTCGTACTACAAGGTCTTATCGTGAACCAATTCTGATCCTACTAACTACCAAATTAGTTCTTTTATACTAAGTGTCTCATTTTTATTTTAAAATCTAACAAATTGATACTATTTAGACTTCTCGTGTCCCTATTTTACCCATAAAACTATCAAGTTTGGTACTTTTTTTATTATATTTTTGTGTGTTCGCAGCTCGCACACAATCCATTGTGGTCTTTTTGGTACTATTTTATTGTTGTTTACCAATTGGTAGAATCTAAGCATTAGTTACTACCAATTTTACAAGATTTGTACTATTTTTGTAATGTTTATGTGTTCCTGAAACTTTTGAGTACCAAAGATTGGTACTATTTGAACCTATCGTTAACAATTTTGATCCTCTAGACTACCAATTAAGGTTCTTGTACTTTTTGCATGCTTAGTACTTTGGTACTATAAGATGCTTTGTTACTTTAGTACTACCTGTATATGATGCTTTGCTACTAACTGCAAGTACTTTCTACCTTCCTGGTACTATTGTGTATGATACTTTGGTACTACCTGTATATGATGCTTTGGTACTACCTGTTGGTACTTTCTACTTGTAACACGATAAGACTTCTTGCATATAGATCAGTGGTAACGAGAATAGTCCTCAAGTTCACTTTGAAGATGTTAACAATGACTTTAATGTAGAAGGAATTTTTAAGAAGTTTCAAGTGAACCAACACTGTATTGAGCTGCTCCAGTGTTGGGTACTAATGTTACAAATTTTGTACTATTTTGGTACTATTTTTGTGTTGGTAAAACTCTTTAATATGAAAGATTTGTACTAATAAGAATTTATCGTGAACTAATTCTCATCCTATTGACTACCAAATTAGGTCTTTTATACTAAGTGTCTCATTTTTATTTTAAAATCTACCAAATAGGTACTATCTAGACTTACGCATAAAACTACAAAACTTAGGTACTTTTTTCTTTATATTTATTTGTATTCGCAGCTCGCATACAATCCTTTGTGGTCTTTTTGGTACTATTTTATTGTTGTTTACCAATTGGTGGAATCTAAGCTTTAGTTACTACCAATTTTACAAAATTTGTACTATTTTTGTAATGTTTATGTGTTCCTGAAATTTTTGAGTACCAAGATTGGTACTATTTGAATCTATCATGTAACAATTTTGATCCTCCAGACTACTTATTAAGGTTCTTGTACTTTCTACATGTTTAGTACTTTTGTACTATAAGATGCTTTGGTACTACCTGTATATGATGCTTTGGTACTACCTACAGGTACTTTTTACCGTTCTGGTACTACATGTGTATGATACTTTGGTACTACATGTATATGATGCTTTGGTACTATGTGATATTGTCGTGGCTAGATCGATAGAATAGTCAATTTTTCCATGCACGATGCGCTTTCTACTTTTTACCTGTAACACGATAAGACTTCTTGAATATAGATCAGTGGTAACGAGAATGCTTCTCAAGTTCACTTTGAAGATGCTAACAATGACTTTAATGCAGAAGGAATCTTTAAAAAATTTCAAGTGAACCAACACTGTATTGAACTGCACCAGTGTCGGATACTAATTTAACAAATTTTGTACTGTTTTGGTACTATTTTTGTATTGGTAAACTCTTTAATATGAAATATTCGTACGACAAGGTCTTATCGTGAACCAATTCTGATCCTACTGACTACCAAATTAGGTCTTTCATACTAAGTGTCTCAGTTTTATTTTAAAATCTATCAAATAGGTACTATTTAGACTTCTCGTGACCATATTTTACACATAAAACTACAAAAATTAGGTACTTTTTTCTTTATATTTATTTGTGCTCGCAGCTCGCATATAATCCTTTGTGGTCTTTTTGGAACTATTTTAGTGTTCTTTACCAATTGGTGGAATCTAAGCTTTAGATACTACCAATTTTACAAGATTTGTACTATTTTTGTAATGTTTACGTGTTTCTGAAATTTTTGAGTACCAAAGATTGGTACTATTTGAGCCTATTGTGTAACAATTTTGATCCTCCAAAGCACCAATTAAGGTTCTTGTACTTATTGCATGTTTATTACTTTTGTACTATAAGATACTTTGGTACTATTAGATGTTTTTGTACTTTGGTACTATAAGAAGCTTTGGTACTTTGGTCCTACCTATTGGTACTTTCTACCGCTCTGGTACTTGGGTGCTATAAGAAGCTTTTAAATAGCTCTTCAACGTGCAATGTGCTTTGGTAATTGGAAATTTGTGCAGCAACAGAAGAAATTTGGTGAAAGATACCGAAATATTAAATGCTGGCAAAACCCTTGAGCACCAAAGCTTTCTGAAACTCTATAGTACCAATTCTTCTTTCAATTGGTTCTTATCGATTTTCAATTCAGATAGTTCAGACTACCAAATTTATTATTGTCGCATATTACCTATTTTGGTACTTTTGGTAATGTTTTTTCAAGGGAAACAACAAAACCCATAATATCAATAAACATCCAAGTTTTGGAGGGGGTTTGAAATCACTTATGTCATGTAACATGATAAGACTTCTTGAATATAGATCAGTGGTAGTGAAAATTCTCCTCCACTTTGAAGATGTTAACAATGACTTTAATGCAGAAGGAATCTTTAAGAAGTTTCGAGTGAACCAACACTGTATTGAGCTGAACCAGTGTGTTTCTCAGTGTATCCTGAAATATAATAATAATCTATGATGTGGTTTCGATAGATTTTGTTAGCTAGAGCGAGAGCGAGATACACACACACACACACACAGATATATATATATATATATTTATATGTGTGTGTGTGTGTGTAGAGAGAGAGAGAGAGAGAGAGAGAGAGAGAGAGAGAGAGAGAGAGAGAGAGAGAGAGAGAGAGAGAGAGAGAGAGAGAGAGAGAGAGAGAGAGAGAGAGAGAGAGAGAGAGTTTGATAGAGTAATTGGAGGTTGACAATCTTTCACTTGCCTCTAATAGAAAGACACCCATTGAAGCCATAAAGAATGTTGGAAATAAAAAAAGATGGATGAAAAAATTTCTTATCTTCTCACTATAGGAACTAATCAAGGGTAAAAAACCAAATCCTATGTAAGACTAAGCAAAAAACTGTGAGATAGATCTCACTAGTTTGACAATCTCTCTAAAACAAGATTTGAATCATCAAAAAAGATGAAGTATGGCAAAAGTTATGGTTCTCTGAATTTCACACGTGTGAAATACTCCAAAAATGTCAAATTGACTCAAATACAACCTATTTGTATGAAACAATTTGCCTAGAACCTATAAATTTTGCCTAAATCACATATAGATGAGATTGGTCAACTTTTGGGTGATTTTTGTGATCATTCAAGCAATAAATGACATGTACACAAGATTTGCCACAGGTCTAGGTGCCCTACCTATGACTATTCAAAAGCTTATAACTTTTGATTGGCTTATCCAGCTAACATGATTCATTCTACACAATTCTAGCTTTCTAGTGGGCCAAGTTGCATGAAATTTGGATCTAAGGTGAGAGAGAACCACCAAACTAAAATTATCTGAGTGGGGGACTATGCCGATGGGTTCAATCAAAACAATCTCCAGCAAGACAAGGTATGACGATTGGGAGGTTAAAAATGAGACCTCAAGTGGAAGTGACAATCTCCGACTACACACTCCTACTACTAGGCAAGATCCTGACTCTACACCAAGCACTCACGTAGTAAGTGCTATATCAGCGCCAATAGTCATTCCAAATGATACCAAGAAAATACCAAAAGTGATAGGTCCTCTACCCCAGTTCCATGGAGATACTGATGAAGATGCCCATAACCATACCCGAGAATTTGAGACATCAATGTTTGTCAATAGAATCATGGCGAAGATTAATTCCCAACAGATTTCAAAAATAGAACAAAAACCACAAAAAAACCCTAAAAAACATAAAAAGAACCTTCGTCCGTTCTACTGGACATAGGTGTGATTCAAATCTATAACTGTTAAGTTAGCGAAGAATGATACCAAAAATAGAAGGCTAAAGTGACTGTTCATCTAGTTGTTGGTAACTTTTTGTGAAAAGCTTAACACCTTTCTACAAAAATATCAGTTCTCTGAGAAATTTTTTTGCCAAAGTCAAAGTCAGTCCAACATAGTATTTTTGATAATTAGTGAGTTGGGCCAACGTTAAGTCAAGGTCAGTTGTCATATTGATCTATTTTTATCAAAAAAGACTCTTTTTTGTAAAAATAACAGTATCACTCTTGCTGAACCTTTGCCAACTTGTCTGAGAATTTCAATTATAGTATTTTATCATTTTTGAGTTCGGCGAAGGTTAGATTTATTAGGTCATCCAAAAAGTCTATTTTAATCCTTGCCAAAATGCAAAAACATTATTGTTGACCACAAAGAACCTTCGCCAATTCTACCCTAGCCATATCAATACCAGATATAGTCATTGTCAATCCGACGAAGGTTAATTTTACCAGATTTGTCAGAAACAGTTAGATAAGTGATTTTTATCCAAAATAGCATTAAAGAATCTTCACCGAGTCAATCTTTGCTAGTACTATTTTTGAGTTCTAATCTACTAAGATCTATCCACTGTTAAATTCATCATATATTCAATAATATCTGCTGTCCATTCAAGTACTGCTGTCCATTCAAAAACTGCTTCAACATAAAATAACGTAGCATCTAGTAGTTCATCATCCACTTCAGTATTGACTGGTGTTGTCTGGATTCTTGAGACATGATCGACAAGATAATGTTGTTTACCTTTGCAAACCACAACTCGAAAATCAAATTCAATTAGTAGTAGTAATCATCTTGCAATACGTCCCGTATTACATGTCTTGTTTACTAAATAAAGCAATGGCTGATGGTCGGTATAAAATGCAAAATGTGTCGCCATTAGTTAATGTCAAAATTTCTTCATAGAAAAAAAATCATGGCCAACGCTTTGACGTTGACTTTGGCAAAAAAATTTCTTAGAGAATCAATAGAATCAATAAGCTGTCGACTAGCAAATCTAATAGGATAGTCTTTCTTATATTCTCATGGTTGCGCCAAAACTGAACCAATAGCATATTTTGATGCATTAGTATGAACATGAAATTCGATTGTCCAATTTGGAGCTTGTAGAATCGGAGCCGAGTGTCATTTTTTTAGAACTTTTGGATGCACTTGCTATGACAAAGGGGGATCCATCTTCAAGGAAAGGTATATTTGTTGGATATAGTGAGGTGAGTAAAGCCTACAAGGTTTACCTTCCTGATTATTGGTAGAGATGTCATTTTTTATGAGAGGAACATTCCAAAAGTGTCTTCAAGTAATGATGGTGTGGATGGATCTAACAATCTTGATGTTGATATTATGGATCCTACTTTAGATGGTGATGATGGAGGAACTTCATCAAGTCAAAAGCCAAGGAGAAAATCAAGGGAAAGAAAAACACCTTCAAGGCTCACATATGATGAGAAAGGTAAGCAAGTTGTTGTTAGAACAAACTATGCTTTCCTAACCTCTTTTGATGAACCTACACGTGTAGATGAAACAAGGAACAAAGAGGAGTGCATCCAAGCAATGGATCTTGAGTATCAAGCTCTCATGAAGAACAATATATGAAAATTGGTGGAGTTACCTAAGGACAAGAAATTTATTGGATGCAAATGGATCTTCAAGATGAAGACTAAGCAAGATCGATCTATCAATAAGCATAAGGCAAGGTTGGTGGCCAAGGGATATGCACAAGAACATGGTGTTGACTATGATGAGACCTTTGCACTCGTGGCAAAGATGGTAAGCATTCGGGTCATCATCTCTCTTGCTACTCTTTTTGGATGGGATCTATGGCAAATGGACATTACAAATGCAATCTCAAATGGTGATCTTGAGGAGGAAGTGTACATGGAGCAACCCAAGAGCTACATTTAATCTACAAAGCCAAATCATGTGTGTCCTCTACAAAAGAGTTTGTATGGTCTTAAGCAACCACCAATTATGCTAAGCTTAACACATTTTTACTCTGTCAAAATTTTGTTATGAGTGAGTATGATCATTCATTATATTTTATATTTTCTGGAAATGATGTTACTACCTTGCTAATTTATGTCGATGATATCACCTTGAGTGGTGGAAACAATCAATGTTGATGATATCAAGAGTGCTCTCAAGAAGGAGTTTGAGGTGCATGATCTTGGTCATTTGCATTACATTTCAGGAGTAGAAGTGATTAGATCTTCTCAATCTACTTTCATTTGTCAAGGGAAGTATGCTAATTCTATTCTAAAGATATTTCATATGGTAGATGTAAAATCTTGTGATACACCTATGGAGTCAAATGTAAAACTAAGTATAAGAGGTAATGAAAGATCAAGGACATTATTCTCTATAGAAAGCTAGTTGGTTCACTTATATATCTCACCATCACAAGACCATATCTAGGCTATTGTGTTGGTAGATTAAGCCAATTTATGCAAGATCCTGGTGAGGAGCATTGGAAGCCCCAAGAATAAGAGTTTTGAGATACATCATGGGAACTCAAGATTTTGGCATATTGTATGAGGGATCATCATCTAACTTGTTTGTATTTTCAAATTTGGAGTTTGTTGGAGATCAAATGGATAGGAAATCCATAAGCACATATTGTATTTTCATAGGTGATGGATCAACAAGCCACTATCTCATTGTCATGTAGTGAGGCCGAGTACAGAACCCTTACTCATTGCACAAAAGAGATGGTATGGATCAAGAGGATGATCAAGGATCTTCACTTGCGGAATGTTTCAGAGAGCCCAATCATCTTTTGTGCAACCTATCATCCCAAAAATTGGCAAGCAATCCTATATTTCATGCTAGGAGCAAGCATATTGAGGTGGCATATCACTTTGTGAGGGAGCAAGTCATGGCAAAGGAGGTGGAGTTTCAACATGTGTCTTCAAGTGAATGTGTAGCTGATATATTCACCAAAGCATTGGGAAAAGACTTATTTACAAAGCATAGGACTTCACTTGGAGTATTCTCAAAGTCTATGCTAAAACTAGTTGAAGAGGGAGTGTGAGAAATTGTCAACTAGTTCGATATTTTAGTCATATTTGTTTATTTGGCAATTGAGGCCAATTTGCATATTAGATGACTTTTCAAAGTTATATTAGTCTAAAAGTATTTGAATTACCACTTTTAGAAAGTGAAGGAAAGTAGAAGGTTGAGTTTGGACACATTCAAATTTGAATGTTAGATACATTGATTCTAGTCATATTGTTGATAGGATTTTTGATCTAGACGTTTCTATGGAGGGAAACCAAGATCATTTATGAGGCATGGAACTATTATAAATAGATGTAAACTCATGGGAAAAATGATTCTTCTCTCTATCATCTCATTTCATGCTTATACATGAGTTCTCTTGGGTTCATCTATCCATTGGTGCACTATATTGATGATGATATCTTGCAATCTTGCAATCTTGTGTGTAGAATGCATTGTTTAGTTGATATTTGAATCCACACATGTGAAATACAGTAACTTATTGTTTTTGTATGGACAACAACTTCATCTTATTGTAAGTTTGATGTTTGATCAATATTTTATTGAGTTTTCATCTCTTTCATTAATTAGATGTTGATTTTCTATCTTGCAAATGGTGTAAATTGTTGTGTCTTTCTCATACCAAAGATCAATAGATGATTGTGGATCTTAGTGATTCACAAAATCTTCACATAAATTTTGTTAATAAAACTATTGCACTTAATATTTTAGGATATAGACCAGTGAATTTTACGCTCAGATCCTCACATTTTGCATTGTATGCTGCCTATGTTGATCTGAGTAAGTATGAAAACTATGAGCTCTTGGATCCTTACGAAAGATGAAAACTGTTGCATGATTCTAAATTGCAACTTTCATTAAAGAAAATGTTGGAAATAGAGTAGACATTGGAAAATCAGACTTTGTAATAATTTTCATTTAATATACAAAATATCTATGTATGTCTATTGTCCATTGGCTTGTATAAATATGCATGTTTTTTGAGATTTTGTATAATCCGTCGATTTTGTATTATGACAAATTTGGACTCTTCTATAAAACCATTGGAAAAGTTGTAATATATAGCCATTTTTTTGCTAGTCTTATGAAATGCCGCTCTTGCTTGCCAATGAGATTTTTCCATTCCTTGTGATGACCATATGCTAAGACTTCCACGATTGCTTGCAAAAAATGTCGAATGATGCTGTAATATGTGTTGCATGTCGTACAAACAATATATAAACCAGTACCAAAAGTATCTAGATTAATTACACATATTTGTCTATAATAGTGTTACACTGAAATATTACCATATATTGTGCTATATGATTTGCTCCCCATGCACTTTAAACTGCATCCACAAATTCACTATAGTGACTCGCACCTTGTGGGTAGATCCTTGAAAAGTGATATAAAACTTGGACTTGGCCTCATCCCAAGTACTAAAGGCCATAGTGATGAATTCCATATTGATTTTGTTAGAAAATACATGACCATTGATCCCCATTGCTGTGAGCAAGGGCTCTGCAAGCTTCATCCATTCAGCCACCCTGCTTGTGCTAGGAAGTGACATGTCGGTTGAAACATCATGTTTAACCACAAATCGAGGTGAAATACTGGAATCGCTGGAAGACATGATGACAAATGGTAGAAACTTGAAGTAAAGAGCTTGAGAGTGTATTAGAAAGCTGTGTGAAAGTTTTGAAAAAGTTCGATCGTGAAAAAAATTCGCAAGAGTTTCGCTAGCACAAATGAGAAATGAAATCGAATTCAGTCCTTTTATAGGCTAATTTTGAGTGCTAACTTTATAAGTTGTTCTGAATGCCCATAACGTTGCATGAAGTTTATGTTCCCAATCAAAACGACTTGCTTCAACCGTTTTGTCATAATATTGCAAATAATCTTATTGGAAGATTTTGCTTGTCCATCATACCTCGGATAATACGGAGGCGTACTAAACCGATGAATAACGAAAAAGTCTTCCAACAGACTCTTGATCGTTTCATTGAAAAAGTGTGTACCACAGTCACTTACGATCTCCATAGGACATTCAGATATAACAATGATATATTTATAGAAGAACTTAGTCGTAGACTTTGCATCAACACCTCTAATTGCTTTTACTTCACCCCACTTGGTCATATAGTCAGTTGTTACGATGATATATCTGGCTTGAGATCCTCTTGCCGTAGGATGAATAGGACCAACATAATCAAGTTCCCATTTTTCAAATGGTGCTTGTGATAGAACCAGATCTAAAGGTTCATAATTCTACTTCATAGGATGCTGTGCTTGTTGACATACATCACATGACTGAATAAAGTTTTATGTATCCTTATGAAGTGTAGGCCACCAACAACCTGATTGTAAAATTTTTTGAATAGTGATATTAGCTGAAAAATGTCCACCTCTCATCCCATCATGTGAAAACTTGATAGATCAGGTACTTCGTGCGGTAAAACACAAATATCGTCCATTCCACGACAATACAATTGGTCTGCAATCAATTGATAAGTTTGTGACTTAATAATCAATTGTTTTTTTTGTACTTTTGTTAGAGAGTCATTAGGTTGATAACTCTAAACACCCTTGTTTGTATTGCATGAAGACAACAAAAGACATGACAAGGAGTACAAGAATATCAAGAGATCGAGAATATCCTAATTGGAAATCCGTACTACCGATTCCTATTCATAATGTTCATATTTCTACATTGCATGTAGAGGTGTGTATAATAGATGCTGGAGAGTTTGCGAATCCCAAGGCAACCCTAAACCTAGTTAATAAGTGAGAGGGATTTGGCACCCTACGTGTGTAAGTCCAACCCAATGATCACATAGTTATTTGATTAGTTACAAGCTAATAAAAAAGATTTTAGGCCTTTTTGCGGGACATTTAATTTCGTATGGCCTTATAGTCAAGTTAGTGAATAAAATAGGGGTCCCCACCAAAATTCCAATTCAAATTCAAATTGGTTCCCTCCAATTTTTGAATGGGTTCTATCACTTTTTCAAATTTAAATAGTTAGGGAGGTAGAAATTGGCCAATAGGATTTGAGGACAAAGCCCTAAAAATCACTATATAGAATGGTAGTTTTGAATATTTTACACATGTTCTCTTCATTTCAATACAAGCAGGTTGGCCCTCTTACGAATTGGATTTCTCATGTTTTCTTTGGATTTGCGATTTGTTGGATTTGATGCGTATTTGGATTAATCATTCTTATGTTTTTTGTGAGAGAGAAAGGGAGAGAGAGAAGAGTAAGTTTCTATCATTGTTGTGGATCTAGTGTTAATGGATGTAGTGTTAATGGATCTTAGTGTTAGACATGAATCATATGCACATGCTGGATTATGAAATATGCTATCAGGCTCTCATGGGAACGAACCTCCGCATGACAACTAGCTTCATCTCCTTTATGCTTGTGTGCTTGGATCTAGGGTTGAGGGTAGGATAGGAAATGCCCACTACAATTTTGATGTTGTTATCGGGGAGCTATGCCAATTTTTCAGTTTTCAACATGCATGGATGGATGTTAGGTTGCATTTAGGCATCTTGTTTTGGCATAATAGGGTTTAAATTTTATTTAGGATTAAATTTGGAGAGATCTTGCTTGATTCGAGTGGATTTTCTTGTTTGAAACCTAATTTGATTGTTGAGTAGGGGACGCCATACAGATCACCATTCTTAAGATCCATTTGGATTTGAGAATCAGAAAAAACAAAGAAAATCATTCATTTCTGCCATTTTGGTAAAAAAGGAGACAAAATCGTCATTAGTCTTGAAAACTTTTTGTTCCCTGGTAAAGAACCTTTACTGAGTTGCGGACAGCACCGCCTTCATACAGATGGTTTTCAGTTTGAAGGGCGAAGATTAATTCCCAACAAATTTTTAAAAACAGAACAAAAACCACAAAAAATCCTAAAAAACATAAAAAGAACCTTCGCCCGTTCTACTGGACATAGGTGTGATTCAAATCTATCTACTGTCAGGTTAGCGAAGAATGATACCAAAAATAGAAGGCTAAAGTGACTGTTCATCTAGTTGTTGGTAACCTTTTGTGAAAAGCTTAACACCTTTTTACAAAAATATCAATTCTCTAAGAAAATTTTTCGCCAAAGTCAAAGTCAGTCCAACATACTATTTCTGATAATTAGTGAGTTTGGCCAACATTAGGTCAAGGTCAGTTGTCATATTGATCTATTTTTATCAAAAAAGACTCTTTTTTGTAAAAATAACAGTATCACTCTTGCAGAACCTTCGTCGACTTGTCTGAGGATTCCAAATATAGTATTTTATTATTTTTGAGTCCGACGAAGGTTAGATTTATTAGGTCATCCAGAAAGTCTATTTTAATCCTTGCCAAAATACAAAAACATTATTGTTGACCACAAAGAAACTTCGCCAATTCTACCCTAGCCATATCAATATCAGATATAGTCATTGTCAATCCGGCAAAGGTTAATTTTACCAAATTTGTCAGAAACAGTCAGATAAGTGATTTTAATCCAAAATAGCATTAAAGAATCTTCACTGAGTCAATCTTCGCTAGTACTATTTTTGAGTTCTGATCTACTAAGATCTAGCCACTGTTAAATTCATCAGATATTCAACAATATTTGCTGTCCATTCAAATATTGTTGTCCATTCAAATGCTGCTTCAACATAAAATAACGTAGCATCTGGTAGTTCATCATCCACTTAAGTGTTCACTGGTGTTGTCTGGATTCTTGAGACATGATCGACAAGATAATGTTGTTTACCTTTGCAAATCACAACTCAAAAATCAAATTCAATTAGTAGTAGTAATCATCTTGCAAAACGTCCCGTATTGCATGTCTTGTTTACTAAATAAAGCAATGGTTGATGGTCGGTATAAAATGCAAAATGTGTCGCCATTAGATAATGTCAAAATTTTCTCATAGAAAAAATCATGGCCGACACTTTGACTTTGACTTTGGCAAAAAAATTTCTCAGAGAATCAATAGAATCAATAAGTTCTCGACTAGAAAATCTGATAGGATAGTCTTTCTTATATTCTCATGGCTGCATCAAAACCGAACCAGTAGCATATTTTGATGCATCAGTATGAACATGAAATTCAATTGTCCAATTTGGAGCTTGTAGAATTCGTGTAGAAGCTAAAGCTTTCTTCAATTTCTCAAACGCTTCCAATGTCTCAGTCGTCAAATATGTACAATGGTCAACTTATAAATAGGTCGTGCTAAGTTTGCAAAAAATAGAATGAATATCCGATAATAGTTCGCATGACCCATGATAATAGTTTGCATAAACCATACTAAAAAATCATGGCAAACTAGCAAATCTAATAAGATAGTCTTTTTTTATATTCTCATGGGTGCATCAAAACTGAACCAATAGCATATTTTAATGCATCAGTATGAACCTGAAATTCGATTGTCCAATTTGGAGCTTGTAGAATCGGTGTAGAAGTAAAAGCTTTCTTCAATTTCTCAAACGCTTCTAATGTCTCAGTCGTTAAATATGTACAATATAAATAGGTCATGCTAAGTCCACAAAAAATAGAATGAATATCCGATAATAGTTCAAATGACCCACAAAAATATAAACTCCTCAAATTGTTTTTGGTGGCAGTAGCTCTACAATGGAGATGGATCTGTTTGATCTAGTTTGGTTGGATAGGTTTGATCCACCATCTGTTCCCTTTGTTTTCTTGTGATTCAACATCCTACTCTTGGATCTTTGGAGGTCTTGAAACATTCCATAGGAAGTCATTTCATAAGTGATTAGACACTTGTCTATAGTCATTCAATAGGAAGTTGTTATATTGTTTAAATTGAAAAAAGAGAAGTGCAACACACTTGTGAGAAGAAATTTACTAGAAATGTGTAGCCAAAGTCAAAAAAGTTTTCTCATGGAAGACACATTACTATCAACATAAATAATCTAGTGGTTATTAATATGCATATTACATAATCAAAGAAGCACAATTTTCATGGAAAGGACCATAAAGCATCAAAATTTTAAATATACCATGCAATCCAATCAACTAGATTTTTTTAAAATCATATTCCAACTTGACATTTAAGTGTTAATAATACATAATGCATTTTCCATTTTGTATGCTCAAACTTGGGCCAAATGTATAAAAAATAAGTAGTATGCGTCAATACTCGACATGGTTTTTGATGCATAAAATAATGTTGAGCACACCTACAATCAACTATGGAAATATGGAAACTACCTCCACCATTATTGAATATTGAGTTCTTATCCATCATATTTCAACATATCTCTACTTTGATATTGATGCTTTTTCCCTATTTAAAATTCACGATATTGATAATCAAGATTTGCATTTTTAACATTTGACAAAAAGCATATACTAGACTAGTATTTATTTGATTTGTTTTAAATGTGTGTTTCAAGTGTTCATGTTTCATGGTAAGCATAACACATTATGCATGTCAAATTTATTTTTTATAGGTATATTCGAAGTCATTTGCAAAGCAGGTGTTTATTAATTTATTTTCTAGTTTGTCTCTTTATTTATAGTCACAAAGAATGTTCACTTTTTGAACTGCTCCTTAGCACATCCCATGTCTGTATGGGTGTAACGGCATCACACATGTGGGTAATGCTGTGATCCTTCACTGACAAGTTAATGAAGGTCAAAGCTTTCCTCATCTTTTTGTCGAACACTTTGATATCTGCTTCATTTGGCGGCCTTCTCTCATCACCAATGACGACTTCCCACGCATCTTTCTCCATCAGTATGTTTTTCATTTTGAATTTCCACACTGCATAGTTGGAAATCCCGTCCAATTTGCTACTTTCACTCAAAATGGACTCTCCCATGTTTGTCATCGCAAAATTGCTTGAAACTTCTGCCGTAGGGTAAAAATAGTATGCGGAGGCCAACATTGATGTCAGAAGTTGAAAATAATGACCTGCACTTTTTCCCTTACCAGGCTACTCACCGCTTTTCCACCAATTTGAAAGCCAAATCGGCGTCGCCTTCCGAAATGCACTCAGTCGTCAACTCCCAACTATGTGCCCATTGGAATGGTGAAATCACTTTTGGCGCACTCTGAACACTTTCTTCATTGCAATCACTCTATTTTGTTGTATCGTACTTGCAGGTACAGTCCGGGTGCCCTTCGTTTGGAGGTTCTAGCCTTTTGTTTGGGTCAAAACGGACAAAGGACCCAAAAATAGGAATTTTCCTAGTTTTTGAACTGTTTCTTCAGAGTGAAGAAACTTCACCTTTCACTTGTGAAGAGACCCAACTCCAATTTCAGTATGAAAGTTTTTAATAAAGTTGAAGTGCCCTCTGGTCTTCAGGCCCCTTCAATTGAAGTTCATGTAGACTTTACGACAATCCAATGGCTTATCTGGATCCAATGGTCCACGTAGTTAATCTCCATCATCCATCCAGATGCCATGA
This sequence comes from Diphasiastrum complanatum, assembly GCA_029204225.1. NCBI lineage: Eukaryota > Viridiplantae > Streptophyta > Lycopodiopsida > Lycopodiales > Lycopodiaceae > Diphasiastrum > Diphasiastrum complanatum. Next base: position 19,428,310 of record CM055102.1, read on the forward strand.
GATCTGATGGTCCTATACATTCTTGTGCACCAATCCGGATTCCTCCAGTCGTGACCACCTTCGAAGCACTACGTGCTTCTCCTCCTCACTGTGCGCGAGCTATCTATATCCCTCTCTTGGCCTCTTATTTCCTTTCTTCACCAAACACTTGATGATCTGACAGGCTCTCTGATCTGCAGCCAGTTATGGCTCTCTCACATCTACTACGCGCTGCTGGGGCACCCTCCACTAGCTCTTTACAGCTCCAAAATCTGTTGAATATAGAGAGAAATCCACGATTTATCATCTGTAAACTCTAAACCAGGGTTTATGCACCATTCTTGGCACTTAGTAGCCTTTGTACAGCTCTTCAATAAGCAAATCCTCTTGCTCTGAGGTCGCCCTACAACAAGGAATCTGATACTTCAGACCGATCGTCAAACGGTGTCCGTTCGGATGCACACCGATTGCAAACACCAAGCAACTACTTTATGGAATTTTTAGAATTCTGTTTCTCCAACTGATAGGCCTTGTTTATGAATCCTCACACGGTTTCACACCTAGCAAACCTCTGTATGCTAGAAATCATACACCAGTGCTTCACTTTCCGTCTCTAGCCCGCCGTAAACCCTGAACTCTCAGAAGACTATTCTTCTCCCGAAGCTCTCTTCAACGGCGACATTGTACTGTGTACACTCCCTGTACGGCTCTGATACCAACTTAGAATTTGCTTTGCACAAGAACACAGATCATGCTACACAGTAACACAAACATAAAATACTCTCCACAGCAAGCCGTATATACCATATTACTGCAAGAAACTTAGCATCAAAGTCAAACATGCATGGTCACACATCTATGTACCATCGTTAATCTGAACCTTACGAGAATTTGATAGCAAATGCCTGCAGGTATAAGTGAAACATTACCATGAAATCCATAATACGTACAACATTACAACCACACACTTAACTTGTAATGGTATTCATCACATGCCAATCATTTATGAAAATAATGGAGACCAAAATGAGTAATAGAAGCACACCTCAGAGATTTTCGAGAGACGGTCAACCTCAGGTCCATACAGTGCTCTAGTCATCACGTGCTAGAAATGCAGCTTTAGAGGCACAACACTGGCTTGTCAAGTACTAGGCTTTGTAACTATAGGGCAAGAAAATTTGTGACAAAGTGTCTTCAAAGATTTCTTCTCCCTCCCTCATTTGCTTGATGTGTGTACAATAATTTGCCTAGAAATTGAGTCAACAAAATAAAATCAGCAAATCAAAACAACAAAAGATGCCGAATGTTGGTCGAGCTGGATATGCGGGCATCAATATGAGACTGGTATGTGTGTATACAACAAAACTTGCATTGTATACTCCGATATGCAAAACCTCTTTTTTCATGATGTCATTTATTTTTGTCTATTGTTGAGTGCCAAATTTTAGCCACAAGAAAAGAATAGGGCTCCAACGGCTGCCGAGATCTATGTGGATGCTCATACTAGTAAAGGTTTTGGCAAACTAAAAGCAGGCGAGTTGGATCCTGACCTGTGGCTGAGAGTTTGAAGGTAACACCCAACATGAGATATAATAACATATATTTTTTGAAATTATGGTTTAAATACATTTAATTTTATAAAATGTAATGATGAACATATATATGATTTTGCATGTAAATTTGATTAGCTATGTTTTTTTTTGTGTAGAATGAAGATTTTAATTAATTATATGTCAGGAACAAACCCCGATAACAAAGTAATGAAGATTTTAGAAGAAAATAGTCGGGGACGAAAGAGAGTAAGAGGCCTAAGTGTCTATAGAAAAGAGATGTAGTATTCTTCCCAAGTAGATGAAATGGGGAAGGAGATAGAGAGACAAAGTGAAGAAATGGAAGAACTCCGAAAAACTGTACAGATATAGATGAAGATGATGAAAAGTTTATCCCAGGTCGCTTTCTCATTTCTTCTTTCTCTCTCCATCTCTTTCTTTTGAAACTTGGTACGGTCCTAGCTATCTACATAAAGAGAGGGAGAGGGAGAGAGACAAAGAGAGAGAAAGAGAGAATGAGATATATTCCTTATTTCAGTTTTGATCATGCATCATGTTGCTGTAGAGGAGGATCCAATGCTACATCAGTTGGGTTCAGCTCAGCCGTTATCTACAATTAAAGAGATTTAACCTCACTTCTTTCTAAGAGTCTAATTATTGGACATGTACTTTGAGACATAAGACAATGCATGGGATGTCATACTCTAAATTGTGAAAGCCTTATAAAAAGTATAGACCTCATTAGAGAGATAGAGATAAGTTTTCTTACAATTTCATAATCTTTTTCGTATGTCATGTAGCGTGCAACTATAGCAAAAATGAATTTTCGTAATATTTTTTGCAATTTTTGCACAAAAAATTGCGAAAAAATATCCACAATTTTTGCCACAACAATTGTGGAAATAAATTTTCGCAATTTTTTTGACAATTTTTGCTGGTGGGTTTCCGCAATTTTTTTTATTGTTAATTTAGCCATAAAAATCACGGAAAATTAGCCAAAAAAATTGCGGGTCCGAAATTGCGGATTTGCCACAAAAATTGCGAAAACTGTTTTCGCAATTTTTTTGGCAAAAATTGCAAAAAATTTCGCAATTTTTGCCATTTTTTTGGCAATTTTTGCCGTCTTTTCTTGTAGTGACCTTCGAATATCTCATGTTATTCCATATAATAATTTGCACTCCCGCTTCAGCTAGAAGATCGAGGCATTCTTCAACCTGTAAATCCTATTATATTGGTGCTTGTAAATGTTCACAACCAGATTCCAACATGATTTTTGAGTTACGGATAGGGTAGGAAATTAGTTGTTGTCAGGGTTTGTGCTCCTTGCAACATTATTAGTATTTGTTCACATGCATATTCCAGCAAGATCTATGAATGATGGTATGGGTGGAGTTTATTAAAGTTATAGTTTGTGCTCCTTGGATGGTTTTTAGTTTTGCTTAAGAGTGAAGGAGTATTGAAGGTGTTAAAAATGGATATAGTGTTAAAGATCCACAATAAGTACCTGTTTTTTAGACTTAAGTGCAATTTTAGATAGTTACAAATGTACCAAAATTGGTACTTCGATAGTACCAAATTTGGTAGTCTCAAGTACCAACGAAAAAATTGTAATTTATGAACAAGTACTTTGGAGTTTCAAACAAGCAATACATGTTTTTCAAATGGAAAAGACAATTTTAGTCAATACCAAAAGCACTATAATTGAGACTCCAATAGTACCAAAAAACGTAGCTTGAACTTATAAACAAAAAAAATCAGAATATTGATAGATAGGTGATCGAAAGTATCAAATTGGTACCCATCAGTTTCAAAACGAGTACTATGAAAGTACCAAATGAATTAATATTAGGCACAAAGGTTACTTGCATTCTGATCTCAAGCATTAAGCAAGTCCTCTTGATCGCTGTCATCTTCGTATGTCATGTTGATGTATATGTTCTCATACACATCGGTGGATAATCGGAACATATTATGATATCCAGGGATAGGCTCCATGGGAAACCGGATTGCTCTCACTAGGTGTGAATAAATCATTATCGGTTGTGTCCGGTCTAGAAGGTTGTATGTATTGATCATGTCTTCGACTTGGCCATAGTATAGGCCTTCAACTACTCTCCCTCCTCTAACAATTCTGTTGTGCCATGCATTCTTCTGCGTTGTCGTTGCCTGGTACATCGTCTTGGTGCATTTAAGGGAGGTAGAAATCCTCTCCCCTCTTTGTTGCTTTGACCGCAAAATTGTCCCCAGTGGATAGCAAGTTAGACAAACTATCAGAGTTTCCCTCATACATGGGCAGGTTGGTGTCATTATACATTGGCATGGATCCATAAGCACCGTCATTATCTCCAGCGTCATCGTCTTCGTCGCTGCTAGCTGCCTTTGAATCTAGAATGGCTGGATAAACAAATATTTCTACTCTTCCACGTGATGTCTGTTGATGCATCTTCTCCATTGCCCTGCAATACATGAATCGCAGAAACATGACAATGTGCGACATTGTAGTGAGCATGGACTATCCTAGGAATATCCATCAACACAATGGAACAAACGTGAGCCTGTGATGCGTTGACAATCCCATTTCACATCACGTTGCACCTCATCCTTGCTGACCAGCCAGAAAACTCTCCTTGTATTGTAGCTGTGACCTTATCCTTTTGGCCTAGATGTTTCTTTCAGATATGCGACCACATCTGCTGCACATTTCAAGGGCCAGCCATCTAGTTTCAACTCCTCGTGAGTGAGAGTTCTCTTGATGATTGTGCCCACTCCGTCGTGCTTGCCTTTTCCATGGCCTGAGGTAGAAAAATTACGCATCATTTGCAGACCTCAAGTGATAATATTTGGCCAAAAAATGAACAAATTGTTAGATTTTTCTATTTTTATGTAGGTTGTAATAAACAGTGCTTGCAAACAATACCCGTAGTTTTGAACTTGGTGTCCTGTGTCTAGTACCAATTTGGTACTATATTCAGGTATCTCGTATAGTCCCAATTTGGTACTATATCTATTAGAGAAATAGTACCAAAATTGGTACTCCAAAACAGTGTATTTTGGTACTACAAGACGGACTATGTAGTTAAAGTCTTATAGTTCAGACCTGACCACGACGGGTTTTGATGTTTCCCTTGAAAAAACATTACCAATGATGGAGAAAGATGTGTGGGAATTTGTCACAGGTGATGAGAGAAACCGCCAAATGAAGTGGATATCAAAGTGTTCGACAAAAAGATGAGGAAAGCTTTGACCTTCATTAACTTGTCAGTGAAGGATCACAAAATTACCCACATTTGTGATGTTGTTACACCCAGACAGGCATGGGATCTGCTAAAGGAGCAGTTCGAGACGTCAAATTTGTTAAGAATCATGTTTCTCAAGTCAAAGCTGCATAATGCCCGAATGGAACAAGGAGAGCACATTCAGACGTATATGACCAGAATCATAACAATGAGGGATGAACTGCATTCTATTGGTGAGCGCATACGTGATGTGGAGCTGGTGCACAATACATTGTGTGCAGCATTGCAGAACCCTATCAGATATTTGTGAGCGAAATAGCATCAAGAGAAAGATTGCCAACCTTTGACAAGCTCATAGGAATCTTGATGCAGGAAGAGCAACAACGAGAAATGGTGAAAGCTAGACGTCAAAATACTAATGATCAGGCACTTGAGACACGCCAAAAACAAGACAAGGGCAAGGGTAAGAAGAAGTCTAAGCAGCAATTTGCCAAGTCTCAGGAGGATCAGAGATCTTCCAATAAGACCAAGAAGAAAGGCAAGTGCCTCCATTGTGGTAAAAAGGGCCATGGAAGAGTGAATGTTGAAAATTCTTGGCGGAACAAGGCAAGGGAAAACCAAAGCAAGCAGGTAACCTTGTCGATGAGGGTGAGATTGAAGACTCAAGCATCTTCATATCTGCATTGTCATCTAATCAAGATGATCAAGTGTGGTATATTGACTCGGGAGCCACAAGACACATGACAGGTAACAAGAATTGGTTCAGTAGCTTGAAAGTGTTGGATAATGGAACATCTGTTTCACAAGCAAATGGTGATGTGTGCAAGATCAAGGGGATAGGCACTATCTCAATCCAACTACCTGATGGCAAAAGCAAGATGATCAAGGAGGTACTTTACGTACCAGGTTTGAAGAAAAATCTACTTTCTATTGGAGTCATTACTGATCAAAAGTTTAAAGTAGAATTCGCCCATGATCGTTGCTTTGTGAAGGATGTGAACCAAAAGTTCAAAGTTATTGCGGATGGAGTCAGGGAGCCCAATACAAAATTGTACAGGTTGAATGCTACAATCAAGGGGCAACATGGACTCGTATCGTCCATTCCATCGCAAACTGAGTTGTGGCATAAGAAGCTTGGTCACTTGAACTTGAGAAGCCTCAGTTTGATGAGAAAATTGGAGATAGTAACATGATTGCCTACTATAGAAGACCACTTGAAATCGATGTGGGAATCATGTGTATATGGGAAGCAGCATCAAGAGAAGTTCAATAAAGGGGGTGTTGCAAGGGCAAAAAACATCTTGGATTTAATCCACACAGATTTATGCGGGCGTATGAGGACCATGTCCTTAGGTAAACCCTTCTATTTCATGACCTTTATTGATAATATGTCACGTAAGACGTGGATCTACTTCTTGAAGAAGAAATCAGATGCATTTGACAATTTCAAGAGCTTCAAAGCATTGGTCAAAAATCAGACAGGTAGGAAGATCAAAGTCCTAAGATCAAATAGTGGAGGTGAGTACAAGTCTAATGACTTCAATGATCTGTGTGATCAATGTGGGATCAAAAGACAATTTATGCAAGCTCATACTCCTGCTCTCAATGGTGTGGCTGAGCGCAAGAATCATACGATTGTGGAAAGTGCCAGATCTATGCTACCTGAGATGAAACTACCAAAAGATTTTTGGTCAGAAGCATGCAGTACGGCAGTCTATCTTCAAAATAGAAGTTCTACCATTGCCATACCAAAGATAACACCTGAGGAAGCATTCACGAAGAAGAAGCCAAAGGTGAACCACTTGCGAATCTTTGGATGTAAGGCCTTTGTACACATTCCTAAGGAAGAGAGACGTAAACATGATGTGAAAGCTATCAAGTGTATACTCCTAGGATATGATGAACATGTGAAGGGCTATAGATGTTTTGATCCAGTAGAAAACAAAATCCATGTAAGTCATGATGTTATCTTTGATGAATCCAAGATGTATGAGAACAAGGATGATGAGAAGATAGATACATCTAGTGGGAAAGATGGTATAGTGAGGAAACCTCCTAATGATGATCCATTCATTGACATTCCAAGTGATGAACATGAGAATATATCTCAAGATACTACTACTCAACCCCAAGAAACAGGTTGGAGAGGTAGAGATAAACCTTTTGGTGCAAGAAGGATTGAAGTTGCAGGTGACAAATGCAAGGAGAAGGATGTACCGTCATGGGATACATTTTCACCAGGAAGCCGATCACCTGACATGAAGATCCCTAAGTGGTTTGAGAGACTGTTGGAGAGCCGTGACATGGATGACTTTCTAGGATCATCTAGCCAGGGAGAGCTACGAAGATCAACAAGAGAGAAGACACAACCTGAAAGGTATCAAGCAAATTATGCTCTCTTATCTAGCATTATTCAATGCAAAGAACCTTCAACTTATGGTGAAGCAAAGGATGATGACATATGGGTCAAGGCCATGGGAGAGGAGATGAAGTCAATTGCTAAGCATAGCACATGGGACTTAGTAGAACCACCAGTTGGCAAGAAACCCATTGGTTGCAAATGGGTATACAGGACTAAGTACCATGCAGATGGAAGTATAACAAAGCACAAGGCAAGATTGGTGATCAAAGGGTATGCACAAAGTAAAGGCATCGACTATGAGGAGTCCTTTGCGCCGATATGTAAGTGGAATACTCTATGTCTACTTGTTGCTTTAGCTTCACATTTTGGTTGGCCTTTGCATCAGATGGATGTGAAATCTGCTTTTCTAAATGGTGAACAATTCGAGATGACAGATCTCAACCTGATGCATTATTGCCTTGGAGTAGAGGTCTGGCAAAAAGACACAAAGTGGGTTTAACACATGTAAAGTATGTCAAAGAGTTGTTGCACAAGTTTAGGTTGCAGGATTGCAAACCAGTGAATACTCCTATTGAACCAGGTAAAAAGCTTTCTAAGCTTGATGAGTCATATTCATTTGATGCTACGCTGTATAGGCAGTTAGTAGGGAGCTTGATTTACCTTACTACGACTAGACCAGATATATGCTATGTTGTTGGCATTGTAAGTTAGTTTATGGCAGCACCTACGAAAACGCATTGGAAGGCAGCTAAACGCATTTTGCATTATGTGAAAGGCACTTCAGATTATGGCTTGATTTACAGGAAGCATGATGGTTTACCTGAGTTGTGTGGCTATGTGGATGCGGATTGGGGAGGTGACTATGATGATCATAGATCCACCACAGGGTATATATTCCAGTTTTGTGGTAGTTGCTTTTTCTGGTCTAGTAAGAAGCAAAGTACAATTGCTCTATCCACCACAGAAGTAGAGTATAAGGCAATGTGTAGTGCAACACAAGAAGCTATATGGTTGAGACAAATCTTGGAAGAAGTTGGCATGAGACAAAAAAATCCCACGACATTACATAGCGACAGTCAGAGTGGCATTCAGCTAGCAAAGAGTCCAGTGTTCCATGTGAGAACCAAACACATTGAGATTCAGTATCACTTTATATGTGAGAGGCTGCTGAGTCGTGAAATTCATGTTGTTCATTGTAGTACGGAAGAACAACTAGCTGATATTTTCACTAAGCCACTTGTTGGAGAAAAGTTTGATAAGTTTAGATCAAAGCTTTCTGTACTTAAATTTTGTTGACTTTAAAGCTATGTATATGACTGTATAAAAAGTAGACTCTACTTTAAGGGAGAGAGTTAGAATTAAAGTAGAATCACTGTGCTAGTGTACTATCTAGCAAGATGGATAGTAATTGGGAGAATTTCTTATGTTATTCCAAAAGCAAAAGAAGTATTAGCAAAAAAATTGGCTTAGATTGAACCAATAGTCCATCAGGAGCCACTCTTTTGTGCCAGATTTGAAAAATCAAAGGAAGTACTACATGTAGGGGCAGCCTGGAAAAGTGAGCAAAGAAACATCACCTTGCCAATACAACAAAGACAGTTTGGTAAAGAGACAGCAGTGATAGATGGAGGTTTAGGAGTTAACTTGATTTCAAAAAAGCTATGTGCAAAATGGGGCCTTACAAGAATGAAGCTTACAACTTCTGCCTTTAAGCTAGCTGATACGACGACAATCCGTCCTGAGGGCATAGTAGAAGATATACTTATCAAGAGTGCTGGAGTTCAGTTTGTCATTACTTTTGTAGTAATGGACTTACTTGATGCACCAATGGTTTATCGTCTTATTGGGCCATCCTTTGTTATGAGTCAAGTACATAACTAGGGGACATGAAAGATTACATTTGAGAATTGTGAGCGTGCAGTCAAAGTTGATCCAATCACTTGGACAATCAAACCAGTGGTCCAAAAAGGGGATGATGATTCATCAACAATGGATCATACATGTGATCGACAAGTAAATACTTTGGAAGTTCATTATGACTCTCAAATAGATACTATAAATTGGAATCAAGCTCTTGTAGCAATGGATTGTACAACAGGCTATGTGTGTCAATGCAATGACCAATTAGAACTGAGCGAGATTCCTTTACCTGATCGAACTTTGAATACACCGATCACATTTCCATTGAATATGATGAATGCAACTTGGATATCAACCGATCCAATTCCAGATCCTATTGAAGATGAACTCGTTCATGTTAGTCACACCTTGTCATATGATGAAAATACAAAACTTATTGATGAGCAGATTTTAAATTACAAAATACATGGATCCTACAAGGATTGGAGTTCGAGAGATTTCTAATGAACCAACAATAAAACTGTTAAAAGCAATTATATTGAAGGAAGAAAAAAATGCAGGACCAATCACAAAAAAACAAGCAAAGGACAAAGACTCAATAGGACAAATGTCACACCATCAAAATGTAGCTACCACACACAAAATCAAGTTGTTCCTAATAGAGTCCTATGGGTATACTAGTACCCTCCAAGGCTCCACCTAGAGTAGGAGTGAACTGTGACACCTCGCTGGGACACCTCAACAACCTAACTGAGCCACATCAATCACTCTCCTATGAGTCACTAATAGACTCATCCAAATCTTCCATCATGAATTTTAGGTCTCTAAACCATTAATTATGACTCTAATACCATGAGGGCCCCAATCTCTAATAGCCATAATTAACTTAATATGGGACAAGGTAGGCCTATCAACCTTCTTACAAGACATTAATTCGAGATCGGTTCAATCATGAGAAAGCTATTGGACAAGAGGATAGTTTTGAGCATTTTTCAACTTGTAAAGCATTTTTTAATGTTGTGAATTTAGAGACAAGAAAGAATGGCTGGCTAGCTCAAATAGGAGAAAAACTAATGAAGAACTGTCAAAATTGCTATTAGACTTTGGTTTTGTGCAGCAATGAGGACAATGATGAAGATGAAGGTAGCATGCAGACAAAACGAGCCACGACCAGAAGGACATCACCTACCACCTCTTCACAACTGATGGATACTCAACAAGCATAATCACCACAAGTGCAATCAGTTGCTAGAAGATCCAAGTCTCAATCACCAATAAGGTCCTTGTAATTGATGAAATCACCCCCTCGCGTACAACAAGTAGTTGATTTTGTGGTAACAATTCAACAACAACCACATGCAACAAATTCAAGGGAGGGAGAAAGGGAGTGGCCTGTTATTACACAAGCAGAAGACACTTCACATGAAGCTGAGGCAGAAGACAAAGGCTCAGAAGACAGTTGGGCAATCCAAAGGGACTCAATCAAGATGAAAACCCCAGTCAAAAACCTCAGGTCCAGAGCACCGGGGAGATGAAGATCCTTCAGAAGGGGGAAGTACAAGTATTGGGTAATCAGTCTTCTCCTTTAACCACTCCTACATCCACACCATCCACATTCCCATTAACTAGTCCTCTTGCCACAACACATGTGTCTACCTCCATGCCTATTATATCACCCACACTATCTACCGATGCCACCACCACCACCCTACCTTCCATCTTTCTGTTTTTCACCATCTCATTATTCATCTGAAAAATTCCTATTCTTTTCATACTCTTGTAGTCTTATCGAGGTAGCTAAGAGGTCATTGCAGTGTCTTGCGGAGACCAACTACCACCTACATTGGTTGGTCAGCCATAAAGAAGATTTAAGAAAGTAGGTGAAGCAGCAAAAAGAGATAATAAAGAAACAAAAAATAAAAAATAAAGAGAAAGAACCAAAAGAGATCCAAGTTCAACTCCTCAAGTACCTGCTATTATAATGAAAAATATGTGCAGCTGATCAAGGAGAGGGAGGCTAAAAACGCCAATACAACAAGAAAGATTGAGAAGCAAGACAATACATTGGCTGAGTCTCAACCTAAAGATGACAGCGGGTCTGCAGGACAAAGTGAGCTCCTCAACAAGTAAGTGGTGGTCAAAGCTCGACACTGCAAGGGTATAAGGCTGCAACTGTAGTACTGTCAGTTTCTTCACCCTCCCACCAAACCCCTCATCATGTTTTCTTACCATCATCAACCCATCTATCCAAATCTGTTTCTACTACCAATTTCATAACCCCCTTAGAGACTGATAACCCAAGGTTTGTGAAAGATGTTTGCAAGGCTGTCAGAATTAAAGACAACATTCAGAAAAAGAAGGAAAAATTAATGATTAGGCAGGGTGAAAACATGGTCGTCCAAGTAATCAAGGATGAGATTCATGAGCTGGAGAAGCGTCTGGTTGAGCTACGGACACGGACTCCTCCCAATGAAGAGGAAATAAAAGAAGTGGATGATGAGCTCAATTTAACCAGGCGCATGCTAAATGCTAGCTGAAATTTTGACATAAAAAATAGGACTAATTTAGGACAAAAAGTAGTTGTGGAATATTTGATGAGCACCAAAATACTGTGAATTCAGCAAAAGTTGACTCAAAATATTGGACCAAACAGGGGTCCCAGCTTGTCCTTAAATTGTCTAGACACGTTCATAATTAATAGGCAATAGACTTTTATAATGGTCATAAGAACTGTCAAAAATAGTTGGTAAATGACTAGTTTTTGTAAGACCGAGCAAAAAATGTCGGTCCATGTAAAAAAAGATCAGCCCGCCTAAATGTGGCTAATCAGAAGTTTTACGGCCTTAAAATTGACCCAAATGTAAAAATACCGGCAACTCCTAGGACCCTTTGGATGTACTTATCAATATTTTGACTAATAGAAAAATCTCTTTGTTTCTCATAGATGGCCAGTTCAGGTCCAAGATTGCTCTAGTCTATCATACAAGACGAATCGGCAACTCAAAAAATCGAAATTGGATCACTTGAGCTATCAATGGAAAAATGGGCAGAAAAATTGGCGTGGCGGTACGTAATGGTCATTTATTGGGCACTTGAGTATGGAAATCGACATCAGGCCCAACAAGCATGGGGAATTGTGAGTTTATGGCACGATCATCCAATATTACGATGGTTATTAGTGAAAGGAGTTGACAATGGGAAAATTAAAGTTGAGGCCAAAAACCCCCTCTCTTAGCAAGCATAAATTTTTTCCAAGAGAAATTGAGAATGGTAAATGGAACTTCACTTTTTGCAAAGTGGCTTGAATTATAGCTAGAATTATAAGATACTAGAATTATAGCTTGATAGCCCTTCACAACCTTTTAACAATAGGCACATGGGAAATAGGTGTTGAAGTGTCAACCTTTCAGTGGTTGGAAATCATGAGAATCATGGGTAATCAGTGACAAGAGCCACCTTTTGGCAAGTGTCAAAAGTTCTATGGCGAGGCAATCATGCAAAGTCAAAAGTGAAAAATGGAAAGCATAATGAGGCATAGAAAATGTGAAAAGACAAAAAGTAAAAGAGGTCCACTAAACCCAAGACACATGGCAAAAGATACATGAAGTGAAAATCACAAGCTGGAAGGTGAAGGAATGGCAAGATGAAAGGCAAATTATAGTCTATGCCTATAAAATGAGGTGAGGTGTGGATATGAACAACACTAGCACTTGTTATTGGTAAAGACTCTCTAGCGCCTCTCCATCTCTTTGTGCAAAGATTATTGTAAAAATGTGTGAGAGAAGTTGACAAAATTTCCAGATTTCACACGTGTGGGGAATGTCCACAAGTATGATGGATCTTAATTAAGCTTTGTGATTGTACAAAGCCGAGTCCTTGTGGTTCTTATTTCATGGAAAATAAAGGATAAGTGAAGGTGGTATTCATTCTATTCTACTCACCTATGGTTCTCTTTCTTTGATTGATGATGTATCTTGCTTAGTTGAGATTTGCTTATCTCAAAGATCAAGTAAAACTATTCTAGTTTTGAATGAAGTCTTTAGTTTGGAATTAATTCTTGTCATTCGTGACTTGATTATGTTTCCAAAACATCTAAAAAGCAAGATATTGTACCATCATTTGTATGCTCTTAAATTGAGTGAGAGCAACTATGAGTTTAGTACTTATAGTTTGAAAAAAGGAGTTTTTTCATGTTTTGAGGCATATTGTGAACTTCTTTTGAGAGTGAGTGAAACATCCAATGAGGACACTTACATCCTTAAGAAAGCATTTAGCCTCAATTTGATCAAGTTTGAGTATGGTTCAAGATTAGATCCTTTGTGGATAGAGTTCATAGTGATTGGACTAATAAAGCTAGTGTGCTTAATCTTGAATATTTCTCAAGATATAATCTTAATCTATATGATCTTTATGGTCATTATGAGGCTTGGAGGCCTCATATTTTTCAGATTTTGTTGCAGCCAACACTTAGAATTTGCTTTGCATAGGAACACAGATCATGCTACACAGTAACACAGACAGAAAACACTCTCCACAACTAGCTCACATAGCAACTGTATTTCACAAAATGAAATTACGTTGTACATATAGTTATTCGCTCAGGCAACCCATGCATGACCCAGGTTGTCGTTGGCGGGACGCGTATCCCGTCGACTTGCCTCGTGGCGAGGCCAACTGATCCTTATCCACTGATAGGACTCACAATACAGTAACACAGTGATTCTACTTTAATTCTAACTCTCTCCCTTAAAGTAGAGTCTACTTTTTATACAGTCATATACATAGCTTTAAAGTCAACAAACTTTAAGTATAGAAATCTTTGATCTAAACTTATCAAACTTTTCTTCAGTAAGTGGCTTAGTGAAAATATCAGCTAGTTGTTCTTCTGTGCTACAATGAACAACATGAATTTCATGACTCAGCAGCCTCTCACGTATAAAGTGATACTAAATCTCAATGTGTTTAGTTTTCGCATGGAACATTGGATTCTTTGCTAGCTGAATGCCACTCTGACTGTCGCTATGTAAAGTCGTGGGATTTTTCTGCTTCATGCCAACTTCTTCCAGGATTTGTCTCAACCATATAGCTTCCTGTGCTGCACTACACATTGCCTTATACTCTACTTCTGTGGTGGAAAGAGCAATTGTACTTTGCTTCTTACTAGACCAGGAAAAGCAACTACCACAAAACTGGAATACATACCCTATGGTGGATCTACGATCATCATAGTCACCTTCCCAATCCGCATCCACATAGCCACACAACTCAGGTAAACCATCATGCTTCATGTAAATCAAGCCATACTCTGAAGTGCCTTTCACATAACGCAAAATGCGTTTAGCTGCCTTCCAATGCGTTTCCGTAGGTGCTGCCATAAACTGACTTACAATGCCAACAGCATAGCATATATCTGGTCTAGTCATGGTAAGGTAAAACAAGCTCCCTATTACCTGTCTATATAGCGTAGCATCAAATGACTATGTCTCGTCAAGCTTAGAAAGCTTTTTACCTTGTTCAATAGGAGTATTCACTGGTTTGCAATCCTGCAACCTAAACCTGTGTAGCAACACTTTGACATACTTCACTTGTGTTAAACCCACTTCGTGTCCTTTTTGCCACACCTCTATTCCAAGGCAATAATGCATCAGACTGAGATCTGTCATCCCGAATTGTTCCATGAGGTCATTCTTGATCTTATCTATCATCTCTTGATTATTTCTCGTAATGATCAAGTCATCAACATAAAGAGCAATCAAAGCAACCATACCATCAAAGCATAAGACATATAGATTTGGATCAGAATGTGTTCTCACCATCCCCTTTGAACGAAAGTAGGCATCAATCTTGTTATACCACGCACATGGTGCTTGTTTAAGAACATAAAGTGTTTTCTTCAAGCGACATACTTTATTTTCCTATCCCTTCGCTACAAAGCCTTCAGGTTGATCCATGAACACTTCTTCTTCTAACATTTAGAAAAGCAGATTTCACATCCATCTGATGCAAAGGCCAACCAAAATGTGAAGCTAAAGCAACAAGTAGACGTAGAGTATTCCACTTACAAACCGACGAGCATCGAGAGAAGTTCAATAAAGTGGGTGTTGCAAGAGCAAAGAATGAATGGAGTAAGAGAGCCCAATACAAAATTGTACAGGTTGAATGCTACAATCAACGGGCAACATGGACTTGTATCATCCATTCCTTCGCAAACTGAGTTGTGGCACAAGAGGCTTGGTCACTTGAACTTGGGAAACCTCAGTTTGATGAGAAAATTGGAGATGGTAACAGGACTGCCTACCATAGAAGATCACTTGAAATCGATGTACGAATCTTGTGTATATGGACAATGCACTCTCACTCTCATCGACAAGGTTACCTGCTTGTTTTGGTTTCCCCTTGTCTTGTTCCACCAGGAATTTGCGACATTCACTCTTCCAATGGCCTTTTTTACCACAATGGAAGCACTTGTCTTTCTTCTTAGTTTTGCTGGAAGATCCCTCATCCTCCTGAGACTTGGCAAATTGTTGCTTAGACTTCTTCTTGCCCTTGCCTTTGCCTTGTTTTTGGCATGTCGCAAGTGCCTGATCGTCAGTATTTTGACGTCTAGCTTTCACCATTTCTCGTCGCTGCTCTTCCTGTATCAAGATTCATGTGAGCTCATCAAAGGTTGGCAATCTTTCTCTTGATGCTATTCTGCTCACAAACATCTGATAGGGTTCTGCAATGCCGCATAATGCATTATGCACCAGCTCCACATCACGTATGCGCTCTCCAATAGAATGCAGTTCATCTCTCATTGTCTTGATTCTGGTCATGTACGTCTGAATGTGCTCTCCTTGTTCCATGCGGGCACTATTCAACTTTGACTTCAGAAACATGATTTTTGACGGATTTGACATCTCGAATTGCTCCTTTAGCACATCTCATGCCTGTCTGGGTGTAATAGCATCACAAATGTGCGTAATGATGTGATCCTTCACTAACAAGTTAATGAAGGTCAAAGCTTTTCTCATCTTTTTGTCGAACACTTTGATGTCTGCTTCATTTGGCGGCCTTCTCTCATCACCTGTGATGACTTCCCACACATCTTTCTCCATCAGTATGTTTTTCATTTTGAATTTCCACACTACATAGTTGGAAATCCCGTCCAATTTGCTACTTTCACTCATAATGGACTCTCCCATGTTTGCCATCGCAAAACTGCTTGAAACTTCTGCCTTAGACTAAGAGCAGTATGTCGAGGCCACCAGTGATGTCAGAAGTTGAAAATAATGACCTGCACTTTTTTTTCTTACCAGGCCACTCGCCGCTTTTCCACCAATTTGAAAGCCAAATCGGCGTCGCCTTCCGAAATGCACTCAGTCGTCAACTCCCAGCAATGTGCTCAGTGGAATGGTGAAACTACTTATGGCGTACTCTGAACACTTTCTCCGCTGCCACCACTCTGTTTTGTTGTACCGTACTTGCAGGTACAGTCCGGGTGCCCTTCGTTTGGAGGTTATAGCCTTTCGTTTGGGTCAAAACGGGCAAAGGACCCAAAAAAATAGGGATTTTTCTAGCTTTTGAATTGTTTCTTCACTTTGAAGAAACTTCACTCTTCACTTGTGAAAGAACCCAACTCAACTTTCAGTATGAAAATTTTTAATGAAGTTGAAGGCCAGAATGCACTTCAATCCTTCGGGGCCCTATTCAAAGCTCATCCAATGGCTGAACCAAATCTTGTGGTTCAAATTTCTCTCCCATCACAAATTCTGGACCATTGATTCATTTGACACCTCATCTAAAGGTTCAAAATACATCTGGGCATCAAACCATACTCCTGCAGACGCTATGGTCTTTAGTACACTAAGCTGTTTATCGCGTTGGGTGCACGAACAGCCCGCGACCTCCCTGCCTGCGGCCGCGCCTCCCTTCTCTGATAATTATCAGATTAAGCTCTCTTGTGGATCGTTTTGAGCACGATCTGAGGCCTGGAGCAGGGTCGCCCTACTGAATCCATGATTGTAGAGTGTTCAATCAGAAAATTCTATGGAGAAACGGTGATTTTAGCTCACCTTGACAAAGTGGCTTTTTCACCTTTTTACTGCAAATCTGCTAGGTTAACTGTCTGGAGACAAATCTCTAACATAAATCTTAGAATCTCTCCATGGCTGATTGACAGTGTGATTAGCTTCCTTCTTGTCCTTACGACATCCAAAATGGTGCACAAACAGCAAAGAAATCACCAGTTATGTATAAAAACCGTAACCCCAAGTCCGGTTTCAATTTTCAGCTGGCTTCGAAATTGTCAATTTTTCACCAAATTTTTCCCTGTCTGATGCTATGCATAGGCTAATAATCCCTCTGCTGAGCTTAGCAAGCCTCTATAAATTAGAAACCGTGCACCAGTGCTTCTCTTTCCATCTTCAACCTGCCGTAAAACCCCGAACTCTCAGAAGACAGTTCTCCCGAAGCTCTCTTCAACGGCGACACTGTATTGTGTACACTCCATGTACAACTCTGATACCAACTTAGAATTTGCTTTGCACAGGAACACAGATCATGCTACACAGTAACACAAACTGAAAATCACTCTCCTCAACAAGCTCATATAGCAACTGTATTTTTCAAAATGAAATTACATTGTACATATAGTTGTTCACTCAGGCAACCCATGCATGACCCAGATTGTCGTTGGCGGGACGCGTGTCCCGTCGACTTGCCTCGGGACGAGGCCAACTGATCCTTATCCACTGATAGGACCCATAGTACAGTAACACAGTGATTCTAACTTTAATTCTAACTCATAGCTCTCCCTGGCTAGATGATCCTGGAAAGTCATCCATGTCGCGGCTCTCCAACAATCTCTCAAACCACTTAGAGAGCTTCCTGTCAAGTGATCGGCTTCCTGGTGAAAATGTATCCCACGGTATATCCTTCTCCTTGCGTTTGTCACCTGCAACTTCAATCTTTTCTTGCACCAAAAGGTCTGTCCCTACCTCTCCAACCTGTCTCTTGAGGTTGAGTAGTAGTATCTTGAGATGTATCCTCATGTTCATCACTCGGAAGGTCAATGAATGGATCATCATCAGGTGGTATCCTCATTATACCATCTTTCCCATTGGATGTGTCTATCTTCTTAGCATCCTCGTCTTCATACATCTTGGATTCATCAAAGATAACATCACGGCTTATATGGATTTTGTTTTCCACTGGATCAAAACATCTATAGCCCTTCACACGATCATCATAGCCTAGGAATATGCACTTGATAGCTTTTACATCAAGTTTATGTCTTTCTTCCTTAGGAATGTGTACAAAGGCCTTAATTTCAAAGATTCGCAAGTGGTTCACCTTTGGCTTCTTCTTCGTGAATGTTTTCTCAGGTGTTATCTTTGGTATGGCAATGGTAGGACTTCTATTTTGAAGATAGACTATCGTGATACATGCTTCTGACCAAAAATCTTTTGGTAGTTTCATCTCAGCTAGCATAGAGTTCTGTGGAGAAATGGTGATTTTAGCTCAACTTGACAAAATGACTTTCTTCACCTTTTACCGCAAATCTGCTAGGTTAACTGTCTGGAGACAAATATCTGACATAAACCTCAGAATCTCTCCATGGCTGGTTGACAATGTGATTAGCTTCATTCATGTCCTTACGGCATCGAAAACGATGCACAAACAGCGAAGAAATCACCAGTTATGTATAAAAAAAACCGTAACCCCAAACCCGAT
Source organism: Diphasiastrum complanatum (assembly GCA_029204225.1). Taxonomy (NCBI): domain Eukaryota; kingdom Viridiplantae; phylum Streptophyta; class Lycopodiopsida; order Lycopodiales; family Lycopodiaceae; genus Diphasiastrum; species Diphasiastrum complanatum. Next base: position 19,447,011 of record CM055102.1, read on the forward strand.
TTCAATTTTTAGCTGGCTTCAAAATTGTCAATTTTTCACCAAATTTTTCCCTATTTGATGCTATGCACAGGCTAATAATCCCTCTGTTGAGCTTGGCACGCCTCTATAAACTAGAAACCGTGCACCAGTGCTTCTCTTTCCGTCTTCAACCCACCGTAAACCCCGAACTCTTAGAAGACAGCTCTCTCGAAGCTCTTTTCAACTGCGATGTTGTACTTTGTACACTCCCTGTACGGCTCTGATACCAACTTATAATTTGCTTTGCACAGGAACACAGATCATGCTACACAGTAACACAGACAAAAAACACTCTCCACAGCAAGCTCACATAGCAACTGTATTTTTCAAAATGAAATTACACTGTACATATAGTTGTTCACTTGGGCAATCCATGCATGACCCAGGTTGTCGTTGGTGGGATGCGTGTCCCGTCGACTTGCCTTGTGGTGAGGCCAACTGATCCTTATCCACTGATAGGACCCACAGTATAGTAACACAATGATTCTACTCTAATTCTACCTCCAACTTCATGCATGTGGACTTTGCAAACCCAGAATCGACATTAGGCATGGAGGAGGCACATATTAAAAATTCACAATTCTAGCTTGACTAGTTTTGGTCATATGACTTGTAAATAGTTAGATGGTCATGATGTGGCTTGTCACACATGCCAAATAGCATAGGATTCCATTCATAAGGATGCTCTCAAGTAGACTTAAGTGTTAGGACCTTTGGAATGAGTCCAAATTATGCTTAGATACAAGAGAGAAAAAATAGGAGATATTTTTGATAATTTTTGCATTGTTGACCAACCCTAATTTGGTAGGGATGAAAGATCCACCAAAATTAGCATTAGGGATAGGTTTAAGGCTACTCATACCTGCCCAAAACTGTGATGGATCATATATATATAGGTGATGATATCTCACCAAAATCAATCAAGCAATTTCATGATTTTTCTCTCATAATGGTGCAATTGCTCTCTATGTTCATAATTGTTTGAGTTCTTGTGATTACGAATGATTATAGGATTGAATGTAGGTCTAGTTTATAGTACTCAGACTGCGGGAGGCCGTACTTTCACACGTGTGAAGGCTTCTTTAAGGATTTGGGCCATTTAATGAGGTTCAAGCATAGATTTTTGATGGATTTTGATGGTCCAACTTGTGCTAATCTTATGAGATCATAATCTATTGTTTCCCTCATCATTTCAAGTGTTTTAAGATCCTTATTTGCTGTAATTTTTACATGGTATCAGAGCCTAAAGGCTGAAATGAGCTAAATCCTTGGTTTTCATTCAATTTGATCACAATTTTTGATCTAAATCTTGTGTAGATTGGATCTTAGCATCTAGCATTGATTCTAGAACTCAAAGTGAGTCAAATACATTGGAGATTGGTGTTGTGTGACTTCATTTGCAGGTGCTTAGGTGTCTAAAACCAGAGGCAAAGTTGAATTCAATTCACATTACCAAGATAGCAAGTTTTGCTTGCTCCAAGCATTGATTTCTAAGCGAGTTTTGGAGGTGATTTCCTTGAGGAGGCTTTCTAGCATTCAAGGAGAGGGAAGATCAGAGTTTTGGGGACTCTTCAAGGCTGTGCTGAAGTGTAGAGGACACCTCCTAAAGTGATTTAGGTTCAGTCCAACCATTGCTTGACTTATGCACCAAATTAGATCAATTTTTTATCAATTTTGATCAATTTTTGCTTGTGATTGGATAGTAGATTGTGTTGCATCCTCATTAAGTTCCATTTAGATATTTTACAAGTGATTTTGGAAGTATATTAGGTTGCTGAAATTCACTCTTGATAAGATCATTTGGAAGCTTTTATGTTCTTTATAGAAAGAGGGGCAATTCTACTAGTATTGTCTACTTCAATCAAGCAAGTGCATTATTTCTAGTATTCTATGATTTAATTTTGTTAAAGATCATTCTTAGATCTTTATAGAAAGTCTATTACTGATCTTTTCAGGTCCCTAAGAAGTGGGATAAGATAGATCTTCAATCAAATCAATAGAAGTAACCTTCATTTGTGTCAAGTCCTTGATTAGGAGACTAGATGGCATCTATAAATGCATATCTTTTGGATACTAATGAAAGGCTCAACAAAACTAACTATTCCATATGGAAAGTTAGAATGGAATCCATCGTGATCATGCAAGATCTGATGGAAATTGTAAATGGTAAGGAGGGTGAACCTATTCATCCTCAAGAAAAAGCCAAATACATCAAGAGGTGCAATGTTGCACTACATTGCATAAAAATGAATGTTGCAAATGAACTCTTAAGAGAGGTAGGAGATTGCACTTCGGCTTGGGAGACTTTGCAAAGGGTCTATTAATCCAAGAACCAAACTAGAATGTTATCTTTGAAGAATCAAATCTATAGAAGCTATCAAAAGAAAGGAGAGAGTGCACATACTTTTGTCCTAAGAGTAAAGGAATTGAACAAAGATCTAGCCTTCATAGGTGATCCTATCAAGGATGAAGAGCTTGTTCAACTCATATTGAATGGACTAAGCTCTGAATTTGACAGTTTGGTTCAGGGATATGCAATTATGGGTAAGCTACCCATACTTGAAGAACTCCAAGGCACACTCATGGCCGAGGAATCAAGGAGCCAAATGCAAGAGAGGATGGATAGGCTTTCCATCCAAGGTGGAGATGACCAAGATCTTCTCACCAAAGGAAAAGGCAAGTCCAAAGGCAAAGGATCAACATTCAAGAAGTATTCAAAGCTTGAGGATCAAGAAGGACCCTCAAAGGCATCTCCGTCAACCACCAAAGTCAAGAAGGACAAATCAAAGGTGAAGTGCTACTATTGTAGCAAGATGGGGCATTATGCCTCGGAATGCTTCAAAAGGAAGCAAGATCAAAGCCAAGCCAACATGAGCAAAGAGGAGGAGGAGGAGAGTTCACATGAGGACTCTCTCATGATGTCCATATTTTCTTCAACAAGCTTCAAAGGAGAAGATCCTTGGTGGATTGACTCGGGTGCTAGTTCACACATGACTAGCAAAAGGGAGTTTTTCTCTTCTCTCTTATCTTATGATGGACCTATGAAGTCTATCTATACAACAAATGATGAAGCTTGTAAGATTGAAGGAGTTGGTAGCATTCCCCTTTGCCTAGGATCTTCCAAAAAGATCAACATAAAAGGTGTTTTGTACATTCCTACAATAACAAAGAATTTACTAAGTGTTGGCCAAATGGTAGACAATGGTTTCAATGTTGACTTTGCTTCAAATGAATGTTTCATCAAGAAGAAGGGTAAGATAGTGGCTAAGGGCACTAGACTTGGCAAACTTTATAAGTTGGATGCATTTGTGGATGCTAATGTTGTCATGTTGGCCGAGAAGTGCAAGATATCTACCTTTACTTTATGGCACAAAAGACTTGGACATGTCAACTCGGGTTCCATGGAGGCTATGATCAAGGAGGAGTATGCTTTAGGCTTATCAAGGTCTATTGGAAAGGAAGACAAGGTTTGTGAAGCTTGTGCTTTATCCAAGGCACATAAGAAGGTGTTTCCTAACTCCATCACAAAGTCATCTCATCCTCTTGAACTCACACTCGGATGTGCACATTGCTAGCACCAAATCTAATGGAGGTTCATCCATGTTTTTAACCTTCATTGATGACTACTCAAGATATTGTTGGGTGTTCTTACTTTCCTTCAAGTCTCAAGTATTTGATACTTTTGTAAAGTTCAAGTTGTTTGTGAAAAAACATCATAATCATAGCATCAAGATTCTTAGAAGTGACAATGGTGGAGAATTCATCTCCAATGAGTTCAGGGCCTTTTGTGAGGAAGAAGGGATCAAGAAAGAGACTTCTTGTCCTTACACTCCTCAACAAAATGGAGTTGCTGAAAGAAGGAATAGAACATTATGTGAATGTTCTAAGGCTTTAAGATTAGCTGCTTGTTTGCCCAAATGCTTTTGGGGTGAGTCTCTTGTATATGCAAACTACTTGATGAATAGGGTGTCTTGCAAAGCAATTGAACAATTTGAAAAAGTTTTCTGTCAAATAAATCTTATCATGGTTATGTTAACGGTGCTGCTATGATGGATTCTTTGATTATCTTCAATTCAAATTCAAAGCAAAGAATCCACACACAAAGAGTTTCTTCATCAACAAATCGACCAACCTTGGAGGATTTCAAGTTCAAGTGATCAAGCCAAGTTGATAACTTTTTAGGAGTGTGAAGAATAAAAAGCCATGCAACTTGTCTATAGGGGTTGATGAGGAAAATCATCTTGCTTGTGCATTTACAAGTTGTAAATATCATTCTCTAGCATGTACAAACTCGAGCTACATGACATGCACAATGTCTACATGGTCATTTGGACTATATTAACTTTGTTCCATTGTATATATCAAAGGTATGTGAATTGAGCACATGACCTTGTAGATTAGGGCGAGTTTGAGTTAGGTAGGTCTAGATTTATAGACATGCATAAAAGTAGATGACATGCAAAGTCAGTTAGAGTGCATGCATGCAACATGCAATCAGTGCATGCAACATGCAAGTCAGTATACATGTTCTACACATCTCCATTTCATCTAGGGAAGTCACATGCAACGCATGCATATACTAGTGGACACATGCATGTAGTTTTGTACATATCTAGTTGAGAATTTGACATTTGGAGAAAGTAGGTAGAAGTTAGGTGCAATTTCAACATGCAAGCTGTTAAGTGTCAAGATGATAGTAGTTTACAATTGATTAGGTGTAGGATATGCATTGAATGCAAGGAGTACCATGAATTTTGGCTCTCCTATATATGTACATATCATTCTCATTCATATCTAATGATGAATTAAGCTTTGGTAATGTCATAATGTCAAAATTGGATCTCATGCTATTTTGCTTGTTTTTTGTATTCTCTCTCTAACTCGAGTAGAAGGCATTCTTCATACATTATTTGCTTATGTATTCTCTCTATTTGTGAGAAATTAGTATTGCTTTGATCTGTAGCATTCTAGATTGTGCTCTAGCCTCAGATCTGTTGGTAGATTGCAGGATTGCTCTACAAGTGATCTGTGTGCCACCACAAAGCATGGTAAAGATCATTCACACATTTCTTGTGAATCCCCACACATGTGAATTTTCTAGATTTTTCACATTATTTTTTAGCGATGAAAAAGTGAAAGTGATGCATCTCAACTTCCCACTCTCATCTCCATTGGATTATGAGGTCCAATCACATTCAGAGGTTTATAATGAGGGCCCAATCACATTTCAAGGGTGACCACATGCTAAATAGGTTAGTAACTCGAGCTGCCTCTATATATATGATGAGAGCTCTTTGTACATAACACTTTTTGAGATATAGAGATTTTGAGTCATTGGAGGTCAAAATTGCTTTTGTAGTAGAAACTCGAGAGCTTGTCCTTTTTTCTCTCTCTAGAATCTTTTGTATTCAATTTTTGGGTTGAGGCTAATGATGACACTTTGGTTTTTCACATGTGTATTTGATATTTTTTTTTTTTAATAATTCATCTCTATTTGTGTACATGAGCTCTTGCCAAAAAGCAATGCTAGTTAGATTGCCACCTCAAATCCGAGATTGATCAACATAGCTTTGATAGTGTGCAACCTCACATGCATGAAGATATTTGTAGATCTTTTCAAGTGTCAGCTTTTTTGCAAAAAATGTAGTGAAAAAATACAAATGTAGCGAACAATCCATGTGTCTAATCGCGATGGTCTGGCCATCAGTGGTTTGTTGGATATTATTCAACATGTCATGCCATTCAATTCTCAAAAGTGTGGTAAAAATCATCAATGAAAGAGCATACATCAACGTTGAGCTACAATCATTGAGTTGATGTAGTATACCTGCGATTTAGTATCCAACTCGCTGCAGAGGCAGCGATCAACTGTTATAAATTCTCACGTATCTTTTGAATCCATAAAACTATGTAATCATGCATTATCATACGCTAAGTAAGCTTCAACATCAAGTGCTTATACAGTGCAAAAAAACCTTTGGTATCTGAAAGATCACTAAGCTTCAAGCCTGTTCATACTCTTACCTTACTTTGTAGTATGCTTCTAGCTAATGTCCTTCACAAGCTTTGATCCTCAAGGCTGTAGTAGGTCGCAGTGGGAGAAGCATAGCCAGAGCAAAGGAAAGGCAGGAAAGAGAGAGGGAAAGAAGAAGGTGATTTAGGTCTGTGTGATCTTCCTTTATATAAAGAAGTCAGTACCTTTGAATGCACTAAGTGTTTGAAGATGCCCACCATCTGATTGTTTCCCCATAATGTGCATAGATCCTAGCCGTTCAAAGGAAGGCAAGTTTCCCTCCAACAAGACTATTTTTAAAAAAAAACTTCATAAGGGGTCTCATTACCAAGTTTGGTAAAGTAAAGCAAATTATTCAGTTTGGTATCATAAAGGAGGATCATTTTCATGTTGTTTTAAAGCGTATATGTCGTGTAGCTATTATATATCAGAGTCCATGAGAGAGAGATACTTACGGCCTTTTTCATACAACAAATAAGCGTCGGAATAAAATGGTTAGGTGGAGGTAGGGGCTCCCCACAACCCAAAAAAGCAGCATCTTGAAACCATCGTGTGGACTAAAACATGAATACAGACCTTTGTTAGCTTATGAACCGGATAAAAGGTAAGGGTTTAGTACTATCCCAACCAAGGAATAGTCGGTTACACCACAAGGGTGCAGAGAGAGAGATACACAATTTCACATAGTTCCTCTTGACAAAGCAAGACCAAACCCTTTGAAGCCTTTATTCATAAACCAACAAGGTACAATAAAGCTGAAAAGTAAAATACAGTACAATAAAGCACCATATAGCATAATTACTCTCAAAACGTCCAGCTGATACCTGCCACCATCCCACAACACAAAACCGCACGAGTTAGTATAGTGGAGAAGACATGTGTCATAGCTAAGCATTAGTTGTTATCCATATCCACTGAAAGAAGTTATACTACTCATCAGCATAAATAGCATTTTAAAACATAGTCCAGTCTTCCCAAACACAAAGACGATTTTCTCCATTACCGTATCAGGGCGAGTGCCATGCTGATCAGTTTTTGGGCATTGGTCCATATTAGTTTATTTTGTTTATAGCAAAAGTATGAAAAGTTTTCACCCTATATATTGCTTATCGCTAAAAGAAATGGTGTGAACACGTGTGCCGGTGTCAGAGCAAATCCATGCTATTCTAACCTGGGTGACTTAAGAAATGTCACGCACTACTGTCCATATTCGTGAGCATATCCATGCTTTCAAGTCGTATCTCACCATAATCTGATATGACAACTGAATGGGTAATAAATTTGCACAAGCCATGGTTGAATAGTGTAGCTACGAGTAAACTTACGTTTATCGTAACTCCATATCCAACTCGTGGTCTTTTAGGACCCATGTATCGGATAGGCTTCATTTTATTGATGAGGTTCTCATGGTTTTTACAAGGTATTAGGACAGATCCGTGCCATTCTAATCCTTTTGTAAGAACCGTTTATCTTACGCAAATCCATGTTGTCCAAGATGATTTAAGGAGAAACCTTGCTTCGGGACAGCGTGGGTGTCATTATACGCTGAAAATGTAGGAAATAGAAGCCTAAGGATCCAAAATCTTAACTATTCAATCACACAAAGCATTCTCAAAAGAAAGAGAGAGATGGCTAGAAACCCTCTTGTAGAAACTCATGGACAGCCAAGGAGAATAGTCAGTATTGCTTACAAAAGTGTGTCATACAAATGGGATGCACACATATATATAGTCCAAGATGACTATCTAACTTCATGACTATTGGCTTTCCAACTACTTGACTATTGGCTATCCAACTACTTGACTGTTGACTATCCAACTTTCTATAAGTTACATAGAAAGAATAAGGTACCTCCAATATGTCAAGTTGGAGTACTTAATGTCACAATTAGGCCTAGTGGACCCATGAGTCCCTACCAAGTTAATTTCATACTAACTTAGCTAACTCTAAGTTTAGTAAGCCTAATATAATAATTGACCATGGTTACACAACTCTCGACCTTTTTGGTCAAAGTAACCTATGGTAATGTAAGCAATTCCATTTACATTCCAACACCCTCCTTAAATGGAAATGCATAACATAACATGAAGTAACTTCTCGAAAGAGAAGAATGCAACTTGTCGTCCGAACTTCATCTCGCCAAATAAACTTCGGTCCGAAGTAGTTGAAATCTCATCCCCAACCATGTCCAACATATAAAAGGAAAAGAATGAGTAATAATGAAGCATCAAGTCGAAGGTGAGGATTTGCATGCTCCATCCGAAGTAGGGAACCAACATAAACTCGGCAATAAGTCGAAACATGGACCTGTAATCCATCATAGGCTCCCACATTATTCGAAAATACTTCTTACCATAAGGACAATAAAAAAGAGTACCAAACTCTTTTGGCATCACATCCTCCCAAACCTTACCATCAATGACTTGCTCACATAGAATAGGCAATGTACCAACATCATGATGAAGAGTAAGTGTAGAACCAAGAAAATCAGCAAGAGGTACTGATTTGAAAGAGGCATCTGCCTTCTCTTCGAAGTAAGACATTTTTTTTTGTCCTGCAAAGTCTCCAATAGCCGACAAGGAACTGTTATGGGTTGTTCAACACTTTGCTGTCCAAAGTTAATTCTCTCCAAACAAATGCTCACTCTTAACACTTTGAACAAAATTACTAATTGACACATGTTGACTCCCTCATCGATTAGTACAAAAAGGTTTCAAAGAGTGCTTGAATTTTTCAGCCTTTGCTAAAACATCAAATTGAAAAGGTTTCGCATGAAACTTTTCACTAATGCATCCATGATATGCATTAACTTGCGGTGACTTGAAAAAAAAAAATTGTTTCAACATCTGCTCAATGTATCGTTGTTGAGAGATGAAGATTCCAGTCCCATGTAGAAGATCAACAAGGACCCAAGTGTGGTTCTTCATGAGTGAGTTGTACTCCTCTTGCATCGCATCCTCCAAACATTTTACTCCTCTGACCTGATTATAAAAAACAGGTTCTACTGCACCATCCTCAATAGATATAAGAGCAAAATCAAAAAAATCAGCAAATTCTATTGATTTAGTAGAGGCACGAGTCTTCCCTTCATAGAAATGATCCACTTTGTTGTCCTGCAAAGTCTGCAACAACCATTTAGAGACTGGTTTGGGCTGTCCAACAGCCTTACCTTTGTCAACACTTTGCTGTCCAAAGTGTTCCGAACTTGGACCTTGTTGTCCAATGTTTTTCGAACTTGGACCTTGCTGTCCAATGTCTAAAACAGGCTACACTTCACCATAAATAGGTTCTTCTTGATGAACTATGGGCTGCAAAATTGGAGTAGTGGGCTGTCCACTAGAAGTAGATGGCAGTCCCTTCTCTTCATGATTAGATGGCAAAACCAAATCTGAAAATATTTCAACATAGTCATCTTGGGGGATGTCCCCTTCTGGGCGCAAGATCATAGGAGTTCTTCTCATCAAAATGAACATCACGACTCACTATGATTTTGTTGGTATCCACATTAAACAATCTATAGTCTTTACTCTCACTACTATAGCCCATAAAAATGCATTTTACTCTTTTATCATCTAGTTTGGATCTTAGCTTATCGGGAATAAACGCATAAGTCGTGCAACCAAAAGTGCGAAAGTGAGAAACCGATGGCTTCTTACCAAACCAAACTTCATAAGGAGTCAAAATCTTCAAGGCTTTAGTCGGACACCAATTACTAATGTATGTCACCGTAATAACCGCTTCAATCCAAAACTTGTGGGGAACACCCTTTGCCTTAAGCATGCAACAAGCCATCTCCATGATTGTGCGATTTTTTCTCTTGGCAACAGCATTTTGTTGCGGTGTGTAAGGTGTAGTCATTTGATGTAGAATGTCTTTGCTTTGAAGAAACATGCCGAACGTACTTTTAATGTATTTCCCTCCTCAGTGGGTACGTAGTATCTTCAAAGTATGCCCAATTTGATTTTCTATCATAGCTAGAAAATCTTTGAAGCGTTGAAAAACTTTAGATTTTGCCTTCATAGGAAAGATCCATGTAAACCTTGAAATACCATCAATAAAAGTAACAAAGTACTTGCATTTACCAGTGGATTTGGTCCTCATTGGACCAAATACATCACTATGAATTAAGGCAAACTTATCACCAACCAGTGATAGTCCCATCAATAGGAAAAGGCTTCCGTTGAAACTTACCAAGTATGCATCCTTCGCATACATGTCCTTCGGGATGCTCCATATTTGGAATGCCTTCCACCATGTTGAATTTCTTCAACATATTCAAACTTCCAAAATTGAGGTGCCAGTACCTCGCATGCCATAGTTTAGCCAACTCCAATGCATGTGAATTAATAGCAACAAGACCAAAGGATGTCAAAGCTTTAGGTTCATAAATATCCAACAAAAACAAACCTCCTTGCAATGTTCCCGAAGCAACAATTAAAAGTGATCTCTTTGGGGCCTTTATAAGACATTTGTCTTCTTTAAATTCTACAATCAATCCTTGATTCATGATTGTAGAGACCGAAATGAGATTTTTTTTTATCTTAGGAACATTAAGTACATTTCGAATGTACTTTTCTTCTCCATTGGGAAAAATGAGTGGTATAGATCCAATGCCTTCAATTGGATAGGAGGTGTTGTCAACACCTTGAACCTTGCTTACATCTTGATTTTCATAAGCTTTGTGAAGACGACTCTATGGTGAGTCATATGGCATGTAGCTCCGCTATCAATCACCCAATCAATCGAAGAAAAAATAGCAACCTACAAAGCTGAAGTAAAGTTGTTTTCTGCTGAAAAACCAACAAGTTGAGAAGTGGTAGAAATCTCATTTTGATTAGAAATGAGATTGTTAGTGACAAAAACAAAATTACCATTGAAAGAATCATCCTCCTTTTGATGTTCTAATGAAATCATGGTTGTATTTGTATCAATACCTTTCTCTTTATCCTTAGTAAGCTTCTTCCTACATTCCTCTATGTGGTGCCCAAACTTTTTACAATAATGGCACTTACTCTTCTTTTTGGATCCTTGATCTTGGCCTTCCTTGGATTTTTTATCCTTGGAAGAAGAAGGCTTACCTTTCCACTTGCCCTTGCCTTTGCCTTTGGTGAAGAAGGCTTGATCTTCTTGTTCACCAAAATTAATCCTTGTTTGCTCTTCTTGGAGAAGTAAGCCAACAAGCTCTTCAAAGGAGATTTGTTGTCCCCTAAGAGATATGCTTAAAGTAGACACAAATGGAAGATATGAATGAGGAAGTGAATTAAGAGTAATTGAAACAAATTGAGAGTTCTCGACAATTTCGTCAATGCTAAGAAGCTCTTCACAAAGATCCTTGATCTTCATTAAGTGATTTGAAAGCGTATCACCCTCTTGCATCTTCAATGTTGAGACTTGATTACATAGAAAAAGCACTTCCGTCATATTCTTCACTTGGAACATCTTGGCAAGTACTTCCCAAGCACTCTTGGAAGTCTTGCATGATCGAATGTGAGGTAGGATTGATCTTTTCACGGATAGCGCTATGACCGAATGTGCTTGTGTGTCACGTCGATCCCACTTCTTTTGTTCTTCGGAAGACACCCCCACATATGTTGAAGAAGTGGCTCTTGACAGTGTAGTAGGTGCCAAACTAGGTGGCCTCTCTTCATCACCACTTACAACTTCAAACAAACCTTTAGCAATAAGGAGGTTTTTGATCATGTAGCACCACAAGGAGAAATTAGTTCCATCCAACCTATCTTCATTGAACAAAGAACCTATAGATTCAGATTCTTTAGCCATTTCTGAAAATTCAGCTAATAGTAGATGGGAAAACAGATTCTAGGCCAAAATCTACTAAAAAATCAGCAAGATCAAAGCTGAATTAATGAGCACTATAGATTGCAATACACCACATGCAAGAGCTCATTCACAAGAAGATATAGTTGGCTGTATTCTACTGAAATAACTGAATACTAACTAATATGCAGGCTTCCAATGAAGCCAAAACCACAACCAAAACTTTTGTGGTAAAATGGTGTGCACTCAATGTGCTAATGGAGCAGATGGTAGGACCTTCTTCCAGGCTCAAAAACAGAAAAAATTTTGCATCTAAAAATGTGTCAAAAACACATTTGTCTTCAAGGTAGATGGGCGCCCTCCTCCAAGAAGAAAATCTAAAGTTTGAATCATGTAATCTGATTTCAATCAAATGAAAACTAGTCGAGCATTGGCGCCCTACTGCTGGCTCCCAAATGAGTGGAGGTTCCAAGCTTTTCCCTGCAATTTCTTGCACAAAAAACAAGAAGAAGCCAAACAGTTCTCTCTCCACAAAAATCAGAAAAATTTTGATTTTTATAAACCAAAAGAGGAGAAATGTGGTTGCCTATTCGGTGCCCTCCAGCAAGCAATCAATTCTGAAAAATGGCTCTGATACCATGTAGGAAATAGAAGCCTAAGGATCCAGAATCTTAACTATTCAATCACACAAAGCATTCTCAAAAGAAAGAGAGAGATGGCTAAAAACCCTCTTGTAGAAACTTGTGGACAGCCAAGGAGAATAGTCAGTATTGCTTACAAAAGGGTGTCATACAAATGGGATGCACACATATATATAGTCCAAGATGACTATCTAACTTCATGACTATTGGCTTTCCAACTACTTGACTATTGGCTATCCAACTACTTGACTGTTGACTATCCAACTTTCTATAAGTTACATAGAAAGAATAAGGTACCTCCAATATGTCAAGTTGGGGTACTTAATGTCACAATTAGGCCTAGTGGACCCATGAGTCCCTACCAAGTTAATTTCATACTAACTTAGCTAACTCTAAGTTTAGTAAGCCTAATATAATAAATGATCATGGTTGCACAACTCTCGACCTTTTGGGTCAAAGTAATCTATGGTAATGTAAGCAATTCCATTTACATTCCAATAGAAAATTTACATTACTTATGAAGTGATATAGTCGAACTGAGTAGAAACCAACTAAATTATGTGTTTAGGATCGTTATTAATCGCCTAGAATGGAATACATTTGTGAAGAGACACCTTACCTTTTGAGCATAGGTAATGCTTGCAAAATCTGAAAATTGTTCGAAAAACTCATACCTGGATGATTGTAGTAGTGGTTTCTTGTGAGGATGGCTTGTTTAGTCCCTCGAGTGCTCTTGCCTTCCTTAGACTTAAACCGCTCATAACGTTATTGTCAGCCATTGTGAAACCGATAGTAAGTATGTTAAGGCGAGCCTACTACTCGTTGCTTATACAAATCGGAAGCAAATGGTTTAATGTGCATGCTTGTGCAAACGCTTATAGCATTATGGTTCGAAACCGAACCTAATCAAAAATGAAGATAGTAGTAATATTTGATGCTACAAAGAGCGCAAGTTTTATTTGTTAGTGCTTAAACACAGTAGTATTCCCTTTGAAATAGCAGTCATTCACAAGCATGATAACGAAACTGGTTACAACATGAGGTATACTAATCATAATCAGAACGTGCCAGTGTCTGAGTTGTATCTTTAGTATAATAGCATGATACTACAATAGCTTCGTCTCTGGAGTATGTATGTAACCCTTAGTTACTTATGGAACAACCACACATCCATGTTGTCCTTTGAAGGATAGTAAAGTATACTATAAATTGTAGTTAACAACCCAAACTATCATCCTTTCATATCTATGATAAGGAGTTTGGATCCATACAACCATTCATGAGATAGGAAGTGCTTCGTCATTGGTCATTATGAAGCTCTTGTCTCAACCTACCATATGTGATGCATAACTATCATTATCATGCTTTATAAAGTATGTGAAAGAAAGCATTGGTTCATCGTTGGTCCATTGCTGGACAACTTACCATATACATCAACTTTTTGAGTATCTTGCTCAAGATACATCGCTCCAGGTCCATCGCTGGACAACAACTCATATATCTTCAACAAGCTTCTCCATATTTGAGTAAGCCTCATCGTTGGTCCATCACTGGACAACGGCTATTATTTGAAGGGAATGTCATGCCAAAAAAAGTTGTATGAACCCTCGCTGATCCATCGCTGGACAGCGGATTCATACCTTCACATTTATCATCTAGAACACTTGATAACCCTCATAAGTATACAAGGGATGAATGCAAATACATGAAACGAGCAGAACCACATACCGTAGAGTTAAAGCATATAACTTCAAGCCAAAGAGGGCGCCATCTCTTCCAACCTTCTTCTCACCGTATAGTAGAAAAAACTCATTCGAGAACAAGCTACATATAGTGTTTTCGTAGGAAGTATCGTGGAAGCTCCCTTTCAGCCAAAAATGGTGGAAAAATATTTTTTAAAAAGTTAGGACCATCCAATCATATATGTTTGTTTATAGCATGATCAAGGGTGGTAACTTTTGATAAAGAAGAGTCCATGAGAGAGAGAGAGAGAGAGAGAGAGAGAGAACCCACCAACCGTACCCAGAGTTAGCAAGGTACCTTAGGGGGCAGTTAGCACCCCTGAGATGGAGTGCTAACTGCCCACCAAGAAAAAATCAGCATTTGTTGGTGACGTAAACATCAGTCTAGGGATAAATTGTTGGTGATTTAATATAGCTTCCCCATCATAAATCCGTTCTTCTGGAATGTACTCACAATGTTTTTGACTTCATTAATAAATGCCTCTTGATTGCTACAACAATACATTGCAGCTATAATCTGCGAAATAATCACTTTAAAGGTCGGTCTATTGGATGCTAAGTGGGTGTATTGGAAAAAAGGAAAGGGAAGTTCCTTCCTTTTGTCGAACTTCCTCATCTGGAAGTCTCCTGAAACAGGATCAAAGGTAGTGATAATACTCAAAAAGTTAACCGAGTTATCACAAGTTCCCTCGTCTTTAAAGGTCAAATATTCCAAAGGGTAAATCCATTTAGCATTATCCATAGTACGTGGCTGATCTTTATCCAAAAATAACATAGCATCCAGATTGTTGATAAAACAGATGTCATCAATATACCGAAAGGCATATTTGAAAGCACGTAAGTAATCTGTTTTGCCAAGTTTGGCAAGTCTCTTCATAAAGCTTAATTCACAGAATGATAAATACCAATTACACCAGGAGGGAGAACAAGCAAAGCCCATAGGAATACCACATACTTGTTTCCAAGTCCTATTACCTAGTCTCACAATGCAGAAAACTTTGCAACCTACAGATTCCCAAATAGAATTTTATCCCACCACTTCACCCCTCCTTTTAATAGAATTATAAATTTCAATAAAAATTAACTGGAAAGATGATATTTGAAAATATCGAAGTCCAAGAAAAGTCAGTAATAAGTGCTTCCACTAAAGGATTCACTCCATTACAAACGAGACTTTTCCTTCAAATATTTTCAACCCGAGTGATAGTATAATCATTCCATTGAAACCTACTTATGCAACAGAGATATTCTAGATTTAAGAAATTGAAATACTTTAATCTTAAAATTTATCTAAATTCCAAGTCCATTTCCACAAGTAGTAATTTATATGACATAACAGTCTTTCAGAAGAATAACCATGCTGAAAAGAATCATATAAACCAGTCTGATGTCTTATATTCGAGAAATTACTAAGAAGTAAAGGATTAATTAAGAAAGTGAAAAATAGCTTTGAGGGCCTCTGATCTTGTAAATAATGAGATACCACATTGGGATCTAGATTAAACCTCAAAATTTTCCAAAATACCCCACATTTGATCAAACGGTTTTATTTTTTTCCATATCGCGACTAGGTACTAAAACACATCATTGAGCTTTTGATTTTTACAGTCCTAGAATTCCCTTTCCAAAATTACTGATGTCCCATACCATCAGCTTTTCCTTCCAGAAAATCATTAACCGCCTTATCTGATATTCTAGAAATCCACGATCATCTAGCTATCCTATAATCACTATAGGTTATTATCTCTTGTTCCCAAACACTGGAGAATCCATTTATTTGGATGACTGGCATGCCCATCAGATGGATACCACAAATCCACACCTGATCTTGATTTAGACAGAAGAATTAGCATGGTTCAACACTACATTTGGATCCTTACAAGCTAATGATAAGCTTAGAATCCCCATTAACTCTAGGGACAAGCTTCTATCAATTAACAGATCCAATGTAACCATGTATCAAAATTTACTTCTAACATCACAATTGACATCCAAAACTGTGGATACCTCAATGGTTACAAAGATATAAGTTATGAATTCAACTACATGAATTCTATCCAGGAAATTAATAACCGGTATTAAACAATTATTTACAGGGATTTACCTTAAATCCTTATGCGAAATACATTTCCCGATCACACTTACTACCACTGATGTCCACTCTTCTTCCCTCTTTAGAATTTTTAGTTCCCTGAAAATCCTTCAGCTAAGGTATCAAGAAGACGTAACGACATTAGTAAATGTTTAAAAATTAATTACTGTAGGAAAAATTCTAAAACAATTTCATTTCTATCCTATACTTGGGCTGAATAACTGATACATCAAAAATCATCTACGTATGTGAAACAGTACTAGTCTGATCTTTTGAATATAATTCACCATAGGATTTTACTGGAAATGAAATCAGTTATGTACTTCCTATTATTACAATTTTTTCAATCTATTCTCCCTTTTCACTTACTGGCTTAAGAATTACTTCGTTAAAGTTATCTGTAATTAATGGGAAATAAGATTTGGATTCGGGTACTTTCTACACTATATTCACTCCAGATAATATTGTTGAATAAAGAATTACCTCCAAATACTATGAATTTTCCACCATTAATTATTTAACAAGTATCTCAAAAGCTTTGGTTTATTCAATTTTAATGACCAAAATCATCAAAGCCACAATAACCAACTGATCGGTGTTCCACCAATTTGAAAAGGAGAAAATCGAAAAAAAAACACAATTTAACTCCATTTACTGGGAGTACCAATACTCCAGAGTTAAGTGGTTTAAATAGCATCGTACCAAGGAATCGAATTCCTAAACTGGGTATATGCCTGAGAACTAAACCATTCTTCCCTTTCCATCAAGATCAGCTTAAAAAAATTCATTTCCAAAATCGATTATTACAGCTTAACCAAAGGTCCAACAATACTAAAGTTCCAAAAATAAATTGGCTTAGCAAAAATGTGAAAGTGATAAAGTCATAAAACATGCATATTGTCCCTAGAGAAAGGAAATTCAAATTCCTTCGACTCCTGATACGAGAAACAATACAAAATCCAAGGCTAAATTTTGACAATCAAACACCAAGAAACCGAAATTTCTATAACTGGGTGTTAGTAACTTGAATTTCCGGAGTTGTACCAGAAAACCGATTTCAATCCAACTCAAAGCTACCAAAATGTCTAAAATTCTTTTCAAGCCTAGATTAAATAGCATGTAATAGCACTGATGCAAACAGTTGGCCAATTCACCAAATTGCCAACCAATTCTCATGCATCAGAACAACTTTAACCACCAAGCATAAGCATGCCAAATGCCCAAAGATTAATATTTTAACCAAAAAAAACCATGGGCTCCAAAAAAAACAAACCCTAAATTTTTCCTTTAAAAAAAAAAACATTTTAGGGCCGGCTCCCTCATCTTCTTCATAGAGAGCACGAGCTTCCAACAAATCGAGAGAGAAAAAGCCTCCACCCATCAAGCAGGCTTTACCCACGACCACATTCGTTGGAGGAAAAGAGAAAGAGAGAGGGATAACTCTCACTCGGGATTGCGCGCCTCAGGCAAAGCTCGCAGCCGCTTTCCACCGCTTCCTCTATCAAGTTCTGATCTGCAGAAAACAGATAATCATTCTGCCTCCTACTGTGCTCATTTCAGGCGCCCCCCACATTTTACCACGCTCTCATGGAAATAGGTAAAAGCCACATGATTATTCTGCAAGAATAATCCCACAGATACATCTTCTACCCAAAATCCACAGCAGGAGAGAGTGTTCAGCAGAACAAAACCTGACCTCTTTCTTGCCAAAGGTGTTTTCTATCTGCATCAAATATGCAAACTCATACTGAGAAAACCTCAACAGGCAGAAACCAGCAGTCTTTTGGCTTTCAACAACTATCCAGGGTTTCAAAACTCAAAACGAGGTTGAGATGAGGCTGACCTGCCTCTATTGTGGATCAAAATAGGGTTACCACTCTCTTTCTGTCTCTATACTACACTGACTTTAAAGCTACTTCCAGTAGATCAAAGAGAAGATCATGCAGGTCTTTTACCAAGGGAATAAAAATCCAGAACAGAATTTGTAAGATTGCTTCATAGCAGAGAATTGACAGCTTTGCAAAGAGAACCAATTGTGGTATAGAAATGAGATTTGGTCTGAAAGTGATTTCGGATAGATTCAGAGTAAGATACCTAATTGAAAATTTTCGAATAAGAGGAATTCTCTAGGGATTGTGTGGACAATCTGGATCTAGAACATGTTTGAAATTTGAATCATTATCTATAAGTAGTACGGTAAAAGGCCAAAGGTTACTAATTCCATTTTGATTGGAATAAAAGTAAGTTTGATCAGAATTTAAGTCTGAGAGTTTTGTATTGAATCAACCTAATCTTAGTTGAGTACTACGATCAGAGAGGGGTTGATTGAGTGGAAGAAATTATGTAGTTAGAGGTAAGTGGGATTGGAAAACTATTGAGAGTGAATGTTATTCGTCTCAGAGATTTTCCGGATATGTTATTTACTCATGAGAAATAGAAAATCTTTTGTAGCTTAGTTACAAGATCTCAGTGAGATATGTGAGTAACATATGTGGGTTCTGGAGGAATCTCCTAGATAAAAATGTAAGGACCCTAAATTATTGCCTCTAAGATTAGGATAGGAGAACACAATAAGAGAGACAATGGAGCCAAACCGCCCAACCAATCCTAGATCAAACCTGGATCTAGCCCCCAAGCCATGCCATGTGAAGCAAGAGGAGAAGAGAGAAACTGGTGACCTAAATCCAATATGTCGATGGGAGAATCCCTACCTCATTATATAGAGAGCAAACCCAACAGGGTTGGCTTAGCTGGTTAGCTTGGCATCCAAAGTTTCTTTGGTCCCAGGTTCGAGCCTCCTCTTGGAAACCAAGAAGCATTATATAGAGAGCAGAGTCATGTGCATGAAACCATGCAACCGCCATGCAGGTCAACTATAAATAGATCACATCTCTTCATGTAGTCCTCCTACCTATATCCGTCACACAAACATGCAATACTCCATATGTCTCAATTAGAGTGTCTGGGTCCTCTCAACGTTATTAGTCACAAACTAGCCTTGACATGGATTTAAATCACGACGTGACCAACAATCTCGAATACCGGAGGGCCGGTCTACCATATTAGGACTATTCCAGATCCTTAACCGAATATGGTCATGACAAATTGTTTACACGATTTTTCAAGCTAGAATTCTATCATTAGTTTCTTAGCTAATGGGTCTACACTATACTTCTCTTTGAGTCACGTGGGTTGCTCCTATTGCCACCAGGTGCTCATGTCTGCTTAATGCATCTACAATCACGTTATTCATTCCCACAATGTGCACAATATCTATGTTAATCTTTGAGAGAAAGTTTTGCCATCGCATTTGCTTTGGCGTGAGCATACTTTGAGATGCAAAGTACTTAAGTGATACATTGTCTAGAAAACACTTTAAAGGGCTTTCCTGGTACATAATGTCTCCAATGCTTGAATTGTTGCAACTAATTCTTTTTGATGAATTACATTGATACTCCACGTCACTTAATTTCTTAGAAAAATATGCAACTGGTTTTCCTTCTTGTATTAGCACGGCCCTAATAGCAAAGTTTGACGCATCTGTATGGATTTCAAACAGTTTGATGAAGTCTAGTAGAGCAAGAACAGGTTCTTGAGTGATTCTTCGTTCGAGTGCTTGGAATTTTTTTTCACATTTGGGTGTCCATGTCATCTTCAAATGAGTCTTTGGATGTTTTCCAACAATGGTGCCATGATTTTCCTAAATGCTTCGATGAATCTTCTGTAGAAGTTGCATAGCCCCATGAAGAATTTGATGCCATGAATGGTTCTAGGTGTTAGCCAACTTAGAAAATGCAACCAATCTAACCATTTATACTTAGGAAAACAAAAATCCCAACCAACCTAAAAGCCAACTCAGAATCTATTCCCAAAAACTAACCAAAGGCAAAGACAAGTCACTCGCAAAATTCCAAGGCCTACGTGGTTGCCAAACTAACCTTAGTAGACGCCAAAAATGCGAGCTCCTATTTTTCTTTTGTACAAAAAATACAGGAGGGCAATAGTAGGGTGAACTATTGGGTCTAATAAAGCCTTTCTTAAAGAATTCGTTAGTTCGCTTAAATTTTTTCTCTTTTTGGGAGAGGCTTACTCTATAGGGTGGTCTATTGGATATGGAACTTGTAGGAATGATATCTATCTTATGGTTTTCGAGTCTTTCTGGACCTAAGGAATTTGGAAGTTCATCAAAAAAACATAAAGAGTACTTTGATAAGAAAGCTTCAATATGGTTATTCAAAAAAGAATTTGCATACAGATTCACATCATCATCATCCACATCTTGAATAAACAAGAAGTAAAAAGAATTGCATGCTTTAGTACTTTAGCCATATGAATATGACATACTATAGGGATAGTTTCCCACTATAAAAATCAATCCCCTTGTTCTCGCTTCCATTTCGATGATGTTCTTGTTCTATCCTAGTAGCATAGTAAATAACTTGTTCTAGTGTGTCAGCATGAACTAGATCTACTCCCTGCTATATGTGTCAATGCAAATCAAAATACAATTTTTTCTTTTGTTCCTTCTTAGAAATAGAATAGAATGGTTGAACTTTCAAAAGCAACTCCCAAAAACATTTAACATAATCAACTTCTTGTTCATTTTATTTTTGCCTAAAAACATCCCATGCAACAAAAGTAGCTTTCTTATATTCTTTGGGAGAAAATGAGATTCGATTTGCTTCTTGAAACTATGCCAAGTGGATGCAGCTGCTTATCTAAATGCAAGGTTGCATAGTGACTCTTAAGTAATTTGAAAATACACTTTTTTTAAAACGAGAAAATCAAGATTTTTAGTTCATTCAAGTAAATTTTCTACGTTACTAGTATTCTCGTCAAACTTGGAAAACTTAGAAAGCCTACCATCTATCTTAAAAAGTCTCCTTTTTTTATCTAAAAGAAGAAGTGGACTCAAGAAAATCATGAGGCAAAGATGACAATGGTAAAGAGGAGCTTGAAGAACTTCACGAGGATGCATAATCATAAGATTTGCTAACATGCAAGGATAGTAGATTCAAAAAAAGTGACATGCAAAAGAGATGGAGGAGAGTTCAGGTTCATGCAAGTCTTATAACATGAAAATGATGGACATGCAAATTTTTGGAAGAAGTCAATGCATCTTAGAATTGGGATTTTTGGGTTCAAAATGAAAGTTTTTGAACATATAGACTTTGGAATGGATTTAAAATGATGATAGTTCAATTGTGTGAAAAATTGCAACTTATACTTGACTAGTTGTGGCTATTTTAGGTATTTTAGAGGCCAAACATGTATAGAGACTTCACATGATTTTCTCACACGTGTGAAATTCGAGTAGAGACCATTTTTAAGTTGGGTCCAAGTCCAATTAATCGTATACACAAAAGTTCATTTTTAGCTTTACTTGGCAATTTTGGCCAATATGACTAATTTAGGTCAAGTTTTGGATAAGCTGGGCCAAATGACTCTAAATTCTGGATAAACTCAAGTTTTTGTACGTGATCTATGACATGTTGCAGAAGGTAGTTGGCTCAACATCTAAAGTTAGGCATGATTAAGTTAGATTTTCTATGTTACAACTTGGGAATTCATCCCAAGTGCAAACTTTCCAAGCAAGGGGTCTAGTATATGTCCATCTTATCTTTGATCAGAATCATCAATTCTCAGGATCTTTCACGTGTTGTGCAGACTTTTCAGATTAGTATGAAGACTGATAATACAATACCGAGATGACCAAAACTCTTGTGCACAATCGACATTTAGTTTGTCATGTCTCTAGTTGTCCGATGGATCAGATTGCATGTATCTTTATTCTCATGGTCAGATTATCATGCATTACATTCCATATGTATTCGTCTTACAATCATTTAAAACATTAGTTGGTTAGCTCTCACTCTAAGTCTATACATGTATAAATAAAAAGGACAAGTGCTTGGAGGTTTATGATAGTTGCTAGATTAAATACATAATACTAAAGATGATAGATTGATATACCAAACAAGTACTCAATTTATTATTCCTCATACAAGCAGTAGTACATATTTGGCATATTTGTTGAGGATCGTAACAATTCACAATTTTACTTCAAAATTTTGAATAGTCTACAAGTATACATGATATTGTACTGCAAAAATACTCCACTATTTGCAACTTAACATTGAAATTTGAGTAGAAAAATCAAGATTTGCATATTAAACTATCTTATAGAACAAATAGCCAATGCCCACCATAACTAGCACTTTTGAACTAAATCTTAAACAATCCAAAACCTACACAAATGAATCAAAATGTTGCACAAAGTCGATCCAAATATTGAGTTTGCAATTTCTTGAAGCCAATCTTGGGGCATCTTAACATTTTGCATGAAACTACACAATGAAGCATCCTTTTGAGCTAGAAATCAATCTTGGTCATTTTGACATCCTCCGTGGCACTTGATTCAAGAATGGGCACTCATTTTCTATAGTTCGCTCTTGAGCCATCTTCACCACTTAGCCACATCCTACATGGTAGCAAACTCAAGAGACATTATTTTTTGTCTATGTGGTGTGCAACTTGCTAGTCAAAACGACTTCATGTGGGAAACTAAAGTACGTGAGCAAGCAAACTAGCCTAGAAAAGTGTAAGAGTGTTCATAAAGACATTATTTTACTATGAAATCACATATTTAGACATTTTTGGTATAAGCCCAAGCTGAGAGCTTGTTAGAGTTGGACTTAGACTTATAAAACTTAATATGTTAAACTTGGTCCCAAATTTATTTTGTAAAAGTCTTATAGATTAATTCAAAGTTTAAGTTAAGCTTTGTAACTTGTAACTTGGGCTTAAGTCCCGTAAGCAAAGTGGAGCCAGATAAATAGAGATTCACATTTAGTCAATGATTGTATCCATGATGTAACAAGTTTACACTTTTGGGTCCACATACCATTCCATGTACTAGATTGACTTCTACTCAAAAACTGAGTTCTTTGCATATATAGATTGGATCTTTCATAGATCAAAACTCAAAATAGGTTTATATACTTGATCAATTCCGATTTCACACTTCACTTGTTGGATTTGGCCAATTTTTTATGCATAAGAAAACCCTAAATATCAGGTTTTAGGCAATTGCATGTACAATTTGAAATATTCAAATTTTTTGTGATTTTGTCAAAATCATAATTTTGAGTGAATCTCTGTATTGTGAGGTTATTGAACTTCATTTGAGTGTGTTTCAATCTTAGGAAGTGGCAAGGGTTATTAAATTGAGGATAGATCATAGATTGATCAAGATTTCACTATTCCATGTGTTGTTTGCTTGATATAAGTGCTAGAAGAGAATTGAGAGGTTCCATATCTTTGTGATTTCTTTTTGGAAACATTTGTTGTATCTCAAAAGAGTGCTTTGTGCATTGGAACAGGTTGGAAGAGAAGGATCAGATCATTGCAACATGGCTACATCAAGTGGATACATGTTGGAAGGCAATGGTAGGCTTACCTCAAGCAATTACTCATTGTGAAAAGTGAGGATGGAATCACCTCTTGAGATAAATGATGTTCTGGATATTGTTGTAGGTTTGGAGGATAGGCTAGAAATACAACAAGAACAATTGAGGTATGACAAGAGGGCCAAAATAGTTCTACATATGATTAAGATGAATGTTATCAATGAACTTCTCAAGGAAGTTGTTAAGTGTGCTTCATCAAGTGAGGCTTGGGAAGCTTTGAAGAAGCTTTATGAATCCAAGTCTGCTTCTAGAGTGTTGCTCTAAGAAGACAAATCTTTCAATGTTTGCAAAGGAGAAAAAAAAGTTCAAATACTTTTGTTTTGAGAGTAAAAGCTTTAATGAGTTGGCTTGCATTGATGAGAGCATTAAGGAAGGAGAGCTTGTTCAAGTTATTCTTAATGGTTTGTTGGATGCTCATGCTAACATTGTACAAAGTCTTTCTATTCAAAGAACTTTGCCAAGTTTGATTGATCTTTAAGAGATCTTGATCAATGAAGAATATAGGCTTCAAGCAAGGGGTGGATCTTCATCAACATCTCAAGTTGGAGAGGAGGTTGTGTTCATATCGAGGGTAAATTCAAGGGCAAAAACAAAAGCAAGTGGTCTAAAGGACAAAATCAAGGGGAGGCTTCTTCAAATGACAAAAGGAAAGATAGATCAAAGCTCAAGTGCTTCTATTGTGGCATCAAAGGACACTTTGCAAGTGAGTGCTACAAGAAGAAGAGAGATCAAGGAGACAAGCAAGATAATCTAACTCTTGATGAGGATGGATTGGATGTTCAAAATACAAATGATGATGCTTTTGTGATGTCTTCATGTGTACTTGCTAATGATGGAGATTTAGATCCATGGTGGATTGATAGTGGAGCAAGTTCACACATGACTTTTCCCAAAGAGTACTTCACTTCTTTGTTGGCATATGGAGATGACAAGAAGGTGATCTACACGCCAATTTCTATTTTTCTCTCTACAAATAGGAATGTCCATTTTGAGAATGTTTTGTTCATTCCATCTACTACCAAGAACGAACTTAGTGTGAGTCAATTGCTAAGTAAAGACCTCAAGGTTGAGTTTGATGGAGATGCTTGTATGATCAAAAGGAAGGATATCTTGATTGCAAAAGGTAAAAGGCAAGGGAAATTGTTCAAACTAGATGCTCATGTTATTGCTAACAGTTGCAAGAGAGCAAATATCTATTCAAGAGGTTTGGCATAAAAGAATGGAACACCTCAACTTCAAGTCATTGGAGGTAATGGCTAGGAAGAAAGTTGTGATTGGTCGTCCAAGTTCTTTAAGTAGCATCAATCATGTTTGTGAGTCTTGTGTTTTGTCAAAGTCACATAGACTACCTTATACTAGATCTACATCTAGATCTACAAAGCCTTTTCAAATTGTGCATTCGGATGTTCATGGAATTACTACAATTAGCAATCATGGGGCTAAGATGTATGTAATTTCATTGATGTTTTAGTAGATTTTGTTGGATCTATCTACTAAAGAGTAAGGATGAATTGTATGACGTCTTTGTTAAGTTCAAGAATACAAGGGAGAACCAATTTTCCACAAAGATAATGTGCTTAAGAAGTGACAATGGTGAAGAGTACATATCTACCAAGTTTAAGGCTTTTTGTAATGAGCATGGGATCAAGAGGGAGTATACAACTCCAAG
Organism: Diphasiastrum complanatum; assembly: GCA_029204225.1. NCBI lineage: Eukaryota > Viridiplantae > Streptophyta > Lycopodiopsida > Lycopodiales > Lycopodiaceae > Diphasiastrum > Diphasiastrum complanatum. The sequence continues at coordinate 19,472,433 of CM055102.1, forward strand.
GACCCCACAACAAAATGGAGTGGCCGAGAGGAAGAATAGGACTTTATGAGAAAGTGAGGAAGCCATGAGATTAAGTGCTAACCTTGATAAGCCATTTTGGGATCAAGCTTTGTTGTGTGCTGATTTCTTGTGCAATGGGTGGTGGCCGAGTGCTATTTTGGATGGAAGGACACCTTTTGAGATGCTATTCAAGAGGAGGCCGAGTGTCAACTTTCTTAAAACTTTTGGATGCATATGCTATGTCAACATAACTCTTGATGATAAGACCAAGGAGGATCCATCTTCAAGGAAAGGTATATTTGTTGGATATAGTGAGGTGAGTAAAGGCTACAAGGTTTACATTCCTATTACTAACAAAGTGATTGTTGGTAGAGATGTCAATTTTTATGAGGGGAACATTCCAAAAGTATCTTCAAGTACTATTGATGGTGATGTGGATGGCTAGCAAGTGATGGAGAAGGTTATTCATATCCAAGGCTACTCATTGGATTGGATTCTTGCCCCTTGTGCTACAACGACACCCAAGCTCTGGTTAGTCGTTTGTTCTTGGGAATGATATCAATCTATTTTCTATCAAGGTGTCCATTTTCTTCTAGATCCTTATCTAAGTTTATTTATTATTCATCTTCTTTTCATCTTTGATAGTGAATATTAAGACTAGGCATTTGCTTATCTATATGTTAACAAAAACATTAAGATGCTATTTTGATTCTACAATCTATCTTTGTTTCACTCATGGTCCCAACTATTGTCCATAAGCTCTTTGATACATTATCATATAATAAATAGCTACATAAAAATAAAATAGGTATTTCACACACGTTTGCACTTCAAAAATAATGAACAAATTTATGTGAAGAAAGAAATAGACTCAAACAAACAATTTTCGATCTATTACTTATGTTTGTTGGGTTTTGGACATTGATATATATTTTGCATCATAAAAGATTATGATACAAATTGTCAAAAGTGATTCATATGTTGTTATCAAAATTTGTAAGTGGAATGGACTCAATTTGTCCAACACTCCCATGCATATTTAAAATATACAAATATGCATAAAAATATGTATCATGATTGGAAGGTCTTCTGCATTATGTCCTCTTCTACTACAATTTTTCTATCTATGAGTGATAACATCTACTATTAAAAGTGGTCATGTCGGGTCCTATTTATTTATGCTTAGATGGATATAAATCTACAAGGCCAAAAGAATATAAGATTCAAAGTACAAAATGAGAAAAAATTAAATAATAGATAAAGAGCTTATTTTTACAATCACAATCAAACATCCGATGACCATGAGGATTCAAATATTGCACATACGACTCGTATCACATATAAACTAGTTCAGCTAACACCTCTAGAATGAATTGTTCTTGTGGGCATTTTGTTAAGTAAATAACCTTAGCTTTCTAGTAGGATGTAGAAGTTCAATCTGCATTTCTCACTCTGAAGAAAAAGGAAGTTGATTGTGGATCTTGATGTTTGTCATTGCCAGGCTTTACGTGCCAAAAATCTCTCGTTACTCATGAATGTTTTCAAGCATAGTCTGACGCTAACCATTCTGGTTCACTATTTTAACCCAAAAAAGGTGTAGTTGGGCATTTTGGTGCTCTATAGACAGAGCAGTTGCCAAACCTCAAAAAAATAAACCAAATCATTTTTCAGTTCTAGCAGCATATGTTACAGTGATTTCAATTTTGATTCTTTTTATTGGGCGTTGTGTATGTCAAAACAAAACAAAAGAAATAAAAGTATCTGCAGAAAAGGTCTTTTTTTATCTTAGATTCTAATGTGATTTTCACGTTGGCTCCCTCCATAAGTGGAATGGTGTCAACACCATGTTAGGGATCATTCCCTTTAGCTTGTTCTAGTTCCAAGCATGAAGATACTTGTAACTGAACAACATTGTTCATAAGCTTTCTAGCTTGTCATTTACGACATCATCACCTATGGAGAAGAGTCTTTCCTCCTTGCCCCATCATGATAGGTCAAAGAATTTTAGCCTACCGATATCATTGAATTTGGCTGATTGATCGTTGATCCTACTCATAATTGCTCTGTAGTCTCACTATCACAACAACTACATCATCCATGATGCAAATTTTGAAATACTGAAGTGCATCATAAGAGATTTGGGATCTTCAACTACATTAGCCCATATTAAGGCCTCTACTTGCTCTCATGTCACGGCTTCAATCTTGATTCAAGTAGTTTGGAACTTGTCTTTCCTACCTTGGCTTTCACTTTACAATCTGCAAGTCTATGATCATTAAGAAGTGGGCTCTCTGCATGCAAGCACATCTATTTGTACATTTGTAGTTGATCATTCGGATGCAAAAGAAAGATATTTGCAAGCTCAATAAAAATCTTGGTTTTGGGTGGGTTGCATGTAAGGGTTCCTAGATAACCATTGGAGATCGATCATAAAACATGACAATTACTGATTATGACAAACTAGGTCATTTCCCATATCATCGTCTGTGTCAGTGGGATAGTACTTTTCATTGGCAAGATCTGATTGCTTCTATATTTTCTCATCAGGACTATGTCTAGATTTATGCAATTGACTGTGACTAAAGCCTCCATCTGATCTACTACTAGCAAACTTGATTTGGTATACAATGAGATTTTATCCAACTTTTATATTCGTTTGATGCTAATTTTACACATCGATGTTCTGATTCCTGAGATGCAGATTGTTTGTATGTCGAAAGAGCTAATCATGTACCATAAACCACCGCCCTGCATCTTCCATTTAAAGTAAAGAATTACACAAGCCCTGTACCATGGAAATAGAGTGCCTAAAGGGAGTTAGCACATGGACCTCTATATCAACAGAAATATCGATACAAACTGCATTTGATATTGCACAAAAAACCTAAAGCAAGCGGGAAGTGACCTTTATTTGAAAGAAGACACCACATGGTGGACAATTACATCTGGTCAGACGGTTCCAATACTATATTAACACTTATAGTAGAACCTGACAAAATGTACTTGTTACAACCAAGAGTGCTCACTGGCAAAGATATGCATGTGGATGATGGTAGCTTGAAATTCTCAAGCTGTTTTTTTTGCTTTTTGCAGCAGGAGCAGCAACATTTGTTTTGACATGAACAGCTCCTCAAAGAGTTCTACGCACCTTGACTTAATGACGATGCAGTTCAAAAAACTCATCTAAAGACAGATTCCTCTGGTGAATTTTCAAAAGCATATAACCCTGGTTACTGTATCATATTCAGCTTGAAGAATCCAAAACTGAATCAAATTTCACACAAGCTTTAAAAAGAAACCGTATGTATAGCTGTTGACCAGTATATGAGTGGCCATTATATTGTCAGACTCTTAAACACGTCAAAGTATGTAGGAAAAGTCTTTCGCACGCAATTTGGATCCTTGATAATGATTGTAGCATCTCCACAGGCTGCCAACGAGAATGCCATAGCCATCCGATGGTCATCATAAGTATCAATGGAGGCAGCCTTCAAGGTGTGTGGAGGAGAGATAATACAATAGTCCGGTCCTTCCTCAACTGTTGCTCCAAGCTGCAAGTAACCTAAAAAAGTCAGTAACTGAAGAAATCAAATACAAAACACATCCAAGTTGGCAATCAAAAAACACAATAGGAGCACTAACTTATACTCTGAGAAAACCGATCAGCATAAGAGCAACATTGCAGAAAATAAGACCATTCTGATAATCATTTCAAAAAAGATATGAAAAGCATATTTGTCTACTACTAACCCATTACATACAGAATCAATAGATACTCAGTGAAACTTCAATAAGTTTGAATAAAAATGTTCAATCACGTGGATCCCATAGTTTTGGACATAACAACCTGGTCAGATAGAAAAACAGACTCAACGAAATAAAGATCCCGTTTAGCGAAAACAGTAGCATTATCTAGAAGAAAATAACATGAATATTAACTAGATCCCCTAACACTGTCTGTAAGCCACTTTATAATCCATTGTAGAATGAGAGAAAAAAAAAATCTGTTATCATTTTCACCTTTCTTAGCTCTGTACAGATTGCCAGCATGCGCTCTGTTTCCTTCACCCTCCAGTTTCCAACTAGAAACAACATGACAAGGGAAATAAGTTCACTGTTCATTGAAAAAAGTTTGATGCGAGGAATGTGAAAAGCACTTGTGGATGTAAAATAGATTTTATATAAGAAAACAAAACAGTTGGATATTTCAGTCCTATCAACTGTGAATACTTGCTGGAGGAACGTAAATTCTAAAAAACTATTTTATATATATCAAATCAAGTAAGCTGTATTTTAAAAGGCAGCACAATCTAGCTACTTTCAAAGACATACCTGTTCATTCTGTCTTACTAACCTATTTTAGGATCAAGAATAGCACCCTAACTTTATATTCACAAAACAACATTCGCATAATAGCTAGTGCTATCCATATGAGTCATTTGACATGTTTTTTGGGATGCAATAAGTCAAGCTGCTTCATAATTGTACATCCATATATGGCTGGCATACCAGAGGCGGTTGGAGCATAATCTTCATGCAAGAATGTATATACAAATGGCTCAACTTTGACGTTCTGCAGGAGCCAGTTTTGCAATGTGACAAGCTTTAATACTATCCCAGTCTGATAGTTCGTGACTGACAACTTAAGAGCAAGTATCTTACTAATGAGTGGATAAACACCCTAGTCATTTCCCTTGATCAAAGTATCATCCTTCGATCTATGCTTGATGGTACAAGCCTTGAGAAGCCCTTAGTGCAGGATTCAACTATATTCAAGTAGTTTCTAGCATCTGCAGTGTTGAAGTTTACATACAACCGGGATTAACATAGATGGTGGAGTTGGGAGAAGAGCATATGATATGCATAGGTGCAGTTGCCGTATTGTGAATATTTGATGGGATGATTTTTGGGGATACGGGACCCCTTTAATGCTAACTGATCTGATGTTGTATGAATGTTCGGTTTGATCAAGGCTCAGAGATAGGCCTATGCCTGTAACAAGCAAGCATTCTTTGAAGTAAACTGGCTTGCAAAGCCATTCAGATAGCAAAGATCCAGGTTAAATTTTTGCATATGAGCTAGCATTGACACTGCAGATGCTTAAAACTACTTGAATATAGTTGAATTATGCTAATAGCAAACTTCAACTTAAAACCATCCTCAAGCATTGATCCCATTTGGCTTGCAGCAAGAAATTTATGGTTGTGGCTCTTTGAAGCTTAAAAATATTGAAGAAGCTTCATGTAGAAAAATCTTGAAAAAGTTTCAACAAAGAAATTTTTTTAGAGAGCTTCAAGAGAGAAAAATCTTGAATCAGATCTTAATCAAGTTCTATAGAGCTTGAAAATCTTGAAGAGACTTCAAGAGGAGAAAATTTTGAGGTACATCTTGGTTGAGGTTCCTTAATGTCTACAAATCCTGAGAGGGCCAAAGAATGCAAAATAGTGAGCCAGACCTTGGATATAGCCCCTTGAACTCCTAAATTTTTGAGAAAGCTTAGAAAAGAGAAAATTCCATAGCTTGGTGATCTTGAGAGCTTATTTCTTCATACCATTTCTGATAGCCGTTGGACCATGTGCAAAAAGGGCAACAACAGCCAAAGTCATTGCGACATCAGGCATGGCATTCATGTCTATGTCTATACCATGAAGCCTCTTCCCTGTGCCTTTGTTGACAGGGGCACCTGTTACGGTGACTGTATGCTCAGACCATTCAACCTTTGCTCCCATCTTTTCCATCACCTCAGCAAACTTGACGTCTCCCTGTGCAAAAGAATGGTGAAACGGAAAATGAGTTTCTGAAGATAACATCATCCTATCTTACAGAAAATGAGCTCCTAAAATAACATTACCTTATCTTAACAATATCATGTGTTGGTATCAATACAATCTACAAGCATCTATATTGAAATATTAGACAAAGGACATGATTGGTATAAAATCTCCGACTGCTGAAGCTGTAAGATTTTTGTTAAATGACTAATAGACTCAAATACATGTGATCTAAGTATCAGGCGAAAAATCTTCAAGTGACACATGGATGATGTGTGAAAGAGCTTACATCTGTAACAGCTAGCTTCGCTTCTCATAAATTGACAATACTTTATTCTGATATATACAGGGAATCAGCAAGGATCCACAAAATAGATTGACATTAAGAAACAAAGTTTCTAATACGAATGATAATAAATTCTCTCTCAAAGAAAATACTTATGCCAAATAATAAATTACTATTATGAGTAAAATGAAACAAACAAATTAGCGCAGAAGCTTGGTGTTAAAAAAGCAAACAATTACATCCCGAATCAGCATGGGCATAGCTTGGTGATATAAGTGTCAAATAAAACACAAACCATCGAAGTACAGCATCAAAGAACACATAAAAATAGCTGCAACTTCACTGATATGGTTTTCCTCCAAAAAAAAAAGGAACACCTGATATTAGACAGGCTTACAGTGCATCACTACGAAAGCGCCCTATTACTAAGGCTCTCCCACCAGGAAGCACTCCAGACTCCTGAAACATGAAATAAGCCCACAGAATGCTACTATTTCTAGACCCCCACAACCTCCCATGTACTAAAAGGTGGCGATCTTGCTCCGAAAGACGTTAAGTAGAAAAAAAATTTGACCCCTAGTTATCACTCTTTAGTTAATGGGCCGAAACAATGATTCTTTAGGCTCCAATCCACACTAGAACAAGAATACACCATCAATTCCTTAACTATATACTTGCACGAAGGCTCTGGCAGAGGAAAAAAGTTCAACTGCACAAGTAGATGCACAGACATTTGTACAGATACCAAAAACTTCTATAGACATGCTATTAGAGAACACAGAATCTGGCTTCTAATTGCACATGAAAAGACACATTATTGAACTCAGCACTTAAGGAAGAAGCACTGGTCTGGCACTTGTAGGTGTACAGAATAGACAAGTGCTTGTGCAAGCATGCATGTATGGAATGCAACACAAGTGTGCAAGTCAAAAGATCCTGATTTAAGGCTAGGAGACTATTACTTGTAGGCTGGAAGTACCACATCCGACAACAGTTATTGAGCCACCTGTTATTGCAGCACCGGCCAGAAAGTAGCTTGCACTTGATGCATCACCTTCAACAAATGCATGCCCTGGTGATCTGCATTAGGAAAATTTGTCTTTAGCCTGTCAATCTGTATATATTGAAAACATGATTTATCCTGCTCAAAGATATTTGCAGTAAGTTCTGTAAATCATTAAAAGCCAATGTCATATACATAACTCCTGATCCATACTAACTTCCTTTATGTCACGTGAATAATCACATATTTTACCAAGCTTCGAAATTTTTAAACCCTAAACCCCAATGTGGTAAATCTTGTTTTGCTTCTGGCTCTGTATCTGTGATTCTGAGGTTAACGTCAGCTTCTCTAATGGAATTGTATGAATTTCAGAAAGTGCCTGAAACTTCTGCTTATAGCTCAGATTTGTGAGTTTCCTCATTAGGCCCTTCAGAAAGGCATCTATGTTGGAAAAGCTGGTGATAACTAAAAGTGAAAAAGGCATTTACATTGGAAAAGCTTGTGATATCTGTAAGTGCCACCTAAACATGCAGTCTGAGAACAATCTAGAGTTCCTGTGAACGGTGGAATGGATACATTGTCCATTCTGCTCACACACACAGACAAGTGTCATGATGCCATAGGATTTACTGAATTTCAGCACCACTCATCTGAGAAATAAGACTGTTTATTCATCAACTTCTAGACCTTTATGCTGTAAAATAATAGGTTAAGTGAGCACAACCTTGACGATGTTATGAAGTCAACATCTTGTGACCAACTCTTATTCCAAAAATACAAATGAAATGAACCAGTAACATGGATTGATTATCTTATAGCAACAAACTGATCACAGAAAGATAAGCATAAAATTTCACTGCTAAAAATGAAGAAAAGGTTGCCTAAACTACCTGTAAACTTGGTTGCCTTCAATTGAAAAATGCTCCCATCCATTATGACGTTCAACTTTAACTCCAAATCGCTCCATTAATTTCAATGTCATGTCAACATAAGGTACGGACACAAGTGTATCTATGATTTCTATCTCCACATTACCAAGGGCAAGAGGTGAAGCTAGTAGTAATGCTGTTAAGTACTGGCTGCTTATTGCCCCTGAAAGTCTTACCTGACAACCATACAATATTTCAGTTGATTTACCTGAGTATATCCATCCTATTTGAGTTTTAGCAATGAAAAGCCACAGGGTTGGTTTTTCCACCATAGAAAGGTGAAAACTTGCTTTCCAGCAAAATAACATAACAAGCTTGCCTCGCTACTGCTGATGGTGATTATCAATTGTACCAACGAACAGAACATTGAACGAAAGATGAAACGTTCTTTTAGCAGATGTAATTTAGCTATGCAAGAAAGAGATGCAGCCACATATATCTCGAGTAATGACCTCCAAGGGGAAAATTGAATGTTACTTGGAAGCATAGTCGTCCGTTCTGGAACGTAACGCATTATGGAATGCGTTCCGTTTCGGAATATCATTTCACTGTTTTTGGCACTCATGGCACTCACTGTTTTTGGCACTCCTGGCACTCACTGTTTTTGGCCCTCATTTCACTGTTTTTGGCACTCATGGAAGTAAAAAAAAAATTAATTAATTAGTTAATTACCACAGTTCTGGGAACCAATCTTTGTGAACCGTACGTTCTCAGAACCGTGGTGAACCGTCCACGGTTCACAGATTCTATGGTGTACATTCTTTGTATAGAAATTTGTCTCCATTGATATCCTACTTTGCTTCCATTTGTATGCATAATTTGTGATTGTTCAAAGAACGTTAATCACTTAATTCATTGTGAATGTTTTTGCTTCTAGTTCACCTTCATTCCGACATGGTATCAGACCAGGTTCATAGGCAGCATGATTAACACTCATAGCCTCTACATCCTGGAGATTCTTATGCATATTGGAAGGTAGGCAGATGGGCGATTTTGTTCCAGCAATAAGTCTCTGAAGGGTGCATTTTTAAGCAGATTGGGTGCACTTTACAATGTCTTTGTGAGCAGGTTTGATGCAGATTTATTGGCACATTTTCCAAGCAGCAAGGACTAGGCAGATTGGGGTGCAGATTTCTCCTTCACTATAGGCACATTTTTCACCTATTTTGGACATTTTTTCTGACAGTGTTAGTCGCTGGTTTTCTGTTGGCAGGTCACTGTTTTTCAAATTTTTTTGATTGCTGCTTTTTCTCAGATCTATGGCTCATTTTCCAGCCAGCCAGTAGAGAAAATCTGTTGCACAATAGGTGTATTTAGCTACCTTGTTGAGCAAGTTTCCATAGTTTTCAGCGCTGGAAATGAGTGGGGTGTTGAATTTTCTTCAAAAGCTTGGATCCTATTCTTTTCTACAAACTTCTTTGAGTGAATAGGGTGCATTTTGAATCTTTAGCATGTTTTATAATTTGCTCTTTCCAATTCTTCTGCCTTCATAAGTTGGTTATGATTGATTCATGTGTATTTCTTGTCCATACTAGTTTGCAAATGCAAACATTAATGGGTGCAAATTTAAGTGATAAATTGAATTCCTACTGGATCTTGTGTAACTTTTTGAGTAATTTCTAAAAGAGGGACAAATCTGAAATTTGTGTTTTTAGCATGAATTATGGTTGTCTGCAGCTTAGAATCATGTTGGAAATTTATTTTCTTGAAGAATGAGAAGTTTCCTACCATTTTCAAGTTACATTTTTGAGAATTCATCATGCTGGAATCTGTTTTCTCTTTTATAGAGTTCGTTTTTTAGATCAGTTCTATGATCATCTTTACATAGAGAATTGTGCACCAATAATGTCGGCCTTTTTGCCATGTGTTAAATCTCTATTTTGATGTGATAATCTTGTTAGGGAGAGTGCATTTTGGACCTTATTCTTTTGAATAGGGAGAGAAAAAGTATTAAGTCATTTACTCCTTATCATACATTTGATTTCCTATTTAAAATTTTGATACCATTGAGCATTTTTAATCCTACAAGATAGGTACACATCATGGAAGAGAAATTTGGTGGAACACAGTTCCATTGTCTAATCTGTTAGCAGGTACCTTGGAGTGAGCTTTGCTGGAGCATTTATGGTTGCAATAGTTGTTTTTCTATATAATATACACGAACACAAATCTTGAATCCATAACCCAAGGCAAAGCAAAATTTGAAGTGATAACTAAATGGAAGTGGGAGCAAGTTTTTGATTTGAAACTTTACTGCTATTTCGCACATGTGAAATCCTTTGCACACGGGTGGTCATAAGAAGAAGAGTGCTGAACAAGTTAGCCAGAGTTGCGTTATGAGCATCAGCTCAACCTATTTTTGTTGGTGCATTTATCAGTTTAGCTATATTATTACAGGATAAGATGAATTCCATATTCAGAGTTCGATCTCAAATAGCTGGCCATAGATCAGTGGGGATCTACCAATAGTATTCCTGTTTTTATACTAAAGACTAAATCAAATGCAAGTACAAAATGAAGGAATTCAGAACTTACATTAAAACACAGTTATTGTCAAAACTGTTGCAATTAAGCCTGATTGTTATGGCATATTTCTCTTGAATCCTGAAGAATGCAAGACATGGTCTGGTTCTGGGATGACCATAAAGCCCTCGCAATGTACTTAACTCCAGAAGAGGCAACAATAATGTATTGATGAGGCCCTTATCATCTTACTACCTTAGGAGGATGTTGGCCGCGCATCTGTGATGATCTGACCGATAATAAGATCAGGGAGAGGCTATTCGTTTAGAACCATATGTTGATCTTCCTGTGGAGTATCAATCTTTGTTGTTGAGTCTTCTTCTACTTTGGAGGCACAACTCAGATGGAAGTTCTATCATCAGAGTAGATCCATCTACATTGTTCTCTTACCTTCAGTTTTTGTAGTGGCATTGATAAGCTGACCAGGCGGTTCACTGAAGCTGTTGATGGGTGCTAATGCTATTGTTGATGTTGCTGCTTGAGGAGGAACTAAAGGAGTAGGGGTTTGAAGCCTCACTTGACTTGACCACCATGTTTGATGTCTGAAGCTAAGGTTGAACTCATTTATTAAACATATGGAGCCTTTAAAGTCCATAAAGGCAAAATTGGATTTTGTTATCTAGTTGGTCATTGGATTTGAGATGGACTATCTAGAGTTACCTGAAGGTTCTGTTATAGAGGAAGAACGGGATCCTATTTGGTCTAAGCAAGTACCCTAGGCACGACAAACTAAAGACAATTTTCTTGGTTGGTGTTTTTTGGAGAACTGCAGTTTCTTCCTTATGCTTCGAGAAAATATTATATTCTTTAGGGATTGAGAGATTCTAACTGGCAGTTGAGCACAGATCTCTTGCTGCTGTGGAATCTATTTTTTGGATGACCTGTGGTGACATGATCTATCATACAGTTCGGACGGTTATTGTACCATATCTCATACTTTCTTGTCTTGAGAGCTAGAAATTTTTGTCTAGTCTTGATAGACTAATCATTTTATCTAGTAGTTGTTTGTTAATGGAGACATTTATATGCTCGTTTCAGTATTTATCGTACTTGAGATGTATTTACTTGGTCTTATATGCCTTTTGGCATTAACTGACATTAACAAAGCTCTCTCTCTCTCTCTCTCTCTCTCTCTCTCTCTCTCTCTCTCTCCTCTCTCTCTCTCTCTCTCTCTCTCTCTCTCTCTCTCTCTCTCTCTCTAGCGGCCAGCGATGGCCTAGCTCCATCGCTCCAATGTGGCGCCAACCTGTGCAACCTGCGGATCTGCCCCATCGCTGCCCATCGCGACTGCTCCATCGTTGTCCAGGCTGGTGCCCTACCGCTACAGGTGTGCCCTCGCAATTGCTGATCTATACCTCTGCAGGTTTGAGCGCCCTCCTCCATCGCAATAAGATATGCCACGTCGCAAAGGAGCCGTTGCCTTTACTCCTGAACCATCCTCCGTTTCCAGCATGGTTTCAGCATCTTCCTTACAGTCAGATCCGCCTACCCCTTCTCCTTCTATGCCGGTTGCAGTTCCTATCTTCCCATCAAACCGTGTTCTGGCAATAGTGAAACTATTGTAGCTATTCCCTTGACTCCAGACACTCCAGAAGCACCTGGTTCTTTCCCTCCATATGCCTTCGTCAAACTTCTTCAAGATGATCAACTCCGTCTATTTGAATACCTTAACAATCACAGAGAGCAACTGGCTTCTCATGATTCTCTGCTTCTAGTGGTGCAATTGCATCTTCAGAAGTTGGATACTTCCATTCAAGAACTCAAGAACGAAGTTGCAGTTATAAAAAGTGGAGCTTATTCTCAAATCGCTACTTTAGCTAATATCCAGCATCTCGAAAATCAAGTGGAACAGCATCATACGGCTGTCTAGTCATGGGCAGATGTGCTTAAAGGTTCGTCTACAGTTATCTCTCCACCTTCGCCTTCACCTTCGTTTATCTCAGCCACATTCACTGAGAGCCATCTGCGAGAACATGAAGCTCTCAATGTTCGTGTTAGAGGTACTCCGAACTCTCAAAATGTTGTCGAAGAAGCTGAGAAGTTTTTGGAAGGAGATCTTCAACACCATAGCAAAGGTATGGAAACTGCCTAACGACCTAAGAAGGACCTGGATACTCTTGTCATCCGCTTCACATCAGTGTCTCACCAGGGTGAAGTTTTAGGGAAGAGATTCAAATTGCGGGATACCAAAATCTACCTAGACGAAGATCATACCTTCATCCAAGTTCAAGAACGTAAGAAGGCAAGACAAGAAGCTCTATCAACTGGCAAGCGGCTTATTATCTATCGTGATGGTATTATCAGACTTGTCGATTGGAAGCCTATCGTTAATGAGAAGAATTCTGAGATAGAGAAATGAAGAGATGTCCAGTTGAACATGTAAATGGTCTACGCACCATATAATCCTGGCTATATGAATCTCTTCTTAGTTAGTTTTGTTATTTTGCTTTGACGGCACTGATCCGTCTAGTGTCCAACTTTATCTGAGGTACTCGTTCGTCTTATACGCCTTTTGGCATGGAAAAGACGTTAATAAAGCTTTCTCTCTCTCTCTCTCTCTCTCTCTCTCTCTCTCTCTCTCTCTCTCTCTCTCTCTCTCTCTCTCTCTCTCTCTCTCTCTCATATCATCATAACCCTACAACATTATACGCAATAGAAGCATGGTATACAGGTCCCACCTCACTTAATTGGCACCTGCAGATTACTATGTTTCTTATCATAACAAAGACATAGGCAATGCACTAACTTGGTCATAATGTGGAAGCTCACAAGCTAGCTCCAAATCAACAAGTAGCAAGTTACAACCACATTATATGAACAAGCACTTAACAAACTTGACCAAAATATGTTATACATCTTATCTTGCACTAAAACAGACCTTTGAATGTTTTGAAAGTAAAAGAAAAAATAATTATGTTTTAATGATTTTCTCCACACATTTTTCCAAAAATTTTAACTAAGGATTTGAGCCATGCAAGCCTGTTTCCATGATCCTTTGCTCCACAACAATGATGCATCAGTTCACAAGTGGGACCTATGGCCTTTTTGAGGCATGCTTCAACAATTTAGCGTAACATTAGATGACTAAGACCTCTCATAATCAAAAGCAACATAGATATGCAATTACAGCCTACCTAAATTTTGAAACTGAGATAAAAAAAGAAAAACCACCTCTACGTACCTCACAAGCATTTCTCATCATATGGGGAACAAAGTGGTGGATCTGGAACATACCTTTCCACCAGGAAGACCTCCATTGGGATCTACTGCAACTGGTGGACAATTTGTATTATGAATGCAATCAACCTTTGCTCCTAGTTGTCTCAACCCTGCTACCAAATCTCCTATTGGTCTCTCCCTCATGCGTGGAACTCCATCTAAAATGTACCTGCACAATTGGAACAACATGATTACTAAAGCTCCATATTCTTGACTAAGCTAAAGTCATACATCCCTAGGTAATTAGGGTTAGTTTGGAACTAATTATTGTTAGTTGGCCAATGCAAGCAAGAAGTAGTTAGTGTTTGACCTTGGGTCAAAGGAAGACCTTCGAAGTCAGGTTATGACTACCCTAGGACAATAATAGCACGCAAAGGACTTAAAGGATTGCCCTAGAAATGGGAGGTGACACACCGGCTAATAGGTTTTGTGAGGAGCTTGAGGAGACGAGCCTTACATTTGATATCAAAGCTCTTGATTGAGGGAGAGATAGCATGTGAAAAAGCTGCCATGTGTATCTATATATATATATATATATATATATATATATATATATATAAACTTAGATACACTTTTGTATGCATGGGTGAGGGGCCCCATGCATGCTCCTCCCCTCACCCATGCATACGCTTTTTTGAACTAAAAGGATGGGGAGGAGGATGCATGTATGGGGAAAAGCATGCATGGCCCTCCTCCCCATGCATACATCAAAGGGGCCCACTCCAAATTCAAATTACCCTTTACCCACACACATAGTGTTTTGAAGGGCACGTACATACTTAAATTACCCTTTACCCACACACATAGTGTTTTGAAGGGCACGTACATACTTTCATGGTGAAAGGTGTTAAACAAAAGGGACTTTCATTATCAAGGATTTCACTAAATTTGAAGGGCACTTTAAGGATTTTTTAAATTATCAAACTTTCCACGGGAAAGGCTGAAATAAAAATGCATTTCTATGAAGGAAAAATCGGTTGTGAAGGGCTGGGACGGCTTCAAAACGAAGGCCTGATGGGCCTCTCTCTCTCTCTCTCTCTCTCTCTCTCTCTCTCTCTCTCTCTCTCTCTCTCTCTCATTCCACTCAGGCCTGCATGGCAGACCTACGTGGCACAGCTTAGTTGGCTTGTCACACAAGCCTATGTGGCAGACTGCAACATGCCGGCATGGCAGGCATCAAGCCTATGTCATGACTATATGACCTGCCACGCAAGCCTATGTAGGCCTACGTGGCTTGCCACATGGCAAGTCCCAAGCTTGCGTGGTTTGTCTCATGACATGCCTACATGACCTTGCCACATGGCAATTCCCAAGCTTGCGGTGTTTGTCTCATGACATGCCTACGTGGCTTGCCACATGGCAGCTTGTGAGCCCCAGCTCTCTCTCTAAGTCCACTCAAGCCTACATGGCAGAGCTTGGTTGGCTTGCGTATCTATCGTCGGATGCAGGCCTAAAGTCGAGTTCTAAGCAATAGGCACTTAGATTTAGGTGTAGATTAACTTTTGCCAAGCTACAAGTCAATCCTCTAAGAAAGATAGTCCCCTAAAAAATGTACTTGAATTTAGCACTTCCACGTTAGTGGTCCCACATTTTTGGGGAAATTGACTAGGTTCTAGGTGGACTCCAATCTCGCCATGATAAATGATTCAAATCTAAAAATACCATCATAATTTTTGAATCTCGATTCATTCAAAGAAGCGCCGTTTCAAAACAGTCCAAATCAAATGGACCGTTCGAAGCAGATTATAGTCTTTGAAACAAGGAAAAAAACAAAAAACCGTTTCAAATTATTTTGAAGTGACACAATTTTCTGACTAATTGGAAGTGTGCCACTCAAGCTTCACATAATTCAAAAGGTCACCTAACCAAGCATAAAGACATACACTTTGAACTAGAATAAGACTTATATTTTGTGCAGGGTTAGAGAGAGAGAGAGAGACATAAAACAACTAATTCTATGCCCTTCCTTCCCACAAGCCAGAGATTCTCCACTTACCATTTGCTCAATGTCTTGACTCAATGCACCTGCTAGTTTCTATCTTACAACTACATAAAGATGGATCTAAATTCTGCCTCCACATGCCAAGGTAGATCACTACTTCGGAGATGTGATGTGATTGTTGTTGCTAAGATTACATGCTCTAGATTCCTACAAGTTACATGACAAAGTGTGTCAGGGAATAGCTGCGCTAGCATCTGGAAAAACCTAAAACATACCAAGAGGATAACGGGACTTTTCACAACTCTGTGCTAAGGAGACCATAACCACATACACATTGGAAATTTTTCTGACAGCTAGCAATAATAGCATTTAGATAATTGCCCACTGCACAATTCGTATGACACTTGTGCTATTTATCTACCTTGCCTTGCCACCTGCAACCGTAACAGCTGCTGTCAAAGGTCGCATTGCTGTGCCTGCATTCCCTAGAAATAGCTTGATCTCTTGTTCTTCCGACCATCCAACAGGGAAGTGACCCCCACAGCCAATAACTGTAGCACGATGTGCAGCACGATCTTCATTAACTGACAGTCCAAGTGCCTTGAGTGCACCTAACATGTAGTGAACGTCATCACTGTCTAACAGGTTTTCAACAACAGTGGTACCCTGTAAAAAATTTCCTCTGATTAATCAAAATTTCATTTCATTCTCGCAAATTCTTTTCAAAAGCAATGATTAGCAAAATATTCTATACGAACATGATGCACTCCCCTCTGTACAACTTGATGAGAAAGCCAGAAGCACAACTTAGATCAAGAAGGGCCTTCTTAGTTCTTATTGACAGGCCTGCTTTTCACGGATCAGCTCACTTTGAGCAGGATATGTCTGCTTTAACCATGAAATAGCTGCCTTTGTAGATGTCTATATATCCATAGGGAGAGAAAGAAGTACTGAAAGTAATTTCAACTACAAATTTTGAGCATTGACTATGCATAAGCTGAAAATCAAGGTTCACACGAGCAAAAAATGTCCAGACACTAGCTTTAGCACTTTATAAGCCCCCTCTATTGGAGGCTATATCCACTCTCTTAATGGCAGAGCTGGGTTTAAGTCCGCCACGGAGTTTACATCGTTTGAGGCTTGAGCCATGATATTCTGCCGTGCATCATCCATTGCTCATGCGTTAGATGCGTTGGATGGCTCAAACATGGCAGTTTATAGAGGTACCAATTATCCAGCTGGGTGGGCCAAATTACAGGAGTGCCACTAAGCACCATCGCCAGAGAAGCCTTATAGCCCCTAGAGAGTGCACAGTTTTAACAATGAATGACCCAAGGAGCATCTTTATCTTCAATGCCAGAGGAATGAAAATATAGGAGGCTGTCGATACAAAGCGACTATCACGAAAACTTGAAATAAATTGCCTAGACGATTGCAACTGTATATTGACTTTCATAAAAATTGCAATCAATGCTTGAATCAGAAAATCCTAGCACTGTGAACCTAATCTGATATGCAATCCTGGCTAATTGATAAGACCAATGACATAAGTTTTCAAGCTCCAGCCGCCTACCAAACGGTAGTAGAAAGCAAGTCGGTGCCAATACAAACCAAGACAGTATCAAAGAGACAATGTGAAAACTTAAGCTTTCACACAAAGTAACCAGGACTTCAGACAATGATGAGAACCACTGACCTCTGATAGTGCTGCCAGGAGAAGGATGCGATTTGAAAGAGATTTTGAACCCGGAAGCGTCACAGTCCCGTTTATACACTTCACGGGCTTCAGAACTACCTCTTCCAAGTGAGATGGTTTTTCTGTAGCTGCCGTCGTAGCTGATGCTGCAACTCTTGCCGCTTGTTGATTTCTTACAACCGGATCCCTACCTTGTCTATCCAAAGCTTTAACAAGATCAACATCTCCTTGATGGAATTGCTTTGCTCGGATTGCAGTGGGAAAGAAATAAGCCTTCAGAGATAGGGACGGATTTTTTGAATAAACTGAAGGAGCTGCTAAGCCAGAAACTGGCCTACTCTCACAAGCAAATACCCCCGATTCCCCATCAATGCACTGCAAGGTCTTACCAAAATCATTAGCAGCAGGAAACCTAAACACGGCCATTGAAAGCAGCTCTCTGGACTCTGGATGCTCCCTCCGAAACAAATGCTCTGAATCTAAAGTTTCTTCAAGCACAACACCGAGGCAGAGATTCCATAACAAGCTACAGATATCTCTTATTTACACGCCCCAAAGCTGATATACCGCTGCAGCTACTCCCTGAAAATGGATCGTCACTGTTTCTTCGCCATTGCTGTGGAACACAAATCAAGGCCTATGAACAGCAATCATCAATCGCAACATTCAAGCAAAGATAATATCTGTGAAGCATGTAGCATCATAGAGCTCCTCCTCCATGCCCAGAGCACATCGCTGCTGCCGATGTCTGGATCGAATGCTTTGCTTTGATTTGGGATGGCAGTCGCTGTTCGTGGTGTTGGTGCGGAAAACAAAAGACGTCGCTACCTACCCTTCCTACCTGTCATTCAATCCCCTTTTTTAACCTACCCTTCCCATTGGCATGAAACAAGAAACAATTTGCATTTTGCATTTGTACGAAGCTAAAGAGAGGGAAGGGTAGGTCTTATGCTTGGATGGAGGTCTTTATGCTTTTGGACTCTTGGGATGGGGGCCACAAGGACTCCCCCAAGCATTACCTCCTCATTCTAGGGCATGGGACCTCCACAAACACGCAAAGCTAGGAGTTTACTCTCAAGGAGCCCCCCAAGCATTTACTCCCTCGTTCTAGACCATGCATGGGCTCTAAAAAGTGCAGAGCCTGACCCAAAGGAGTTTACTCTCGCCTTAATCCCATGCCTCTACCTAAGTAATATTGGTTTTAAAATATTCTTTTTTATTGACACCCATTTCCTTGAACACAGTAACATCCAAAGTTTTGAGCAGTATCTTTCATGCAGATGGTTCAAAAGGCATTTTTCAAGGTTCAAAAGTTAATTTTCAATGGAAAAAAACTCAAAGCAAAATTATGTCGTTGAGAGGTCTTTTCTTGCAGCCCTTTTTGGTCATTGAATGGCACATGTAATGCAAAATGATTAATATCCTGCTTTACGGGCTTTCTGGCTAGGTACCCTTTGCGCCCATAAATTCAAGGGCAAACATAAGAGTATGGCAATTGTGTTCAATCAAGCTCAAAAACCATTTGAATATGTATTAAGTGTCTTTTACTCAAAACCTAGTAAGCCTACTTCGACTAGAGGCATGCCAATTCGCGTAAACCTTTTTTACTTTCTTTTGAGTGCCATAGGAACTCAAATATCATGCACCTCTCAAGAGTTAAGTTGCCTAGTAAATGTTTTGTTCTTGCAAGGAATTAACTCTCATTAGCATAACTATATAATTGTACACATCTAATCAGTTGCACATTGCTTGCAACTTATGGAAATTACCCACTCAACTGGTATAACATAGTACAACATATATCATGTTGTTGTTATGCATGTAAGTACGTAAGTATTCGGATGCTTCCACAATCATACAACTGAGTTTAATGTTTCAATTGCAACATATGTTTGAAAAAAGAAACTATTTACCTAGACAAAAATAAAGAGATAGAGAGAAAGGGGATTGGGGGGGGGGGTGGTTTCCTTTGTGTATTCTCTAAAGTATGCAATGTTGACTTGACACAAAAAAAAAAGACCAAAATTTGCTACACAGTGTCCATCTATGCAAGGAAACTAGCATGCCCATACAAATATGGGTATGCATTTAACCCATTTATAACATAGGTGTTGCCCCCCTCTGATCAACAAACAAAAATCTATGGGTAATGGTAGATCAAGTAGGCCTAGGCTTGTCATTGGAATCTTGGGGCTAATTCTTGAACTAGATTTCAAGGAAACTTACTCGAGACAAGTTTTTAATCTCCTTACATGTTTTTTACCATTTGATGATCCTTGTCAGGCAATGAGAGCCTTATAGTACTATGATGCATCTAAAAACATAAGTTTTGTCATAGGTTCATTGTGAAATATTAATGAATACTCTAGATTACTAGGCATATAATTTAAATCATCAATAGAAGTCACATTTTTTTTTGCTCTTCCATTGCTAGGTGTACTAGTAGAATGAATATTCGAATGCACTAGTTGAAAAAGCAATGCTAAACCTTGAGCTAGACCTTGCATATGGAAGCTTATGTGACTAAAAATGTAGAAAGCTTACAAACTTGTCGGACTTTATTTGGGTCAATTTCTAACCCGTCGTCCAAAATAATGTGACCAAGTTATTATGGAAGCTATAAAGATAATTTGGAAGGCAAAGAACAACTTTCCTCGGTGCCACTACCTCCAATGTTTTGAAATTGGGATGTCCCAACCTCTTGTGCCACATCTTTTGACTTGTCGTTTGCTCCATTGCCACACAATTTTTCTGGTTAGCAATAACACAAGCATCAAGTTTGTGTTGTCTCGTGCCTTTGGCATTAAAAGTCTCTCTTTTACTTATAAAACAAGCATCACCAACAAACTCAATTTTTGGACCCTTGTCCTCACACGAACATTCTTAGTAGTGTTCACTATCAATGGCTGTGTACATGACCTAGTTCACATATATTTGTTAATTATTTGTGAAGTGCAAACATGTGTACAATACCTATTTTATTTGTATGTAACTATTTATTATATGATAATGTATAAAAGAGCTTATGGACAATAGTTGGGACCATGAGTGAAACAAAGATAGAGACTGTAGAATCAAAGATGAAGATTGTAGAATCAAATAGCATCTTAGTGTTTTTGTTAACATATAGATAAGCAAATGCCTAGTCTTAACTTTCACTATCAAAGATGAAAACAAGATGAATAATAAATGAACTAAGATCAGGATCTAAAATAAAATGGACACCTTGTTAGAAAATAGATTGATATCATTCCCAAGAACAAACGACTAACTAGAGCTTGGATATCATTGTAGCACAAGGGGCGGGAATCCAATCCAATGAGGAGCCTTGGAGATGAATACCCTTCTCCGTCACTTGCTAAATTTTCTCAAAAAAAACAAATTCCTACAAAGCTAACAAACATCAAGAGAAAACATTGAATAGTAAGTTATGAAAAGAGAGCTCCATGCAAATGGTATGTACATTCTAGATAGTTTTGGAGTGCTCTCGAATAAATTAGATGCGGAATAAGAAACACAGCTCCAACATAGAGAACTTTACAGGATCTTTACCAAACTATAATATTAGCATTGACTTAGATCAAATGGAAGAATGTCTTGGTAGGTGTCAGAGACAACCATGAAGGGAGCGAACAATTACGCGTCTAGGACAGCCATGCTTCCTTCGAGATTAGACATCCGAATTAAGTGAGTGTCAAAAGAGAAAGAAAGTAATCAGAAAGCATTTGTAGTGCAATACACATAAGAAAATAGAGAATCTGAATTAAGCAGTTGTAAATACAATGATCAGATCACAATCTTGTGCCCAAGAATGGTTCACAATAATGACGCATTGTGTGCAGTGATCTTACTTAGCTAGTTACAGATTAAATAACTATCTCTATTCTCTGAAGCCTTCTTTATAGACTTTCTCAAAAGCCTTCTTGTTTACTATCTTTAAGCTTAGAAGCTTCTTGTTTTGATTCTTGTTCTTCTGGCACTTTCTCGAGTACCTGCACATACCCTCAAAGAGAGGTCAGTCCTTAAGCCTAGAGGGCTTCTTATTCTTGTTCTGATTTTTCAAGTACGTTTGTGAGTACTTGCACATCCCTTCAAAGAAAGGTCAGTGTTCATAATACCATCAAACATGGTTCATAGAAAATTCTTAGTTCTACAGGTATCAATGTCTGTTACTCAATTCATTAATTAAGTAATAAATTCATACAATATCTTAAAAGAATATTGATCAGTGATAATTCTATATCATCAAAGTCTATCTGAGCTTTGAAGTTGGGAAAGTCTTAATTACCTTGGGGCAATTTGTCTCTACAAATTACAATCTAAATCCTTGACCATGCTATTACAATGCATATACAAGATTGATCTCATGTTTAGATGTCCTAATCTTCGATGTCATAACTTGGCATTTGAAGTACTTACATTAGTTGAGAGTGCATACTCGTGACTCAGAATGTACAAATTATCTTCTCTGTTTGCAGAGAAGATTTCTTTATCGTACTTGTCCAAAATGATACATTGTCTTGAATTGAACATGGCTCTGCAGCCTTGATTAGTGAACTTGCTGACTAACAATAAATTTTTGGTCAGTTTGGATATGTATAGTACATCCTTGAGCAAGATCAATTTGTCATTTGGAAGATAAAGGCGAACAGATCCTTTGCCTTCAATCTGTAGTGTACTTGAGTCACCGAAGTAGACATACTTCGAATCTGCTGGTGTGAGATTTTTGAATAAGAACTTATATGAGGTCATGTGTCGAGAAGCACCAGAATCGAGATACCAATCAAATGCATCTCTTATGGGTACATTTTGTATCATTAGTAGTGTTGGGTCTTCGAGAGAGGTTTTGGCAGAATCAAATCTTCCACCCTGCTACATCTTCTTCTTTGCTTCGTTATGCTTGAGAACTCGACAATCCTTGATGTCGTGGTTGGTTATTTTGTAGTACTTGCAGAAGAGTCTGGTCTTAGGCTTTTGATGTTGTTGTGATTGCTGGTTTGAATCAGTTTGCTCAAATTTTGTCTTCTTGTCCTTCAAAGATTTCTTCTTCGGGAGTTGTTGCTTATTCGAATAGAGAGTGACTATCTTCAAATTCGAAGTGGATAAGCTTTTCCTTCTTACTTTTTCTTGCAATAAACTTGTTGTCACCTTTTGCAGAGACAGGTCAGAAGTATTGCTAAGTAGCAATACTACATTGTCATAAGAGGGAGGAAGACTAGACAGAAGAGACATGTTAGCATCTTCGTCTGATATTGGCGAACCTACTGTAGCTAACTGATTGAGTAAATGTTTGAATTCGTTTAGATGATTAGTGACTGAGGTCCCTTCACTCATTTTGAGTGACAGGAACTTCTTCCTCAAGAAGAGGCGAGTCGAAACATCTGTCATTTCATATTTGGAGCTGGAACAATTAGCTAGCTACGTGAGCTATTTGTGAATCTTTAAGATTCAAAGATATAATGGCAAGAGCTTTGCCATCCGTAGCTTCTCAAGCGGTCAGCATGTCAGGTTCAGCTGGCTTGGCTATTGAACCGTTCACGTATCCCCAGAGTTCTTTTTTTGTGAGTATCATCTTCATCGTGAACTTCCACATGTGGAAGTCATCACCGTTGAACTTGTTGATCAAGCGGATTTCTGAAGATGTTCCTTCCATGATGAATGATCTAAGTATAGTAAACAGTTTCGAATACTAAAAATGGCAAAAGCTCTGATATCACTCTGTTGGGATGCTCTCGAATAGATTAGGTGCAGAATAAGAAACCCAGCTCCAACATAGAGAACCCCAAACTATAATATCAGCATTGACTTAGATCGAATGGAAGAATGTCTTGGCAGGTGTCAAAGACAACCATGAAGGAAGCAAACAATCAGGCGTATGGGACAGCCATGCTTCCTTCGAGATTAGACATTCCGAATTGAGTGAGTGTCAATAGAGAAAGAAAGCGATCAGAAAGCATTCGTAGTGCAATACACATAAGAAAATAGAGAATATGAAGTAAGCAATTGTGAATACAACAATCAAATCACAATCCTGTGCCCAAGAATGATTCACAGTAATGGCGCACTGTGTGCAATGATCTTACTTAGCTAGTTACTATTAAGACACAAGTTCGCGCATGAACTCTGATTCACTCTTCTCCACTTACATGTGTTCTTCACAGATTGTCTCATCATTATTTACATGAATTGTCATTATATATATATATATATATATATATATATATATATATATATATATATATATATATATATATATATATATATATACATGGAACAGTTACAATAGACCACCCTATAGAATAAATCTCTCCCAAAAAGAGAAAAAATTTAAGCAAATTAACAAAATATTTGGGAAATGCCTTATTAGACCCAATAGTTCACCCTATTGCCCTCCTATGTTTTTTGTACAAAAGAAAAACAAGTGCTTGCGTTGTTGGCGTCTTGGAATTTGGCAACCACTACGCCTTGGAATTTTGCGAGTGACTTGTCTTTGCCTTTGGTTACTTTTTGGAGATAGATTCTGAGTTGACTTTTGGATTGGTTGGGATTTTTGTTTTCCTAAGTATAAATGGTTAGATTGGTTGCATTTTCTAAGTTGGCTAACACGTAGAACCATTCACGGCATCAAATTCTTCGTGGGGCTATGTAACTTCTACAGAAGATTCATCAAAGCATTTAGGAAAATCATGGCACCATTGTTGGAAAACATTCCAAAGACTCATTTGAAGATGACATGGACACCCAAATGTGAAAAAACATTCCAAGCACTCAAACGAAGAATCACTCAAGAACCTGCTCTTGCTCTACTTGACTTCAACAAAACATTTGAAATCCATACGGATGCGTCAAACTTTGCTATTAGGGCCGTGCTAATTCAAGAAGGAAAATCAGTTGCATATTTTTCTAAGAAATTAAGTGACGTGGAGTGTCGATGTAATTCATCAAAAAGAAATAGTTGCAACAATTCAAGCATTGGAGACATTATGTACCAAGAAAGTCCTTTAAAATGTTTACTGACAACGTATTACTTAATTACTTTGCATCTCAAAGTATGCTCACGCCAAAGCAAATGCGATGGCAAAACTTTCTCTCAAAGTTTAACATAGATATTGTGCACACTGCGGGAAAGAATAACCTGATTGTAGATGCATCAAACAGACATGAGCACCTGATGACAACAGTAGCAACCCATGTGACTAGTCTACTCCAAGAAATCTGAGAGAAGTATAGTGTAGACCCACTAGCTAAGAAACAAATTTGAAATTTTTTTAAACAATTCACTTGAAAAGATCAAATAATTGTTATAAACAACACAAAGTTTACATTCCATATGACATCAACCTAAGGAATAAAATATTGAGAGAACATCATGACATACTCACCGTCGGACACCCAGGAGTGAATCACATGTTTGAGCTTCTCAAGCGAGAATTCGAGGAAGTGGCAAGACTATTTTTTAAATGTCTTTGAAATCTCATGGCCTGCCTAGAACGGTTATTTCAAATCGGAACACTAAGTTCATGAAGAAGTTCTAGACCTGTTTATTTCATCTATTAGAAACTAGACTAAATTTCAGCACTGCCTATCACCCTCAAAAAGATGGTCAAACAGAACGAGTCAATACATTAGAAAAAATATTGTTTCAAAATGGGCCCTTTTAGAAATCGAGGGTCTTTGGGTAGGAAGCTGTTAAAGACATCCTACCAACTCACTGTGGTTAGCATCACCTAGCAAGGATGATGAGCCATCTAAACTTGATCCACCACCAGAAGCTGGTCTACGAAACCAGAGACTCTGGGTCCGCCGTATGGGGACCATAATACCCAGTGGTAGTCGCCAATGTTAGCCGATATTTCCACACGTAAAATCGGGCTAATATTGAAGTTTAAGTTTGCAATAAGTGTACTATCAAATGGGTTGAGGACAAATGGCAAAGAGGGCTTGAAGGGCATGAAAATTGGCAAAGCCTCATTTTGAAGGGGGACACTTGGGATTTCCTATAAAAAGGAGCCAACTCTTTGTATTTGTAGTTAATGCTTTTTGATGTTATTGTTTGGAGTTAGTACTTTTGTGTGTTAGTAATTTTAAGAGTTGGTATTTTGGGAGTTGCTTGTTTGCTTGAGGGTGTCTGGAAGTTAGTTATATTTTGATGTTAGTTATTTCAATGTTAGTAGTTTGGAAGTGAGTTTACTTGTGTTGAGAGTGATGTTAGTTCTACGTTAGTTACATGCTTGAGAGGGCTTTGTTGTTAGTGAAAGGATGTTAGTGCTTGATTGTGAGTTAATGGAAGAATGCTTGTTTACTTGGGTGTTGAAGAGCAGTGGTGAGGAGGTATGTATTAGTATGTGTGTTGAGGGAATTGCAGGTGCTAGTTGAGAGGAAGAGTAGTTCTTCTTGTCTTTTGCCATCTTGTTTGGGGTTTGCTTGAAGAGAGTGGTCGTAAGATAAGGAATGTGTTGCGTGAATGTTAGTTGAAGGGGAGTGAGTTGATGAATATCATGCTTGGGTTTGAGGAGTACGTTGTGAAAGATGTATGCTTGAATCTTGATGGAAGAATGAATATTGCTTGAAAGGAGACATCACATGTCTAAATAAAATTTTATGTGTCCTTATGAAGCATAGGCCACCAACAACCGGATTGCAAAAGTTTGCGAACAGTAATATTTGCAGAGAAGTGTCCTCCACCCATGCCATCATGTGAAAACATCATTAAATCTGGTACTTCATGTGGTAAAACACACCTTCGTAAAATATTATCTGATCCACAACGGTACAATTGTCCTGCAATTAATTGATAAGGTTGAGCCTTATGAATCAATTCTCTCTTCTGTACTTTTGTCAAAGAGTCATTCGGTTGTCCTAGCATCACGTACTCAACAATATCTGCCACCCACTGCTTCAACATAGAACAACGCAGCATCTGGCAGTTCATCATCCACTTCAGTATTAACTGGTGTGGATTCATTTCGCGAAACGTGATCGGCTAGATAATGTTGCTTTCCCTTTCGAACCACAATCCAAAAGTCAAATTCAGTCAATAATAATAACCATCTTGCAATACGTCCAGTATTACACGTCTTGTTCACCAAGTAAAGTAACGGTTGATGATCCGTATAAAATGCAAAGTGCGTTTCCATGAGGTAGTGACAAAATTTTCAAACAGAAAAAATCATGGCTAGCGCTTCACGTTTTGTTGTTGAATAATTCTCCTCTGGATCTGTAAGTTGTTTGCTTGCAAATCGTATAGGATAATCCTTCTTATAGTCACCTGGCTGCGTCAAAACTGATCCAATGGCATATTTTGAGACATCTGTATGAACATGCAATTCTATCGTCCAATCTGGAGAACGTAGTATTGGTGCTGAAGTTAATGTTTTTTTTAACTTTTCAAAGGCTTCTAATGCCTCTACTGTCCAAATAGGAACAATAGTTAGTTTGTATATAGGTCGTGCTAAATCCGCAAAGAAGATAATAAAAATTTTCTTATTGTCCAAAATGTGTTATGTATTTGTCGTTCAAGGACAACCTTCTCATTGATTTCAACATGTCTGTTTGCTAAATTTGTTGATCTCAGGCCTGATGCTCCTATAGCAAAAATTTATCTAGTTCTTGGGATGGCCCCTCTCTTTATGTTCTACATTTTCATGATTATACTATGGCCTGTGACTACCACTATCATTCACATCCGTACCTATGGATGGCCTTCGTTTTCGACGTATTGTCTCTTTGTCTCCTTCCAAGCCAGTGAATTGTCGATGCATTGGTGTTCTTGTAACAACTTAATGCATTGTCTTCAATACCTCACTTGGTTTTGTTGGTTTTCTAGATTCACTTCAGTTGATAAGATTTTGAAAACTTTGACCTTCTCCCAAGTGTCTTCCCATCATATGTGCATGCTGCTTTGCACTTTGTAATAGAGCATTTGCCATATATGATACACATGCATCATACAAAAATATAAGAGTCATGTGCCCTACGCCTACTAGCTAGCTTCCATGTTTTGACTCTGACAAATTTGTTCATGGTGTGTTGGCTCCATCCACAACATCCAAGGCCTGTACATGTCATTTAAGCATCATTTCAATTGTCTCAAAAATATTGTACACCTAAATATTTTTGTCTATAATCTACTTACCATGACCATGAATTCTCCCCAATGGACGATCCAGATACTCCACCAGCTCATCCAGGTGTCCATTGATGGTAAGTCAGAATCCCTCAAGTTTCCGGTCCTCCACCATTGACGAATATATCTATTTTGTGCAAATGCTTTTTCTTTTGTGTTAAGTTGTCCTCCACTTCTCGCACGTCAATTTGTGTTCGGATTGGTATTCCTTTAGGATGAACTTTGTTGTGTGTACGTGCAAACTTTGCTCCCAATGAAATAAAAATGAAAGCTCTCATCCAACCATCTCATTATCTGGACCTCCATTGAAAACAATGCAAATAGATCTCCAATTTGCTTGTGCCTCATTTGCCATATAGCCACGAAAGTCTACCTTGTCATGCCCCAACTATTCCATCACATCATTCAACAAGTTTCAAAATAAGATTTGGGATTCTGTGTCCTCCTCTTTCATTTCGCACATTGCTATTGTCAAGAGCTCCTGAATGTTGTGGTCAAAAACAACAAACAAACATCAATAATGGCCTTAAAGTCCATTCGAGATCCCAAAATGGAGGGCAATGCATATTGCTACTTATTCTACCTAGGATCATACACATGGCAAGTGATCATCGACCACCTAATAGCTCTTCTTGTGTGATCAAACTGCACCCAAGCATTTTTGAGATCTCCATTATTTGTTCTTTTCACTCGGTTGATCAAGTTTATACCTAAAGCAAGCCCTTTTGTCGACATCTTGAAACCATAGCAGCCACCCTAGCTTGGAAATAGATTCTCTCATCCATTTCAATTCCGCACATTGGTTGAACTTGTTGAATGCTGCATTAATTTATAAACGTAGATCAGCAATGCCTGACTACATTCTGGAGGACTATAGGAGTCATTCAGCTGGCAGTGTCCAACGACCACATCTAAACTCCATCCAAATCGCAAGAGAATTGTGGTTGCTTTGCGATCGCGACAGTTTCGTGACTGTTTCGCGATCTCATCCTCATCAGTGGTTTCACAGCCTATCTTTCTTGTCATAATCTGACGTAGCCAAAAAGATATCAGATCTAGGAGGCCAAGCATTTAAACAAACAACCTTCAATGAGGGAACAGACTTCAGAAGCAATGGCTTCAATCAGCAGCATGCAGAACAAGATCTACATAATTCTTGATTCTTCAGGATCTTTCTTTCTAGACTGGAAAGTTAAGACATCATTCATACTCGAGGGCGAAGGATTATTCCCCTGGGTGGATGGCACAGAAGAGATGCCTACAACATCAGACAAGGAGCTACGTGAATGGGAGGAGAAAAACGACAAGGCAGTAGCCCTGCTATCATCTTCCATCGAAGATAGTCTCACACTTGACCTGGCAACACTTTCCAAAGCTAAGGAGATGTGGAATGCATTGCTCACAAGATTTCGGACGAAATCAAGAAGTCAAATCATGATACTGGAAGATCAGCTAACGAATCTACAGTGGGATGGAAAAGACCTCACTTCTTTCGTGAGGAAGATGAAGAATCTGTTTTTATCACTACATAACTCTGGAGCAGAGAACGTTGTGTCAGCTGAGAAGTAATTCACCTACCTGTTGAGAGCCTTACCTAGATCATTCCAGACAACGAGGACCCTGCTCGCGAAAGATCATACCATGAACCTCGAAAAGGCGATTGTCGAGATTCGAGAGGAACTTGAGGCCAGATAACACCTTGATCACAAGGATAGTTCTGACCAGACCCTCTATGACAACAAATAAAAATCCAAGAAACAATTTAAGCCTAAGAGGGAGTCAAATCAGAGGCAGAATCATGATCAACAAGCAGAGGGAACCAGCAAAGGCAACTGGAAGAACAAAGGGAAGTCCAAACAACAAGGTGCAGACAAGAAGACTTGCATGAGATGCAGAAGAGACGGGCATACAATAGATACATGCTGGCTCAATCCCAAGATTGAGTGTATTCACTGCCACAAGAAGGGTCATGCAGCCGTGGATTGCCGCCAGAACCCGAGAAACAAATCAGCATAGAACAGACAGAAGAACAACAACAATTCATCTTACGTCGAGGAGCCCAAGAGCTCAAAGATGGGCGAAGAAAGAACAAACAGAAACTGTTCGACCACCTACATCTGTGAAGACATGTGTGCAACATCAACATCTGACACACATGAGGTGATCCTAGATTCAGGAGCCACCTCACACTGTGTGACATCAAGATGAATAATGTATGATTTCAGAAGTGCAGATCCTTCAAGATTCATAGTTCTTGGAGATGGATCTAGACATCAAGTGAACGAAATTGGTTCATTATGACTCAACACCAATGGCAGAGACAAATGGCTCAAAGACGTTCTGTTCGTGCCTACTCTGCAACAAGACTTGCTTTCTGTAGCAAAGAAAAGTAGATGCAAGGATGCGTGCGATGTTTTCTGACAAAGCATGCAACGTGATTGATGCAACCAGTACATTGATCGCTCAAGGCAGAAGGAAAAAAAACCTATATCATCTGAAGGTACGCCTACCTGCAGATCAAGTGCATTAGACTCATGATGACTCGCCAGACACTCTGTGGCACAGGAGACTCTGCCACGTGAACTCGATGGAACTTTATCAAGCAAGCCATCATGGAGCGATAATAGGGGTCAGCATCTCGAATGCAACTAGTTCAACGACCTGTAATGCATGTTTGAAGGGCAAGATGTCACGCACTCCATTCATCAAAGACTCCTACAGAACGACTAAGATTCTGGAGTTAGTGCATTTTGACATCCGCGGACCATTCAACGTGATCTCAATAGGAGGTTCAAAGTATTATATAACCTTCACTGATGACTATAGTAGATTTGCCAGAGTGTATTTTATTCAGAACAAATCTGAAGCACTTGATAAATTCACAAAATATGTGAATTGGACTGAGAGATGTACAGGCAGCAAAGTGAAGCAAATCAGAACAATCGAGGTGGCGGATACATCTCGAATCGCTTCACTGACTTCTGCAATGATCGTGGTATCATTCACAAAAGGACTGCAACGTACACACCGCAGCACAATGGTGTTGATGAAAGAAAGACAGAACCCTGATGGAAGCAGCCAGATGCATGATGGCCTACTCGAAGGCTCCAAGGGTAATGTGGGCTGAAGTAGTAGCTACAGCCGCATACATCCAGAACAGAATAGGTAACTCTAGTGTCCCTCACACGACACCACACGAACTATGGTGGGGTAGAAAGCCCAACCTGTCTCATGTCAGAATCTTTGTCTATGCAGCTTATGCACATATTCTTGATAAGCTTCGAAAGAAGCTTGATGAGAAAGTCGAGTAGGGATTTCTGGTAGGTTATGACAACAATTCGTCATACTACAGAGTCTACATGCCAGACACGAACACTGTGAAAACAGTGAGAGATGTCAGATTTGATGAGAGTAGGACAATGGCCAATGACGATCCTGTCAGCTACGAAGTTCTAGAGAAATAGTACTATGACCTGCCGCCAATGATAGAGGGAGCAAAGGACGAACACGAAAATGAAGATTTTTGAGTCGTCTCACATTTGAGCGACAAATCTGAAGAAGAAATATTGGAGGGGCAGCCTACTGCTACAGTTTCTGTAAACCAAGATTGTTCCGAACCGAGCAGAGCAGACAAAGGCAAACACATTGTTGTTCTAGGAGGATCTCCTAGAAGGTCGACAAGACCTTGAAGAGCACCAGAAAGATATGTGCCAGGAAGCTCATATCAGAAGAGTTCTATGGATTCAGTGGTGAACCATAGACTTTCAAAGAAGCAATTGAATGATCAGAAAAGGATAGATGGATCCAGGCCATGAACGAAGAGATGGAGTCCACGAGGAAGAACCAGGTATGGACATTGGAGCCATTACCACATAAGTGCAAGATTGTCAAATGCAAATGAATTTTCAAGCTCAAATACGGACCAGATGGAAACATCACAAAATACAAGGCAAGACTAGTAGCGAAGGGATTTTATCATAGATATGGTATTTACTACTCTGAAGCCTTCTCTCCTGTTGTCAAACATTCGTCCCTACGTCTGTTATTTGCATATGCAGCAGTCTATGACCTCAGGATCCACATTGTGGACGAGAAGACAGCCTTCCTGCATGGCGATCTAGACGAAGAGGTCTATATGGATCAACCCCCGGGATATGTCTCAAATTCACTTCGTGACTATGCATGCAGAATGCATAGAAGCATCTACGGTCTGAAACAATCAGTCTGACAATGGTACAAGAAGAAAGATCAAACCCTGAAATCATTAGGATTCAAGCCTCTATTGGTTGATTCCAATGTATATGTCAGAGTTACAGATGGGCAGATCATCATCATGGTTGTATATGTGGACGACACTATGATACTTTGCAAGAGCGAGCAGTTGATTGCTGAAGTGAAGATAGACATCTCAAAACATTTTGAGATCATGGATCTGGGAGAAGCCAGGTGTTACCTAGGCTTACAAATTGAAAGGGACTATGAGGGAGGTAACTTATACCTTCACCAGTCCAGATACACCCAGAAGATCCTAGAGGACTTTGGGATGCTGAACTGCAAAGGAGCGAATACTCCAATGCTCGCAGGGACGGTGCTGACAAATGATGATTGTCCGAAGACTGAGGAAGAGAGAGAACAGATGCAGCTCACACCTTACAAGAAGCTGATAGGATCATTGATGTACCTTGCAGAAAACACACGTCCTGATATTGCTTATGTAGTATTCAAGATGAGCCAATCTGCACGAATCCAGGTTCGACACATTGGAAGATTGCAAAACGCATTTTGCAATATCTTCAATTAACGAGGGATTACGGGTTGTGTTATTGTCGTGATGCAGGTTTCAGGATGCTTTCCTACAACGATGCT
This sequence comes from Diphasiastrum complanatum, assembly GCA_029204225.1. Lineage (NCBI taxonomy): Eukaryota > Viridiplantae > Streptophyta > Lycopodiopsida > Lycopodiales > Lycopodiaceae > Diphasiastrum > Diphasiastrum complanatum. The sequence continues at coordinate 19,504,794 of CM055102.1, forward strand.
AGTTGGGCATCTCTCAAGGATGATTGTAAAAGCGTCTCAGGAAGATGCAACATCGCATCAGAAGTAGCAGTTCTCTGGGTCAGCAACAAGCAGACCATTGTGGCCCAGTCATCCTGCGAAGCAGAGTATGTTGCAGCAGCAAAGATGGCCAACGAGATAATCTGGCTAAGGCAGTTTCTGAACAAATTGGGCAAAACAAAAAACGAGTCTCTAGTCTTGCAGATGGACAACACCTTTGCAATACACCTGACGAAAGATCCCGTGTTCCATTTCAGAACAAAGCACATTGCGATCAAGTACCACTTGATCAGGGATCTAATTGAAAAGAAGATGCTGCAGACCACCTTCATCGAAACGAATGACATGGTTGATGATATCTTCACCAAAGCCCTAGACTAAGGACTCTTTGAGAGACAGAGAAGCAATCTCGGGATCATAAAGCTATCATTTTTTGAGAGGGAGCTGAAGAAACAAAACATTTCTAATTACAAAGCTTTGCTAGCTTTCAGCCCTCTGCCTGACGAAGATGTTCGTGAACATGAAAGTCAAGAGACACGAAACATGAAGGTTTCGCGAACACGAAAGTCAAGAAGACACGAAACATGAAAGTTCCGCAAACACCTGACGGGAAGACACGAACGTGAAAGATTTGCAAACGAGAATCTTTTGCGGTCCAATACGAGAAAGTCAGACGACGGAAACGAAACCAACGACGCGACACAAAAAATGTCTCGAAAGACTTTCTGCCCTCACGTTCCAAAGATCATGAAAGTACCCAAGAGTACAGATATCTAATCCGATGGCATGACGTCAGTAGATACACTCCAGGTCATGGCTAATCCGCCATTTTTGTAATTTCCTGATTAGTTGTAGATGCTTAATCACTCTAATCTTAAAGTTACATAGAGCAACTATATACTTACTGGATGATACTTGACAAGCGAGACAGAACAATGTAGAAGTCTGATGCTAGCAAGCAATCAAGACGAAATACAGACAAGAAGTCCACCTGCGTGCGAGATAAGTTCTGTGATCAGGATCCACAGTGATCCACAAGTCCGCTAGTAAGCGAGACATCCATTCGTGAGAGAACTGTATTTCTCTCACACCAACGCACTGTGTGGATCTACATGCAGTGCTTGAAGAATCAGAGAAAAATGAATAGATGATCTTGTAGCTATTGTGCACATGTCTTCCTTTATGATGAATGATCTTGAATGCAAATGTGTCTGCTATTATTCGTGTGTCTGATTCTCTCATCCATTTCAATTTCGTACATTGGTTGAACTTGTTGAATGCTGCATTAATTTATAAACGTAATTCAGCAGTGCCTGACTACAATCTGGAGGACTGTAGGAGTGATTCAGCTGGCAGTGTCCAGTGACCACATCTGAACTCCATTCAAATCGCAAGAGAATCACGTCGCTTTTGCGACAGTTTTGCGACCGATTCTCATCATCAACAAACATAAAGCAAGATCGGTGGCAAAAGGGTTCTTGCAAACTAAGGGAGTAGATTTTAATGAAACATTTGCTCCAGTTGCTAAACTAGTCACAATAAGGTTGATCATATCTCTTGCAACTACTTTCAATTGGATTCTTTTTCAACTTGATGTGACTAATGCCTTCCTAAATGGATATTTGAAGGAAGAAACCTACATGAGTCAACCCGAGGGCTTCATCAAGGAGGATCTCGAAGACAAGGTGTGCTTATTGCAAAGGAGCCTCTATGGGCTCGAGAAAGCACCTAGAGCTTGGTACTCTAGGTGAACTCTTTCTTAATCTCTATTCATTTTGTAATTAGCTCTTATGAGCCTTCCTTGTAGATGAGATTCAATGAAGGAAATATCAATATTCTCATTTTGTATGTAGATGACATTATTCTTAGTGGTAATGATCTAGATGGCATAAGAGAACTCAAGATTGCATTGTCTAGAGAGTTCAAGATGGTAGATATTGGAATTCTTCATTTCATAATAGGCATAGAAGTATCAAGAGGGATGGATTCTAGTTTATACCTCAATTTTAAATATGCATATTCTATCTTAGATAAAATTGGATTTAAATTGCAAATGAGTAAAATGTAAAAGCTTCTAATAGTTGTGATGAAGCATCCTTTGAGGACATCACACTATATAGAAGGCTTATAGGCTCCCTAATGTATCTAGCTATAACTAGACCTAATCTAAGTTATAGTGTTGGTAAGTGAAGCCAATCTATGTAAAATCCATTAGTTTGTCATTGGAAAAGTGCCAATAGGGTGCTAATATACGTCTCGACTACCAATAATTTTGGCATAGTTGATCATGGAACTAATCTTGCTTTGAGAGCATACTCGGATGCTGATTTTACAGGTGACAAGGTGGATGGGAAGTCCAAAAGTGGTTTTGCTAACTTTCTTTGTGTTTGGCTTTCCAAAAAGCTACAATTTCACTTTTCTCAACTGAGTCGGAATACAAGGCCTTAACATTGTAAAAATTACAGCAAATAAGGATCCTAAAACACTTGAAATGATGAGGGAAACAATAGATTATGATTTCATAAGATTAGCACAAGTTGAGCCATCAAAATCCATCAAAAATCTATGCTTGAACCTCACTAAATGGCCCAAATCCTTGAAGAAGGCTTCACACGTGTGAAAGTACGGCCTCCCACAGTCTGAGTACTGTACACCAGACCTACATTCAATCCTATAATCATTAGTAATCACAAGTACTCAAACAATTATGAACATAGAGAGCAATTGCACCATTATGAGAGAAAAAACATGAAATTGCTTGATTGATTTTGGTGAGATATCATCACCTATATATACATGATCCATCACGGTTTTGGGCAGGTATGAGTAGCCCTAAACCTATCCCTAATGCTAATTTTGGTGGATCTTTCATCCCTACCAAGTTAGGGTTGGAATCTTGGAGATCCCTCAACAATGCAAAAATTACCAAAAATAGCTCCTATTTTTTCTCCCTTGTATCTAAGCATAATTTGGACTCATTCCAAAGGTTCTAACACTTAGGTCTACTTGAGAACATCCTTATGAATGGAATCCTATGCTATTTGGCACGTGTGACAAGCCACATCATGACCATCTAACTATTTACAAGTCATATGACCAAAACTAGTCAAGCTAGAATTGTGAATTTTTAACACTCCTCCTCACTATCTAGCTTGGTTCAATCATTGCTTTACTAATCACTCCAAGTGATGATCTGAACTTCATAAAAGGTGTCTTTTGAAGTGGTTTAGTAAGTAGATCAGCTACACATTCATTGCTTGGAACATGCTCCAAAGCAATCTCCTTGGCTTGCACCATTTCTCTCACAAAGTGATGGCATATCTCAATGTGCTTAGATCTTGCATGGAAGATTGGGTTAGATGCAAGGTGTTGGGCTGATATATTGTCATTGTAGATGATTGGTGCCTCCTCTGAATCCATGATCTTTAGTTCCACCAATAATCTCTTGATCCAAAGTACCTCCTTTGTAGTGGTTGTCAAAGCTTTGTACTCGGCCTCGGTTGAAGATAGAGATATAGTTTCTTGCTTTTTTGAAAGCCATGAAACCACACCTTCTCCTATGAAAGTTGAATAGGCACTTGTTGATTTCCTATCCCTCTTGTCCCCTGCAAAATCTGAATCACTAAATGCATGAAGGTTACTCACATCTCCTCTATATAGAATCCCAAAATCCAATGTACCCGAGATGTATCTTAGAATCCTCTTAGCCTTTTTCCAATGGATATTCAATGGCTTTTGCATGGATTGGCTCAACCTACATACACTAAAGCTAAGATCTGGTCTAGTTATAGTGATCCACATTAAGGAACCTATAAGTTGCCTAAACAAAGTGATGTCCATGAAGGATCTTTCATCATCTTCATTTGGCACTTTTACATCTTGCTCCATTGGTGTGTCAACACTTTTGCATACTTCCATCTTAAACTTCTTCAAAAGACTTTGAGCATAGTTTACTTGACTTATAAAGATAAAATCAGACCCTCTAAGTACTTCTATGCCTAAGATGAAGTGAAGACACCCTAGATCTACCATCTTGAACTCTAAGGATAGATCTATCTTGATTTTTTCAATACCATCAACACTATCTCCACTAATGATGATGTCATCTACATAAATGAGTAAAAGTACAATACCAACATCATCAAACTTAATGTAAAGAGTGGGATCATATTCACTTTGAACAAAAGAAAGTGAAATAAGATAGCAATGTAGTCTTGAATTCCAAGATCTTGAGGCTTGCTTCAAGCCATAGATGCTTCTTTGGAGATGGCATACTTTGTTCTCCATTCCATGCTTGATGAACCCTTGTGGCTGCTCCATATAGATATCTTCTTCCAAAAAACCATTCAAGAAAGCATAAGAGACATCCATTTGACATAGAATCCATCCAAAATGTGATGCAAGTGCAATGATTAGTCTTATTGTGACCATCTTGGCCACGGGTGCAAAAGTTTCCTCATAGTCTATCCCTCTCTCTTGAGCATAACCTTTTGCAACTAATCTTGCTTTATGTTTGTTAACACTCCCATTTGCATTCAACTTAAGCTTGAAGACCCACTTGCATCCTATTACATTCCTTTGAGGTCTCTCAACAAGCAACCAAGTTTCATTCTCAATCAAGGCATCATACTCATCCAACATAGCTTTATACCATTCTTTGGAGTTCAATGCATCTTCAACATTAGACGGTTCTTCAAAACTAGATAAAGCATAAGAAGTGGATGATATACCCTCAACTTGCTGTCCTTTGCCTTGATATGTGAGCCTTGATGGCTCCACTTTTGCCCTTGAAGATCTCCTTGGTGTGATAGGTGGGTTTGGTGCTTGCTCCTCCATGAGCTCCTCCTCAAAACCAAGATCTTGCTCCTCGGCCATCTTCTTCTTGATTGTTGGAGCACTTGAGCCTTCTTCAAGCATATGCATATGATGTTCATCAAAGATGACATCCCTTGAAACAACAAATTTGTTCAAGGATGGGAGATAGACTTTGTAGCCCTTGCTTGAGCTTGCATATCCAAGCATGATCCCTCTTGTGGAAGATGGATCCTCCTTGGTTCTTGTTTCCAATGGCACATGCACATAACATATACACCCAAAAACTTTCAAGTGATTAAGATTGGGTTTCTTTCCATACAACATCTCATAAGGAGTTTTGCCTTCAATTGCTTTGCAAGACACCCTATTCATCAAGTAGTTTGCACATACAAGAGACTCACCCCAAAAGGATTTGGGCAAACAAGCATCTAATCTTAAAGCCTTAGAACATTCACATAATGTTCTATTCCTTCTTTCAGCAACTCCATTTTGTTGAGGAGTGTAAGGACAAGAAGTCTCTTTCTTGATCCCTTCCTCCTCACAAAAGGCCTTGAACTCATTGGAGATGAATTCTCCACCATTGTCACTTCTAAGAATCTTGATGCTATGATTATGATGCTTTTCCACAAACAACTTGAACTTTACAAAAGTATCAAATACTTGAGACTTGAAGGAAAGTAAGAACACCCAACAATATCTTGAGTAGTCATCAATGAAGGTTAAAAACATGGATGAACCTCCATTAGATTTGGTGCTAGCAATGTGCACATCCGAGTGTATGAGTTCAAGAGGATGAGATGACTTTGTGATGGAGTTAGGAAACACCTTCTTATGTGCCTTGGATAAGGCACAAGCTTCACAAACCTTGTCTTCCTTCCCAATAGACCTTGGTAGGCCTAAAGCATACTCCTCCTTGATCATAGCCTCCATGGAACCCGAGTTGACATGTCCAAGTCTTTTGTGCCATAAAGTAAAGGTAGATATCTTGCTCTTCTCGGCCAACATGACAACATTAGTATCCACAAATGCATCCAGCTTATAAATTTTGCCAAGTATAGTGCCCTTAGCCACTATCTTACCCTTCTTCTTGATGAAACATTCATTTGAAACAAAGTCAACATTGAAACCATTGTCTACCATTTGGCCAACACTTAGTAGATTCTTTGTTATTGTAGGAATGTACAAAACACCTTCTATGTTGATCTTTTTGGAAGATCCTAAGCAAAGGGGAATGCTACCAACTCCTTCAATCTTACAAGCTTCATCATTTGTTGTATAGATAGACTTTATAGGTCCATCATAAGATAAGAGAGAAGAGAAAAACTCCCTTTTACTAGTCATGTGTGAACTAGCACCCGAGTCAATCCACCAAGGATCTTCTCCTTTGAAGCTTGTTGAAGAAAATATGGACATCATGAGAGAGTCCTCATGTGAAATCTCCTCCTCCTCCTCTTTGCTCATGTTGGCTTGGCTTTGATCTTGCTTCCTCTTGAAGCATTCCGAGGCATAATGCCCCATCTTGCTACAATAGTAGCACTTCACCTTTGATTTGTCCTTCTTGACTTTGGTGGTTGATGGAGATGCCTTTGGGGGTCCTTCTTGATCCTCAAGCTTTGTAGACTTCTTGAATGTTGATCCTTTGCCTTTGGACTTGCCTTTGCCTTTGGTGAAGAGAGCTTGGTCATCTCCACCTTGGATGGAAAGCCTATCCATCCTCTCTTGCATTTGGCTCCTTCTTGATTCCTCGGCCATGAGCGTGCCTTGGAGTTCTTCAGGTATGGGTAGCTTACCCATAATTGCATATCCCTGAACCAAATTGTCAAATTCAAAGCTTAGTCCATTCAATATGAGTTGAACAAGCTCTTCATCCTTGATAGGGTCACCTATAAAGGCTAGCTCTTTGTTCAATTCCTTTACTCTTAGGACAAAAGTATGTGCACTCTCTCCTTTCTTTTGATAGCTTCTATAGATTTGATTCTTCAAAGCTAACATTCTAGTTTGGTTCTTGGATTCATAGACCTTTTGAAAAGTCTCCCAAGCATCTTGAGCTGAAGTGCAATCTCCTACCTCTCTTAAGAGTTCATTTGCAACATTCATTTTTATGCAATGTAGTGCAACATTGCACCTCTTGATGTATTTGGCTTTTTCTTGAGGATGAATAGGTTCACCCTCCTTACCATTTACAATTTCCATCAGATCTTGCATGATCATGATAGATTCCATTCTAACTTTCCATATGGAATAGTTAGTTTTGTTGAGCCTTTCATTAGTATCCAAAAGATATGCATTTATAGATGCCATCTAGTCTCCTAATCAAGGACTTGACACAAATGAAGGTTACTTCTATTGATTTGATTGAAGGTCTACCTTATCCCACTTCTTAGGGACCTGAAAAGATCAGTAATAGACTTCCTATAAAGATCTAAGAATGATCTCTAACAAAATCAAATCATAGAATACTAGAAACAATGCACTTGCTTGATTGAAGTAGACAATACTAGTAGAATTGCCCCTCTTTCTATAAAGAACATTAAAGCTTCCAAATGATCTGATAAAGAGTGAATTTCAGCAACCTAATATACTTCCAAAATCACTTGTAAAAGATCTAAATGGAACTTAATGAGGATGCAACACAATCTACTATCCAATCACAAGCAAAAAATGATCAAAATTGATGAAAAATTGATCTAATTTGGTGCATAAGTCAAGCAATGGTTGGACTGAACCTAAATCACTTTAGGAGGTGCCTACTACACCTCAGAACAGCCTTGAAGAGTCCCCAAAACTCTGATCTTCCCTCTCCTTGAATGCTAGAAAGCCTTCTCTATGAAATCACCTCCAAAACTCGCTTAGAAATCAATGCTTGGAGCAAGCAAAACTTGCTATCTTGGTAATGTGAATTGAATTCAACTTTGCCTCTGGTTTTAGACACCTAAACACCTGCAAATGAAGTCACACAACACCAATCTCCAATGTATTTGACTCACTTTGAATTCTAGAATCAATACTAGATGCTAAGATCCAATCTACACAAGATTTAGATCAAAAATTGTGATAAAATTGAATGCAAACCAAGGATTTAGCTCATTTCAGCCTTTAGGCTCTGATACCATGTAAAAATTACAGCAAATAAGGATCCTAAAACACTTGAAATGATGAGGGAAACAATAGATTATGATTTCATAAGATTAGCACAAGTTGAACCATCAAAATCCATCAAAAATCTATGCTTGAACCTCACTAAATGGCCCAAATCCTTGAAGAAGGCTTCACACGTGTGAAAGTACGGCCTCCCACAGTCTGATTACTGTACACCAGACCTACATTCAATCCTATAATCATTAGTAATCACAAGTACTCAAACAATTATGAACATAGAGAGCAATTGCACCATTATGAGAGAAAAAACATGAAATTGCTTGATTGATTTTGGTGAGATATCATCACCTATATATACATGATCCATCACGGTTTTGGGCAGGTATGAGTAGCCCTAAACCTATCCCTAATGCTAATTTTGGTGGATCTTTCATCCCTACCAAGTTAGGGTTGGAATCTTGGAGATCCCTCAACAATGCAAAAATTACCAAAAATAGCTCCTATTTTTTCTCCCTTGTATCTAAGCATAATTTGGACTCATTCCAAAGGTTCTAACACTTAGGTCTACTTGAGAACATCCTTATGAATGGAATCCTATGCTATTTGGCACGTGTGACAAGCCACATCATGACCATCTAACTATTTACAAGTCATATGACCAAAACTAGTCAAGCTAGAATTGTGAATTTTTAACAAACATCAACAACCAAGGAGGTCTTGTGGCTAATGAGGTTATTGGTGGAGCTACACGTCATGGAGGCCGAGGAGGAGCCACTCATCTATTGTGAAAACCAATCAGCCGAAGCACTTGCAACCAATCCCACATTCCATGCAAGGAGCAAGCATATAGAGATTGCTCACCATTTTGTGAGGGGGAAGGTTCAAGCTAAGGAGATCAAGCTTCAACATGTATCTTCATCAGATTGCCTAGCTGATATACTCACTAAAGCCTTGCCAAATGTTTCATTTATCAAATTAAGATAAGTCGTAGGTGTTGTAGATAGAAGTACCATACATGCATCAACCTAAAAATTGAGGAGTGTTGGAATTGGCAATTTTTACTTTGTCAAAGTTAATTGCTTTGTACTTAGAGAATCCACATGTGTGAAATGCATGTGGAAATATTCAAATCCCTTGTACATAGCTTTCATATGAGACAAATGTCATATTTCCTATTTTGTAGGATCTACTTCCTAGAATATACGAATCTAGAAGGTCCACACTAGCTTCCAAATGATGATGTGGCAAATGAGTGGAATCTAAACCAAGATGGATAAAACCAAGTATAATGAGTTATTCCACATGTGCTAGAAGTGCTCGAGAGAGAGCCTACCATTTTTTTATATATGATCCATATTGGATCCATTTTCAGGTTAATGATGCGAAGCATTGTTTTGGGAACAAATTTGAGTTTGCCACTGTCTTATGTATCATTGAAGTGTGTGAATGCTTTAGAAACTGCTGCCTAGGATGTCTACTCATATTTTTATGAAGATGTAGCTTCAAAATTATTTATGAGAAAAATATTTTTTTATTTGAAGATGAATGAATGCATTAGCATGTCTAAAAATATAAATGGTTTCAAATCTCTTCATCATAAAAAGATGGCTTCCATTGGATCTCCAGTGGAAGACCAAAATGCTATCAGGGCTATTCTCTCAATTTTATCTAATAGCTATGAAAATTGGACAACGATTGTTACTACACAACTTGAGATGACATAGTCCAAGTTAATCCCAACGTTGCTTCAAGAAGAAATTCAAAAAGGTGGTTATTCTGCTTCTGAAAAACCATTAGCCCTTGTTGCAAAGAAAGGAAAACAACAAATTAAATTCAAAAACATAACTTCAGTTAAGCAAGATAAAAATTCTTAGAATCTAAGTCCAAGTTGAAATCTAACATCATATCTTACTATTGTAAGAAAAAGAGGCATATGATAAAAGATTGCAGAAAATTGTAGAGTAAGAATCAGAATCGGACTAATGCTACTTTTGATGAGAGTGGTATTGAGGAGCCTAAGGACAATCAAAATCCATTTATGGCTAGAGCTGAAGAGAGTCTGAGGAGGGTGGTATCTAGATTCAAGTGCCACTCAACACATGACATTTAATATTGATTGGTTCGAGGATTATTCTACTTCAAGTACTAAAAGAATGGTACATTTGGATGATACCGGTTCTCACCATATAGATGGTGAAGGTAATGTCATACCGAGATTTCGGGATGGCGAGTTGAGAACTATTTTTAATGTGCTTTATGTATCTACTTAACCAAGAACTTACTTTATGTAAGTCGTATATTTGATGAGGATCATCAAGTCACTTTTGATAGCAATAATTGTATTATATAAAATGGTTCTAGAAATTCTTGTTGTTGGTACAAGGTTTGGAAACTTGTACAAGCTAAGTCATTGTCACGATGAGAAATCAGAAGTTCTGATCACCTCTACTTCTTAAAATATTAATCATCTGTGGTATTATAGAATAGGAAACTATATAAGCATTCATCAGATGAAACTAAAAGTCTTGTAGATGATTTGGATTTTGCTTTACCATATTCTTCCAACCCCTGTGAGAGCTACATACTTGGCAAACATTCTAGAGCACCCTTTCAATCTATTTGTACTCCTATTTCTAAAGGTTGTCTCGATCTTGTGCATGCCGATTTATTATGTGGTCCAATGCACCCTTTCTTGAGGGAGAGCTAACTACTTCATCACTTTCATAAATGATTACTCAAAAAGGACAATAATTATGTTCATAAAATAGAAATCAGAAGCCTTTAGGCATTTTAGGAATTTGAAGGAGTGTTCAAAAGACGAAGCTTAAAAAAAAGAATTTCTAAGAAAAAATTCGAGTGGAGAGTTCACTTTAATATAGTCTTGGAAAATGGTATTGAAGAACAGTTTACAATGAGCTATACTCCACAACAAAATGGTAGTCTAAAGAGAGAGAAATAGGACACTTGTGGAATGTGCTAGGTCCATGTTATCTTATGCAAGCGTACCAAATTATTTTTGGATTGGGGCACTATCAACTAAAGCATACATTCAAAATAGACATATTACTAAGGCATTGAAGTATGCGACCCCTCATCAATTATGGTCTAGTTCGAAGCCTTCTTTAAGGCATTTGAGGGTATTTAGATGTATAGCCTTGATGCACAAACCCAAATAAATTAAGCAAAAACCATAAATTTTTCTTGCTCAACAGAGATGTAATATTTATTGAAAATGAATTTTATGAATTGAAGGAGAAAGCAATAGCCTCTATAGTCTCTCCCATAATTTTGTATCATCTTGAACAACCTACTAGGTTGAAGATTTACCTTCAAATAGCGACCAAGAGCCACGTGCATATATGCAACAACTTGTTGTTAGAAGATCACCTAGAGTTAGCAAGCCATTTTGGGAAATCTTAGTTCTGATACCACTGTCAAGAAATCTCCCTTTGTGATAAAGGTGCAGTGGGTATCCAAACATGAATTGTTTCGTCCTCTGATACCCGTTGTTGAGATTCTCACAGAAACAAACCCAGATGGAATTCGATTTTGTCCTCGAGTCTACTGCCCTCTGTGATAGAATCTACAATACTAAGGTGAGGACAAACATTGTTGACCTATGTAGTATTTACTTATGCATTTGACAAGGTAAAGCCAGTGTGCGGAATAAGATTGAAACCAGCTAATTACAAACATACAACTATCAGACAATTAAGCATTTGATCATGTTCAAGACAAGAAACTCTTCTGCATAAACATCTACTATATTATCAGAGAATTTCTTAAACATTGTTGTGACAGACCACACAGTGCGTTGACACGAAAGAAACTTTGTCTCTTGCAAATCAAAACTTGTCGCACTTACTAGCGGATTTCTTGATCCTTAGCTTGCTGGCTTCACAGTGCTCAGCTTACATTGGTATATTGCCAATCTGCTACGATTGAATAATTAATAACTAGAATCTACATGTATGTAGAGAGAAGGACACGATTAGCAGATCAAAAGATTACAAGAACGACTGATTAGGCATGTCCTAACAGTATCCTGTCAGTCTTCGGAGGATGACGTCCTCTTGGTACTTTCACGATCTCATATGTCCTTTCACGCATGAAAATCCACCATCGTTTGGGTCTTCATGTCTTATGTGCCTTTGGCTTTGTCATTAGGTCGCCTTGGGTCCATGAACCTTTTATCTTCGAGTTCATCTTTGTGTTCATATTCAAACTCTTCGTATTCATGTTCGTATTCGAACCCTTCGTGTTCGTGTTTGTTTGACAGTCCCTCAAAGCTTTTCTGTTCGCGACCACGCAACTCCCTTTGTTTCTCTTTCGCCTTGAGCTCTAAAGCTATCATAGCTTTGTCACCAGAAACAATTTGTTTCTTCAGCTCCCTCTCAAAGCGTGATAGCTTTATAACTCCCAGACTCTTCCTATGCCTCTTGAACAAACCTAGGTCTAGGACCTTGGTGAAGATGTCCACCACCATTTGCTTTGTGCCAATGAAGCTGGTCTTCAATTCCTTTCTAGTGACCAGGTCCCTTTATCAGGTGATACTTGTTTGTGATGTGTTTTGTCCTTGAGTGAAACACATGATCCTTCGTCAGATGAATTGCAGAAGTATTGTCCATCTGCAAAATCAATGGCTCTTGGTTGGTTTCACCCAGTCCATCGAGGAACTGTCTCAAACATGTGATTTTGTTGGCCATCTTCATGGCTGCAACGTATTTTGCTTCACAGGATGATAGAGCTATTATGGTTTGCTGACCCAGAGAATTGTTGTGTCTGCTACAATGGTGCACCCTCCTGAGACACTTTTACAGTCATCCTTGAGAGATGCCCAGCTAGCATCACTATAGGAGTGCATCTGGAATCCTGCATCACGAGAATAACATAGCCCATAATCCTTTGTGTGCTGAAGGTACTGTAAGATTCGCTTTGTGAACTTCCAGTGTGCTAAGCCTGGATTCGTGCTGAATTGACTCATTCTGAACACGGCATAAGCAATGTCGGGGCATGTGTTGTCTACTAGATACATTAAAGATCCGATCAGCCTCCTATAACGCATGTGCTCCATCATCTCCTGCTCTTCTTCTGTCTTCGAACAATCTTTGTTCGTCAGGATTGTCCCTGCAAGCATTGGGATATTTGCCCCTTTGCAATCTGTCATCCCGAAATCATCTAGGATTTTTTGGGTGTACCTTGATTGATGAAGGTATAGCTTTCCTTCGTCATAGTTGCGGTCAATCTGCAAGCCTAGATAACATTTGGCTTCTCCTAGTCTGTTATCTTGAAATGTTTCAAGATCTCATTCTTCACTCCTACAATTAGGCCTTCACTTCTGCATAGTATCAGGGTGTCGTCCACATACACAGCAATAATGATGATCTCCCCATTTGTGATTCTCACATAAACATTGGAATCGGCTATCAATGGTTCGAATCCTAAGGATCTCAGGGTTTGATCTTTCTTCTTATACCATTGTCGTGCTGATTGCTTCAAACCATAGATACTCCTGTGCATTCGGCATGCATAGGTAGGAAGTGATTCGGAGGTATAACTTGGAGGTTCATCCATGTAGACCTTTTCGTCTAATTCGCCATGTAGAAATGATGTCTTCTCATCAACGATGTGAATCTTGAGGTCGTATGTAGTTGCATATGCAAATAGTAGGCATAAAAAAGCATGTTTCACCACTGCCGAGAAGGTCTCAGTGTAGTCGATGTCGTACTTTTGAGAAAAACCCTTCGCTACAAGTCTGGCTTTGTATCTCGAAATGTCTCCATTCGGTCCATACTTGAGTTTGTAAACCCATTTGCATTGCACTGTTTTTCGTTTCTCTGGCACTGGTTGCAATGTCCATACCTCATTCTTCTTCATGGATTTGATTTCTTCGTTCATGGCTTGGATCCATTTGTCCTTCTCTGGACTATCGATGGCTTCCTCAAATGTTTGTGGTTCGCCACTGACTTCACAAAATTCTTTGGATTTAGAAGCCGAGATGCCTGGCACAAATCTTGTTGGTGTTGTTCGCTCTCTAGTTGATCTTCTAGGAGATTCTTCTGGTACTGCAATGCTATTGCCTTTGTCTCTTTGGCTAGATCCTGAACCATCTCGATTTACAGAAGTTCTAGCAATGGGCAGGCTTGCGAACCTTTCTTCATCAGATTCGTCGCTCAGCTGATGTGGAGCTTGAACATCTTTGTCTGACTGTTCATGTTCTGCTCCCTCTGTCATGGTTGGCAGGTCATAATAATGCTTCCCTAGAACTTAATAGCTGGCAGAATCATTGTCGACCATTGTTCTGGTCTCATCGAACTTGACATCTCTGACAGTTTTCACTTGATTCGTTTATGGCATGTAAATCCTATAGTATGATAAATGGTTGTCATATCCGACGAGGTATCCTAATTCGACCTTCTCGTTGAGCTTCTTTCGAAGCTTATCAAGAATATGTGCATAAGCTGCACAACCAAAAAAATTCGAACATGTGTCAGATTGGGTTTTCTACCCCACAATAGTTCGTGTGGTGTCGTGTGAGGAACTCCTAATTTGCCTATCTTGTTTTGGATGTAGGCAGCTGTAGCTACTACTTCAGCTCATAGCACTCTTGGTGCCTTTGAATAGGCCATCACGCACCTTGCAGCTTCCATGAGAGTCCTGTTCTTTCTTTCTGCAACACCATTGTGCTGCGGTGTATAGGATGATGTCCTTACATGAAGGATTCCTCGACCATTGCATAAATCAGTGAATCGGTTTGAGATGTACTCTCCACCACGATCTGTTCTGATATGCTTTACCTTGTTTCCTATGCATCTTTCTGTCCAGTTCACATATTTTGTGAACTTGTCGAATGCCTCTGATTTATTGTGAATGAAGTAGACTCGGGCGAACTTACTGTAGTCGTCAATGAAGGTTATATAGTACTTCGAGCCTCCTACTGAGATCACATTGAAAGGTCCACAGATGTCCGAATGTACCAGCTCCAGAATCTTTGTTGTTCTGTAAGAGTCTCTGGTAAATGGCGTTCGGGACATCTTCCCTCTCATGCACGCCTCACAAGTAGTCGAACTAGTTACATTCGAGATGCTTACTCTTGTGATAGCTCCATGTTGGCTTGCTTGATACAATGTCATTGAGTTCATGTGGCATAGTCATCTGTGCCATAGAACATCTACAAAATCATGGGCTTGATGTGCTTGATCTGTTGGTAGGCATACCCTCAAATGATACAGGTTGCCTTTGCGTCTTCCTTGTGCGATCAACGTACTGGTGCTGACTTCAACGACATTACATGTTTCGTCTAAAAATGTCACACGCATCCCAGCATTTGCTATCTTTGCTATTGATAACAGATCTTGTTGCAGTGTGGGTACGAAGAGAACATCTTCAAGTCTTCAATCTCTGTCGTTTGTATTGAGCCATAACAAACCAATACCATTCACTCGATGTTTTGATCCATCTCCAAGTACTATGAATCTTGATGGATCAGTACTTCAAAAATCAGACATTATTCATCTTGATGTAACGAAGTGTGAGATAGCTTCTGAATCAAGGATCACCTCTTGCGTGTCAGATGTGGAGGCTGCACACACGTCTGTACACAGATAGACCGTCGAATTTCCATTGTTCGATCTTTTTTCGCCCATCTTCGAGCTTTTTGGCTCTTCGACGTAGGTCTGACTCCCTCTTAGGCTTGAACTGCTTCTTTGGCTTCTCCTTGTTGTCGTAGAGAGCTTGATCAAAAACGTCCTTGTAATCATGGTGCTCACGGGCTTCGACTTCTTCTCGAATCTCGATCATTGCCTTTTCGAGTGTCATTGCTGGATCCTTCGCTAGCAATGTTCGGGTTTTCTGAAAAGATCTTGGTAAAGCTCTTAACAGGTAGGTGAGCTGCTTCTCTGCTGATACTGCATTCTCTGTTCCGGCATTGTGTAATGAAAAGAACATATCCTTCATCTTTCTAATCAAAGAGGTAAAGTCTCTGCCATCCCATTGCAGATTTGTTAACTGATCTTCAAGAATCATGATCTGGCTGTGTGATTTCGTCTGAAATCTGGTAAGCAATGTATCCCACATCTCTCTTGCATTAGAAAGTGTCGCGAGGTCAAGCGTCAAGCTATCTCTGATGGATGATGACAACACGGCTACTACCTTGTCGTTTTTTTCTCTCCATTCTCATAGCTCTTTGCCAGTGGTTGTAGGCATCTCTTTGGTGTCGTCTACCCAGGGCCATAGCCCTTCTCCCTTCAATATGAGAGAGGTCTTTATCCTCCATGCTAGGAAGTTTGACCTGGTTCTTTTCTTGGGAGTTGTCATCGCACTTGTTTTGTCTTCTTAGTTCCTTTTTGGCTTTTGCCCTCTCTTGGCGGATTGCATTGCTTGTGTGGATAGCGGTTCTCTGCCTTTCCAGCATCTCCTCGTTGCTACGCGAGAGCTGCTCCCCCTCTTTGCCCAAGCTCGTCTTCCTCCTTTTGAGAAACTCCTCACTTTCAGTTTAGATCATCTGCAAGAGACCCTCTTGGAGTGTGTGCACAAGCAAACCCTTTCCAGCATGCTCTTTGAGGCTCCTTCGGCGTTGCATCGAGCTCGGCTTCTTTCTTGTGCGGGTCCAGGTGTGGGGCTTGGCTGTCAGCTCGGCCTGTTATTCCTTTCGGTTGTCTTCAACCATCTTCACCACTGCTCTTCGTCTTCGCTTGGGGCTATCTCATCCTTCGGTCTTGGGTCTCTCCAGGTGTGTTTGTGGTCTTGCTATCCACCTCCTACGATGTCCTTTTGGGAGTGAGTGCACTGCTACGCATTATGTTGTTAGAGATGCAACGGCCGCTATAGCCAAAGATGGAGGATTCCATGCCCTCAGAGAGCAGTCTCATGTCCTTCCTTCTACCGCGTCCCACTCTTCCCGCAGGCGTGTTGACATTGTCCTCTCTCGGGATGGGCTTCGTGCTTTGGCAGATGTTGTTGTTGCTGATCCCACACATGGTGACCTACTGCCTCACTCTGCCTTCACACCAGGAGAAGCAGCAGGCGTGGCAGCACAAGAGAAGAAAAAAAACTTACTCCAATAGGCACCCTACTGATGCTTTCATTCCCCTGGCAATTGAGACTTATGGCACCTTGCATCGATGCTTTGAGGATTTTCTTTGCATGTGTTCTCATCAGAAGGCAAAGCGTCAAGGTATTCCTGGTTCTATTCTCGTGGCTTCTTTCAAACAATGTATTTCCATTGCCTTGCAACGTGCTCAGGCCCTATTAATCCTGCAACCAGCGATGATGGCTGGGTTTGCTACATCTCATCTCCCTTCATTAGCCGACTCACCACCTCTTCACTTTTCTAATCTGCTGCAGTCAGTTGGCAGAGACTCCCACTGACATCATCATAGTTTTTGCACTTTTATTTTTAATGCCAGGATCTGGATTAATCTTTACTTTACTGCAAACTTAGCTCTTGTTTGAGCTTACTTTTGCTTAAAATTCCCCTTCGGGGTGTATATATCTTTTTCATCGATGTACCTACTAGTTTTTTCTATCATTTCTATCAAGACGTCTTTCTAGTAAACGAGAAGCCAACAATATTCAGACAATCGTTGTTTCTACCAACAATCTAGTCTAACCAGAATAGATCCGTCATCAGTTCATCCCTCATTGACAAACTCGATGGAGATAAGTACCATCTCTGAAAATTCAAGATGAAGGTTATACTTCTAGCCAAAGAACTGTGGGACATTGTTGATGGAACAGAGCTCAAACCAGAAGGTGATGCAACCATCATCACCAAGTGGAGACTGAGAGATGACAAAACATTTGTCATGATCACTCTCAATATCAAGAATACTCAGATTAGTCACATACGTGCTGTTCAGACTGCTAAGGATTCATGGGACATCCTAGCAACTCTCTACGACATTAGAGACGTTACATCCAAGCTCCATCTGAGGAAGAAATTCTTCAACCACAGAATGTCTGAAGTAGATAGTGTTTCTATTATAGAATTGAGAATAGAGATAGAAAGGATCGTTAAATCGAGGTTTACCAACCTAGGAATCCTCGATGGTCTTCTACAACTCAAAATATATTAAAATCAGCAACATGCAATCAACATGCAGGCAATTGCAGTGACATGCAATCAACATGCAAGCAACTATGGAAATATGCAAGCAATCTGAATGGACTAGTACTTGCACATGCAAATGGAAAAATCAGATTGACTTCTGATTGCTTCTATTCATAAGGAATGATAGAATCTATGTAGTAGAAATCTTGTGTAATTGATTTGATTCAATTCTGACTATCCACTGTGGAGAAATGAAGGAACAAACAAATCAGATCTGAATGATGGTTGCTCTGGTCATGGAAACAATTTGATTGAAGCTAGAAAGCATAGGAATGGTAGCACCCTCCTCCAAGGATCAGTATGCAACTGTCCTCATTAAAATCTGATGAGAGGAGAGGGAGAAACACGAGAAAGGATCAGATCAGATCCTACTGCGACCAACTGCCAAAATCAGATCAAGCAAACAATGAAAAATGATGAAGATGGAAGATAATTCCATTCAACACACTCCTCCAAATTGTGGAGGTTCTATTTATAAGAAATGATGTATGTAAAATGCTTTGCATGCTACTGCCAAGTGTCCAAGTTAGGTGGCAACTTGCATGTCTAATTGCATGTGCCTAATTTGTCATGCATGCATCTTGCATGTCGCATGCAAACTAGGATATGTGGCAAACTAACTTTTTCTCCCTCATGCACATATGCATGGGGGTCTACCAAACTCAAGTGGACAAGTGGCATCATCATGCAAGAAGCCCTCCACGAGTTTGTACTAAATTTTTTTTGCCTAAGTTTATTTGGGCCTTAAAAACTTTGGCCCCAAATAAAACCATGTGCTATGTTTTATTTATTTAACTAGGTTTATATTTCAACAGCTCCCCCTTGAACCTATTAAATAAATAATTCCTAATGCCTCCCGATATTTCTTGAACATGCATGTGATGGGGATTAGAAACATAACAGTTCCCCTCACTATGTAGGTAGACATTAACCACCATCATCAAACAATGGTGTTTCTTCAAACCGGAGCTGCATATACAACTGTTCTAAAGAATTATCTAGGCATCAACCAACTAAGTGGAATTTGGAGTCTTCTTCTTCCAAGGAAAGAATAGGTTGATCAGCACCAAGTTGAAGTCATTCGAGATCTCTGTCTCTTTTAACTTCATAAACAGGTTCAGCCATATATGATTCTTGCACAAAGGTCTTCAAAGCTGCATCTCCAAGGCAATTTGATAGATATATTGAACCATTTGGAATCTGAAACATGATTTGTGCTCCCCTTGCATGCTGCAATTCACCTGCAGGCTGCAAATCATAAACAAGATCTGATAGAGGGAAAGCAACTGGCTGATTTGGGCAGCAAACAACTTCATTAAAATTTGATTTCTCACCTTGAGAAATCTCTTGTCTGATAGCAACGTGCAACTCCTGCTGAGGATCTTCCTGCATGCAAGTCATAAAGGTTTCTTCCTGTATGGAAGTAAAAACAGTATCCTCTTTATGAATCTACTTGTTTGCATAATTGAGACTCCTCTTCTTGAGAGTCTTCCTGCAAAACAATGATTAGAGGTTTCTCTTCTTGAGAACCATTTTGCATGCATATATCTTGCACACAATTTGATGCATACAACTCCTCACGAGATTCTTCTTGCATTGCATCCTGCTCTAGACAAGACAAAAAATCATCAATAGTTTATTGAAACTCCCCCTCAAGGTGAGTTTCTGGAATCATTTCCTTCATTATAGAAGGTAGCTGCAGGTCTTCAGGAACTTGCATGCAATATTTCTCCATAATGGGAGACAAATTCATAGGCACATACATAGACACTGATTTCTCAGTATCATTCTGCATGCGCTTGGTGGAGGTTTGTGCAACATAGGCACAACTGTATTCAATTTCTTGATGATAAGAACACTCGGGCTTCTCATCTGGAAAGCCTTTTCCAAGTTGTCTGCTTCTATCAGCTACATCTGCAACTGCATGTATTTCTGCTTCTTGTTGTTTACCTTTGAATGCATTTTTGAAGTTATCTTGTGCCCTCTTGTCACAAAATGCTGTTGCATGTCCTGTCTTCTTACAGAATTTACAAGAAATATAAGGATTGAAGAAACAAGAACTTTTAGAATGTCCAACGTTACCACAGTGTTGACATTTGTTGTCCTTGCCCTTGCCTTTTTTCGCATATAAAGCTTTAGCTCCTCCTTGAGAAGGTGAACTTCCTTGCCGCATGAGATACTCCTCTCGAAGGCTTTGAATGGCCTCTTCAAATGATTTACCTGTAAGAACAGGTCACATGTAGATGTAGGAGGGTGGTAGTGCTCGCAACAGGTACGTAAGTTTCTCCTCCTTGGGAGTTATTCTACCTGCACTTTGTAGAGCACTAAACAAAGATTGTAACTTGAAAAGTAAAGTATCACAATCTGAAATTTCATCCCACTTTAAACTAGTAAGTTGCTCAAACAGATATAAGATTTGAGTTTGTGATTTGGACTCAAATCTTTGAGCAAGTTCATCCCACATCTCCTTTGCTGTAGCAGAATCGGCAACAGTGAGAAAGATATCTTCCGAAACGGTTTGGGAAATAATTACTTTAGTTGGAAATGGTCCCATCAACATAAGGCCACAGCTTCTCAGCTTGCAGGATCAGCCGAGTCTTTGATCTCTATGCAGGATAGTTGGATTCATCTAGGATCGTTGTCCATGCTTGAAAAGTAGAAGTAGAAGCCATAACTCTGATACTACTATTATAAAATTGAGAATAGAGATAGAAAGGATCGTTAAATCGAGGTTTATCAACCTAGGAATCCTCGATGGTCTTCTACAACTCAAAATAGATCAAAATCAGCAACATGCAATCAACATGCAAGCAACTGCAGTGACATGCAATCAACATGCAAGCAACTGTGGAAACATGCAAGCAATCTGAAAAATTCTAGAGGCACGCATACAACATGCATGGATAGTACTTGCACATGCAAATGGAAAAACCAGATTGACTTATGATTGCTTCTATTCATAAGGAATGATAGAATCTATGCAGTAAAAATCTTGTGTAATTGATTTGATTCAATTCTGACTATCCACTGTGGAGAAATGAAGGAACAAACAAATCAGATCTAGCGCCCAATCAGATCTGAATGATGGCTGTTCTGGTCATGGAAACAATTTTATTGAAGCTAAAAAGCATAGGAATGGTAGCGCCCTCCTCCAAGAATCAGTATGCAACTGTCCTCATTGAAATCTGATGAGAGGAGAGGGAGAAACATGAAAAATGATCAGATCAGATCCTACTGCGACCAACTGCCAAAATTAGATCAAGCAAACAATGAAAAATGATGAAGATGGAAGATAATTCCATTCAACACACTCCTCCAAATCGTGGAGGTTCTATTTATAAGAAATGATGTATGTAAAATGCTTTGCATGCTGCTGCCAAGTGTCCAAGTTAGGTGGCAACTTGCATGTCTAATTGCATGTGCCTAATTTGTCATGCATGCATCTTGCATGTCGCATGCAAACTAGGATATGTGGCAAACTAACTTTTTCTCCCCCATGCACATATGCATGGGGGTCTACCAAACTCAAGTGGACAAGTGGCATCATCATGCAAGATGGCCCTCCACAAGTTTGTACTAAATTTCTTTTGCCTAAGTTTATTTGGGCCTTAACTTTGGCCCCAAATAAAACCATGTGCTATGTTTTATTTATTTAACTATGTTTATATTTCAACAATTTCGAGTCACCTCAACACTTTCAAAAATCTTATGGAGCAGATGACTGCAATTGGCTCAGTCATAGAAGATTCCGATGCACTCATGACTCTTTATTGAGTCTACTTGAAGCCTACAAAAATTGGGTAATGGCAATTTCTACCCATGAGCACCTCACTCTATCAAGAATAATTTCGCTGCTCCTACAAGAGGAGATCAGAAAATCAGTATCCTCCTTAGGCTTAGGATCGGATCCTCAAGCTCTATATTCAAAGAATCATAAGTTTAGATCCAAGAGATCTACAAAGTCAGGCGATACTGACAACTAGAGCAACATGCAGTCCTCTGGACCAAATTCCGGTCCAGGATCGACTTCAAGCCATTCATCATTCCAACTTGTGGAGAAACTATTCTGCAGATACTATAAGAGGACTGGCCACGAAATCAAAGACTGCCAAACTTTGAAGTACAACAACGACAAGAAGAAATAGTTCCAACAACAAGCACATATTGCTACAGCCAGTCACTCGAATCAGCAACAACAAGAAGAAGATGAAGCAGCTTTCATGACCAAAGTCGGAGAACAACAGGATATCAATTCCTGGTATCTAGACTCTGGAGCAACTCAACACATGACTCACCATCGCGACTAGTTCAAAGACTACAAGTCATTCACCCACTCTCGAGTTGTGCAACTTGGAGACAACTCATCACATTCAATCGAAGGTGAAGGAACAATCAGAGTTGAATTCAAAAGAGGTGAGGTCAAATTGTGGTCCAACGTTTTTCACATTCCAAATCTGACCAAGAATCTACTCTTAGTTAGCAGAATCACCGATTCAGGTCGGAGAGTCAAATTCGATACAGAAGGCTGCACAATCCTTGACAAATCCTGGAAGGTTCTAGCCTACGGAAGAAGAAGCGACTATCTTTACAAACTCAACCTTTGCTACTCTTCTAACAGTCAAGCTCTTCACACAACCACTTCTGAATCAACTGATATGTTGTGGCATTTCAAACTTGGCCATTTTAACTACAAAAATATTCGACAAATGTCAACTCAGAGTCTAGTACAAGACCTCCCTTCAGTCAACAAGCTAACTTCTCCATGTGAAAGCTATATTATCAACAGGCCTGCTAGAAGTCCCTTCAGTTCAGACTCAGTTCATACATCCAAGGGCTTGCTTGGCCTTGTACACAGTGACATTTGTGGCCTGATGCAGACTGCTTCCACAGAGGGAGCTCTCTATTTCCTAACCTTCATCGACGACTTCTCTCAAAGGACTGCAACCTACTATATGAAGAACAAATCAGAAGCATTCAAGTTCTTCAAGCAGTTCAAAGTGTCTGCAGAAAACCAGACCCAGAGGAAGATCAAGGCTCTATGCACAGATGGAGGGGGAGAGTACATCTCCACAGAATTCAAGGAGTTCTGCAAGGCCAACGAGATACTTCAACAATATACAACCAGCTACTCACCTCAGTCCAATGGTGTAGTTGAGCGGAAGAACCGAACACTCATCGAAAGTGCCAAGAGCATGATGGCCCATGCCTCTCTTCCAAAAAAATTCTAGGCAGAAGCTGTTACTACAGCTGCCTACTTGTAGAATCAATCCATCACCAAAGCCTTGAATGGCAAGACACCTTATGAGGTATGGACATGATCGAAATCATCACTCAAACATATTTGAGTGTTTGGATGCATCGCTTTCGTTCAGATCTCTGAGGATCTTAGAAGAAAGCTAGATGACAAGAATAGAAAAACGATCTTCATCGGCTATTCCCCAGACCACAAGGCAAACAAACTCTACAATTTGGATACCGAGAAGGCATTCACCAATAGAGACGTCATTTTTGTGGAAGTCCAGTTCATCGACCACAAAGGAAAAGCTGCTGATAAATTCGACTTTGGGATCGAACAACCAGTCAATTTGGATCCAAAAATTCAACTGCAAAATCTCGATGCTAACTCAGATGATGAGTCAAAATCTCAACGAGTCAACCCACATCAAAGGACTGAAGTTCAACCCAGAAGGTCAAACAAGTCCAGACAGCCTCCATCCAGATTTATGGATGATCCGGTCTGCTACTTTGTGCAGGAACCGACCACAGTTTCTGAGGCAATGTCTACTCCTGATGCTGACTAGTGGAAATCAACGATGGACACCGAATTCGATTCTCTGTTGGAGAATCAAACATGGACACTCACTGAGCTGCCAAAGGACCGAAATCCAATTCCATGCAAATGGATATTCAAGGCAAAGTACGACGCTAAAGATAGGCTAAATCGTTACAAGGCCAGGCTAGTCACCAAAGGCTTTTCCCAGATTCTAGATTTGGATTGCTCATAAACCTTCAGCCCAGTCGTCAAACATGCTTCGATCCGCCTACTTCTCTCCTTTGCAGCTGCAGCAGATCTCGAAGTCCATCATGGATGTCCAGACCCAATGGAACCATCAAAGAGAATATCTATATGACATAACCAGAGGGATAGAACTCAACGACAAGCAACATCACCTTGTATGCAAAATTCACAAGGCGCTCTACGGGCTGAAACAGTCACCCAGAGCCTGGTTCCAGAAGATCAATGTATTTCTTTTAGAGAATGGTTTTATTCCAAACTCACCAGACTCGAATGTTTACTTCAAGTTTGTATCAGATTACTTCATCACCATCACTCTCTACGTAGATGATACACTCACATTCAATAATAATCTGAATATGATGAAGGATACAAAATGCATGTTGGCCCATGAATCAATAACACTTAGGAGAGTCCTGAACTTCTCAAATTTTTCACGACCAAGTCCTTTTGTGAAGATATCTGCAACTTGGGAGGAAATGAAGCGCTACCCGTTTCAATCCATCATCGGCTCACTAATGTATGCAATGATTTGCATGCGATTAGACCTTGCATATTCGATCAGTACACTCAGCCAGTTCTTGTCAAATCCAGGTGTAGTTCATTGGAAAGTGCTAACAAAGGTCATGAAGTACATCCAAACAACCAAAATTCTCAGCATATGTATGGAGGCAGCTAAACTGCCAACATCCTTGAAGTCTACACAGATGCGAATTGGGCAGGAGATGTCGACACTAGAAAATCAACTTCTGGATTTGTATTTTTATGCAACCAAGGCCCAATCTCATGGAACAGCCGGAAGCAAACTTCAGTTGCATTATCATCAACGGAATCCGAATACATAGCTGCCACAAATGCAACCAAAGAGGCAATCTGGCTAAGACAACTTCTCGCAGACCTGAACCTTGCACAACCGCTTCCTACAACAATCTATTGTGACAATCAAAGCACAATAGCACTTTCTCTCAATCCGAGATTTCACTCTCGAAGCAAACATATAGAAATCAGGTATCATTACCTTAGAGAGAAAGTGCACAACAAGGAAGTAGAACTGGTTTTCTACAAAACAGACTACATGGCAGTAGATTACTTCACAAAGGCTCTATCAAAGGAGCAACATCTTAGATTTAACGATATGTTAAATCTGAAAATAAAAGTTTTTCAAAATCCTCATTAAGGGGGAGTGTTAGATTTCTTATGCTCAGTCTTAAAAATCGTTAAGTAATGAGCATCTTGAAAACAGAAGGCCGACAACATTATTTCGGACCTTCACATATTTTCTTTAAGTTTTTTCCATTTATACCTTAAACGATTTAAGGCACCTTTGCTTTTTCCCTTCCTCGCCCTTTTTCCGTGCCTTCACGAAAAAAGTGACACACCGGCCAGAATGACTTAAAAACCATTTCTGGACCACCTTCGCCTTTTTCGCCTCTTTGCGAAAAATGCGACACTAAACCTAGAATGCCTTAAAACCATTTTTTGTCACCTTCGTCTTTTTTGGCCTCTTTGCGAAAAATGCGACACTAAACCCAGAATGTCTTAGAACCATTTTTTGAGCACCTTCGTCTTTTTCCCTACCTTAAACTAAGGCACCTTCGGTTTTTTCGCATTTTTCCTACATTGGCAAACCAACGTTGCCAAACGTATCAGCAACCCTAAAAACAGCTGGACAACCAAATATCCAAAAGGCGGTGAAGCGGTTACCAGCTTTGTACATATGCAAAGACTGGCGTAAATAGCCTTAAAGGCTTGTAAGATATTTTCTCTCTTGTAAATCTCTATATTAGCTGAATCAAGCTATGTAAGCGTGAAGAAAAACAATTGAATTTTCTTTGTCAATCAGAGTTATCTGTAGCCAGCATTATCACGCTTAACAAATTGAAGTTATTACTTCAAGCCATTGTACTCACTGTTGATATTTATCGGAGTGCAATTTTTGTCTCACTACTGCGTTGTTCTTTTGCGTAAACTGTATGAATTTTTCTACTTGTATATTTCTGCTGCTAACTATTGAGTTTTCGTTCCTACACGCCTACGCTTTGAGCAACCGAGCCTCCGCTGCGCTCATGACCACCGTTTTTCGACAAGTCCATGAGCTCGTAGCCACACGTGAGAGGTCATAAGTAGACCATAAACCTTCGACAAATATTATTGATAGTCGCTCAAAAATTGTTTCTCAATGCATTATCTTTATTTGATTATTGTTGGTGGTGATCATGTTGGTGTGACATGCAAATTGAGATCGTAGGAATGCCTTTCAATAAAAAGGAGGGATGCATAGATATGCCAGTAATTTTTTTTGCTAGATATGACTTGCATATAAAGGTTCATTTAAAACATGAGCATGCGTGCGAGAAAATCAATCAGAGAGACATGAATTTTTTCTATTAACATATGCATATAGAGGCGCATCTAAAAGATCGAGTTCTTGCAATAAAATTCTTAGCAATGTGACAAAACATTTTGTGAGCACATACCCTTTAAAAGCACTCCTTTTAATGTTGACTTTGATAGAAGCTACTTGAACACAAGAAAGAGCTCCTTGGAACACGAAGTGAAGAGGAAGTAGGCTGCAGAAGGAGAAGGCGTGGCCATGGCGATGCCGACGGCGAGCTCTTCTCTCGCAAAGAAGAAGAAGAAGAAGACAGAGCAGAAGAAAGGAGGAGGTCTGACAGTGGCAGTTGTGTTGGAGGCGGTGGAGATGGACGTAGAGGCTGCTGCATTCGATGATATGAAGGAGATGAGTTTTGTAGACAAGCTTGTGCCTGTGGAAGAGCATGCCAGTGTTACCCCTGGGAAGCAGAAGCGATTGCAGACGGTGGCAGCAACCCCCAGCATTGTTCGCAGAACTAGAAGCCAGATCAATGGATCGCACCCACCTTCGCCTTTGGTTAAATCCAGCCCGAAAGCTCGCAGGCAGTCCAGCAGCTCAGGAGCAGTGCGAGAAGTGTCCAATGCTGGTGCTTGTTCTCGCAGGGAAGGAAGCTCTTGGGTTGCAGCAGAGCAGCCTGCAGAGAACTGCATTTATTGGGAAGAGCTTCAGGAGGTGTTGATGGAAGAGTTTCCTGGGCGCGCCTCTGAGATCGGGAAGCTTTTGCGCATCCTTGGACAGCCATGGGATGTGTTGCCGCCTGTGTTCGTCTATGGCGGACCGGCAACAGGCAAGACAAGCGTTGTTGTTGAGGTTTTGAAGCAGCTGCGTAGGCCTTTTGCGTATGCAAGCTGCAGGTCTTGCCACAGTCCCAGGATACTGTTTGAATCTATTGTCAATCAGCTCACTGATCACGAACGCGTCTCAAATAACAATTACGGAAGCTTCAAGAAATGTGACAGAGTAGCTGAATTTGTTAGACTTTTGCCAGATGCATGTGAGCAAGCTATTGCCAGGAGCATCAAGAAGAAGCAAAGTCCCGTGATCTCTTATGCAGAAGTATACCCTTATTTCATTCTTTTAGGCTTTACTTGATCCTTACTGTTTGATCTCCAACATTG
This sequence comes from Diphasiastrum complanatum, assembly GCA_029204225.1. NCBI lineage: Eukaryota > Viridiplantae > Streptophyta > Lycopodiopsida > Lycopodiales > Lycopodiaceae > Diphasiastrum > Diphasiastrum complanatum. Next base: position 19,532,345 of record CM055102.1, read on the forward strand.
TTCTTTTCAACTTACAAATAGCTTTTTTCAACTTACAAATAGCTTTTACCAGCTTTGATGTATATTTTGGATCTGTCTATGCAGCACAGAAGGGTAAGCCCACATCATTATCTGAAGACAGCATGTGGGCACTTGTTCTTCAGATGTTGAATGCCGATCTTTCTGGGTCTAATGACGCCGTCAGTGACTTGAATTCTCCGTGTGATTCGTCTACTTTGCTCAGCTTCTCAAATTCACATGTAGTCTACCTTGTCATAGACAATGTGGAGCTGTTGAGAGCTTGGGCTGGTGGACTGAATCTTTTTAATGTGCTTCTGAAGCTCTGCGAATTGACAAGGCTACCTAATCTCGGCATCATCTTAATTAGCAATGTGGGTTTAGATGGGTTTATGTCAGGCACAGGGTTCCGCGAGCCACAGCCGCTGTACTTCAGGGGATATACGGACGAGGAGCTTCATCAAATTCTTCTCAAAGGCCAGCCCAATGCTGATTTGTATTCTTCCTTCCTCCAGTAAGTCACACCTGACCTTTGTGAAACTTCAAATCCAAGCACTTTGTAGCAGTTATCCACAATTATAAAAGTGGGAGTTTAGCAATTGCTGTCGATCACGTGTCAGACGATTATATGAGAGATTAGTCACAAAGAGATATAAGAAAAGGTTAGAAATTAATCAGTTATTATAAGTGGTGAGTCGTTGCAGACTTCCCAACCTCACACCTGCTGCACACGTCGTGAGGACTTATAGAAGAAAATTTGAGGGGCAAAAACAGAAGTCCCAGCCAACCAGAATGAGCCCTGCAACCCCGAATCTTAAACCCCCTCTCCCACCCCCGCGGTCATGATGCCTTACAGGCACCCATCCACACCAGATTAATTTGTGATCCGTGCGCCCTACTGATTCCAGCGATTCCTTCCATCACAACCATTTGGTAGCCAGCAGAACCATAATTTGAAGCTACAAAACTTGTTAACATTTGATGCTGACATTCAACTACGGTAGTGGTGTAACCACAACACTGGTTATGTAACCACTTTCACGCTTGAAGAAAATGCGCGTAGTGGAGAGAGGGTGCACTAGTCAGCTTGTGGTAGGATAAGCTGGAACATAAAGAGATGTAGCGTATTCAACATTTGCATGAATCAGAGAACGGTTTTCGTGTGAGAAATGAATGCTTAGATTGTTTCTTGGTTTCGTGGCATTCACTCTGTTCCTGCTTGAATAGGTTACATTCACTTGTGTTTGTTTCTTGTTATGGTATCAGAGCTTCCCAAGCTTCCTTTGAGGTTGATTTCTGTCAGTTCAGCCTGTGGTTTGATTTCTGCACCAGAAGCAACCTCCCACAAATCCTTCTCAATCAGTAGCATTTTCATTTTCAGCTTCCAGGAACCAAAGTTGTCTTCATCAAACCTCTCTATCAACCTGATTTCAGAACCCATTTTGATTTTAGAGAAGTGCGTGCTAAGATGAGGGCTATTACAAGCAATGATTGCGGAACAGATTCCCTTCAAGAAACTCTGGGGAAAACAGTCATTAGTTCATCTGCTTCAAGATGAGCTCCTCCTTACTGTGAGAAAAGCACTGCTTAGGTGAGAAGAGTGCTGCTTAGGATTCGTCCTTCCTTCCAACGTTTCAGAAATGTTGAAGATGGTGCAGGTGTCACTCCTTCTCTTCAATATATGATTGCAGGTGAATGTCAATGAAGGATTCGAAAGCTTGGTTTCTTGGCTCTGATACCATAACAAGAAACAAGCACAAGTGAATGTAACCTTTTCAAGCGGGAACAGAGTAAATGCGTCAAAACCAAGAAACAATCCAAGCATTTATTTCTCACACGAAAACAAGAACTGTTCTCTGATTCATGCAAATGAAATGTGAAATACGCTGCATCTCTTTATGTTCCAGCTTATCCTACCACAAGCTTATCCTACCACAAGCTGACTCGTGCACCCTTCTCTCCACTACGCACATTGTTTTCTTCAAGCGTGAAAGTGCTTACATAACCATTGGTTATGAGGCAAAAGAGTTGAAATTCTGTTAGGATCTAGTGCAGTATGCAGATCACATCACACAATCACCATAGCCACTGCTCACAAGCTCTCAAAGATGGCACAACAAAAGTTAATAGATTACAAAGAAACACTTTACATATAGAGTATTCACAAATTGCATGAAAAGGCAGGTGTCCTAAAATTGGCCTACCACCTGTCAAACTAAGGTCGGGCCCAATATGGCCAAATTCGACCAACAAACTTGGGACATGCCCCCAAGTATAGCAAGTACTGTAAATAACTCTGTACAGGCTAATTCTTCCTATGTGTGGCTACCCGGCTAACCCAAGTAGCCGTCCACCAATATGTGTGTACCTCCAAGCTAGCCCATATTTCCCTCCAAACGAGAAATTTCCAAGCTACAGATGTGTGTGTTAATGCAGCTATCACCTGACTCGACAATGCCACTGCCGATCATACCTGTGAGAGCGTTCCTCCAAAACGCCACTTGACGTTGGTTGGTTCGAACCCCAAAAGTTGAACCTGATCACAAGAATTTTTCACCTGTAACCGGCATACCATGCCTACCTAACCTGTGATTGCTTGCCCTCTCAAAATTGTCGCCAATGATGAGTAGTCACGCCGCCAAACTGCACTCCCGTCGCCAATACTAGCTTTCTCCACACAATTCCGCTACCATTCACCTCCATACTACATTTATCACTTCCAAACACCCTGTTACCCTGTCAGGAGTAAGTAATAATGATTCTGAAGCGATAATGCCTCATTGTACCGTCCTGTAGCAGGTTTCACCAGCCAAAAATTGCCCCAAATTTGGCCCTACGGTACCCAAATGGCGAATGTAGCCCATCACTAGGTCACCCGCACTCCGCTCGATAGAATGGTGATGAAAACTCCTTGAAATGCATTTCTCCCTGCTCTATGACGTCGCTCTGTCCGCTGGCTCTAAGCAGCCAGTTTCAGGGGTCATTTTGGCCCAAGGATGGCCAAAAAATTGCCTTCTAGCCAAAGTTAGGCCCATTTGCAAAATGTCTTGCAAAAATGAACTGGTTCTTCATAATGAAGATTTTTAATGAAGTGAAGTTCACTTTGAACTTCGGGTCCCTTCACTCAATTTCAGAGTGAAATTTTTTTAATGAAAATGAAGGCTAGTTTCCCCTTCATTTCTTCATGGCCCCATTCTCTCACCATCCAATGGTGGTTTCTCATCGAACGGTCCATCTTGCTCCCCGAGCTCACTATCATGGCCGTCCAATTCTGTGGAGCTCGATCCTACAGTTTATACACCGTACCCGCATGCTGATGGAGACTATTCCATGCACCAGCCACTTAAGAACACAATGAACCTTTCTTGTTTGGCCGCGCGCTGTGTTCATGCTGTCTCCAGGGTCTAGACTCTAAGCATCTTCATTTGGCTCTGTTTGTTGTGTCAAAGTATACCACATTCATTGTCTTTCATCTTGCTCCCAACATGGAAATCTTGCTTCTTATGGATAAATTGCTGTATCTTCATGTATTCTGGGCCATTTCGTATTGCCTTCACGTGGCCTTTCAGTTCACTAGGTATTACAATCTATTGGATTACACTATGCACATATAGATGAGCTGCAAAATTGAAGATCCAGATGGTGCAAAACAGGATAAGAAGCCACAATAATGAAAACCTTAGGATGGCTATCAAATGAAGATGTGAAGCAAACTCGTTTCTCAAGGACAATCTTTGAAGCTATGCCGATTGACTAAGAATGTAGCATCAAAACATGAGGAACTCTTCATGGCGAACCAACGTGATAATAATACTCCTAAAGATCAATGAAATTGGCCAAAATAAGTAGACTCTAAGCTAGGCATATAGACCAAGAAACTGTACAAAATCATTGTTGGAACCTTTGGTGTCACATTGCTGTCACATTTTAATATCTTTTTGCATGTCTCGATATATAAGAGATAGAAAGCTTTGTGATCTTTTTAAAATTTGACATGCTCTTATGAAAAGTTGTTTTTCTTCTTTGGCAGTGCTGCATTGAAACCTCTCACCCGTGTAACAAGAAGGGTGACAGAGCTGGCTGACTCATTGGAGCCCTTATTTGTGAAGTACTATGAACCAGTAGTTCATGGCGTTGTGTTCCCTGATGATCAGGGTAAGCGTAAGCTATTCTCTCTGTTGCAGCCTCACTTGAAAAATTCGCTTGCACAAACTCTTAGCATTCCCAATGCTTTTCCAATGGGTAACAGCAAAAATGACCCAACTGGAGGAACGAAAAAGGTTGAATTCAAGAGGGCTGTTGATTCAACCTCAAACCTGGATTTCCACCTCTCCCTTTGCAGCAAGTACCTTCTGCTGGCAGCTCACATTTGTTCAACTAATCCGGCTACACTAGATGCTTCAATATTTGATGCAGGTGGTGCAGCAGAAAAGCAGAAACGGAGGAGGTAATGTCTTCTAGCTACATTTGGAAGCGCTTTCACTTGGTTGAGAAAATTGCTAGTTATTCAACCTTCTACTGGTTGATTAAGTTGCTCTTTTCCCTATGGGATCTGTTAGTAAAAGCATTTGGGACAGTTATCTTCAGCCCATAATAAGAATTCACTCTTCTGTATAGGATAATGTCATTGAACCCACAATCTTTCTACATAAATGTGTTTAACCTATTCTCAAAATTTGGTTCAACCTGTGCAGGAAATCTTTTTCTTCTATGGATAAAAGAAACCAAGAGCTCCAAGAAAAGCATTTAAAGGGTCCGGGTAGCTTTCCTTTGGAAAGATTGCTTGCAATTTTCCATTGCATATCAGTAGGTCCAATCATGATTGGAAGTAACAAAGCAAGCTTAAAGTTAATAGACGTGGATGAAGGTGAACCTATGGAATGCTCAGCTGATGTTCTGATGCAGCTTTCTACACTTGTTCGTGTCAACCTTATCCTCAAAGGATGTAGTGATCCTCTCGAAGGCTCAGCTCGATATCGCTGTAATGCCAATGATGAACTCATGCAAAAGGTGTGCCGACTATGAGAATTTGATTGTTTTTGTTTCTGCACTGTGTATTTATTGTCCTCCCTTGGAGTTTTTTCACTCAAGGTGATGTTGCTTAAAGCTTTTGTGAATTATGAGAAGGCTGTGTATGCTGGGATTCTACATTTTATAGTCTCTAGATTTGCCGTGCCCAAAAGTCCCAGAATGTTAGGTGGGGAATTGTGATGATTGAATTTGCAAGTCATCCCATTTTTGCAGCCCATGTGTACAGCACAGAATGCATCTAAATGAATGTGCCAGTTGTGGCAAGAAGATTCACTAATTTCATGATTGTTATGAGAAATATGCAGCTATATGTATATGCCTCAATAAATTTATCTGTCTTGATCTTGTGATTGTGAGTGAGTCAGCTGATCAAAATGTGGTAGTTGACCCTTTTCAGCCAGTGACACTACGTGCATGACATTCTGTAGAGGCCGTTTAGATTGTCCTCAATTGTGCTATCGGCTGCCCAGCTGTGAAGTTCTGTCTCCATCTTAGCTTGCTTTCACACAGGGTACAGTTAGCTTATGTAATCCTTATGGGGTTGAGCTTGTTTTTGCTATGCTTTATGGATCCTTTCATCTTTTTTTCCTTTAGAGTTGGGAGGTCAATTGGTCCTTTTTTCAAAGCTTCAATCAAAGAAAGTTGTTACATTGATGTATTTTTGCTCTTGTAACTGTGACAAGTTTGCATCAACAAATTGAAAGTTGTGAAGCTACCTCTGTAATACTAAGTTCCTGTGACTATAACAGATTGCTCGGAGTGTGCATTTCCCACTTTCAAAATTCTTGTACTACAACACTCAGCTATGAGCCCGATCATATCAGCGGATGAACCTTTGTTTACCGATGTGTCCTCATCGTGGTACAAGAGGAGTATCTGACTCATGCTGGTTGGGGTCTAAAAAATGTGGTCCTAGTCAACTCCTTACTTCCATGCATTTCTGGTGACATGTGCGAACCTCCGACTTTAAGGTCTTGAACTACACTTAGGTGCAGCTTCATAATTCAGTTATGGAAGTCTGAGCTTTTGGCATCATTTGGTTCCTATCTTGGTACACAAATGGATCTTTCCAAGAAGCTTGATCTAGCTGCTTGTTTGCTTTGTAATATTTCAAGAACTCCCAATTCATGGGGACTTCAGCCTCTGGTTTTTAAGTGATTTACATTTCTTTGAAACAGTTCTCATAAATCCTCTTTGGTCATGACCTCCAATATCCTGCATTTTTGCGAGGTTGGTATTTGGAAATTGTTGCCTTCTAAATTTACTCAAAGTATTTGACAATTAGAATTCTTCCAAGTATGAAAAGTTGCTCTCAGTTATTGTGTTTGTAAAACTAACAAATGAGTTTAAAATGGTCATACATCTACCTCCTGTTGCTTTAGGATGCCCATGTTAGTCTATGAAGGTGTCAAGTTTTTCATTGTAACCTGGGCAACCTCCCTACTAGGGAAAGACTGCATGTTTGGAGTTTTGGCATGGTTCTGTATTTTGTTTAGCATGGAGCCCCCCATTTTAATAATTAAAATAATTTTGACTCTCTCCATTATGCAATTTCAGTCTCCATAAGATAGAAGTAGGGTATGTGCGATCATGATTTCAAAACCTTGAATAGGTGAGTAATCTTATCCTTAGCAACATTGAGGAATCTTATCCAATAAAAACCTGAGGTCTGAACTATGAAAAGCATTGAACCATAGTTCCATAGCGCAGAGGATGGGCATGTACTGAATGTCGTCCAATATGTACTTTATTTTCATAAGAAGTTCGCTTGATACTTCTGGATTTTTTTCTTCAAGTTCTAAAAAAAGTCCCATAGTGGCATTTGGTCCATAGCTAGCAAATTTCTATTGCTTCTGCTTTTGTAAAATCATTTTTTCCTTTTTTACAAAGGAAATGTTGGCACCTACCTGAGTGCAATTTGCTTGAATTTTTTTTTCAAGCAGATTATTTTTACACGCCTTCTGGGCATCGGAAGGTGCATGTATAACTTTTTGGCCTTTGTTTACATGGATCATTTGCCTGGAAAAGTGCGTGTTAATAAATTCACATAAAAGTAGGTAAAAAGTGTTTTCATGATGAAGAAGGGCCACCCTCCCCAGCCCTTCTGCAAGCACTAATCATTGAACTATTCACTATGCACTAAGCTTTTGCTTTGGCATATAGTTAGATGTGCATATTCTACTTGCAAATCAATGGCAAGTTAAAATTCCAACTGATGGAACAAATATTTTTATCCTATTATAGTTTTCACGAACAATTGTAGCGACCATTCTATTAAAATATTTGTTCAAGAAGTTATGAAAGGATGTTGTGCCATCTCATCTTTGTTCTGCTTTTTAATGTTTTGGCAATGATCATTTCCTTTCATGATTAAGCATATGGTGTCCTTGGCTTGTTCTTGTTGTTGACAATGATTGGGCACTTATAGAGTTTTAAGCAAGTAATTTGATTAGCAGTACTTATGATATCATTCTTGAATTCAAGCTTGTGCATACATATAAATCCTTTATACCTACTCCACTTTGTTGCTTTTATTCAAAGTATATTGGCTCTCAAAGCACAAGATAAAGCAAAAAGTCCACTTTATTGATTGAGACGTAAGTAAAAAGGGTAGCGTGTGTGTGTGTGCGCGCGCGCGCGCGTGTGTGTGTGTGTGTGTGTGTGTGAGAGAGAGAGAGAGAGAGAGAGAGAGAGAGAGAGTCCATTCGGTGAAATGGGCCCAAGACAAAATTGTGGTGTACCATTAAAGTTACACATCCTCACCTACTTTTGAACATGTTAGTCTTGAGACCAACCTCCGATAGAGTAGTGAGCAAATCACCATAGGGAGGTTATGTAGTTCTTGAGCACTAGAGCCTTTTGAATGTTATCAAGCTTTTTGTAATCCTTCTGAAAAAAATTATTTTGACAGTTTTGAATTGTAATTTCACTTATGATTTACAATGGTGCATGCATTAAAAAAACACTCGTTAGAGTGCTTTTAGCAGCAAGCCATCACCACTATGAGTTGGTTTGATAGTCACGAAAAATGGGCCACGTCATTTTATTCAAAAGAAAAGGACAACAAATCAAAATTTGCAAGCGTGTTCTAAGGCATTGAGTCCTTCTGATTGCTTGTAACACTTCTTGTCACCTTTGGAATGATAGCTCAGGAGCATTGCCCAAGAACAATACTAAATTTTCAAAAGAGGGAGAGACTAGACAATTGGCATTATCGTTTGATATTGGATCAACAATAGTGGCTAGTTGATTTAATAGCTCTTTGAAACTATTAAGGTCATCACCTACTGAAGGGAGGATGAACTTTCCATGATTGATAGAATGATATAGAACGATACAAACATGTAAGAATTTCTAAGGATTAAATCTGATTCGGATTTCTGACAAGCCTGAATGTGGAATTTGCTTGCCTCCAAAGAAGAAAGAATTGATACAAATATACCTAACACTCTAATTTACTGATATTATTCAATTGATATAGGCGTCTTGACAACCATGATGAGTGTGGAATTTTAGGTATCCATGGTTGCCATATGTTCATGGATTCGATATTCAACATAGATCAGTGAAGAGTTAAACATATTAGATTAGTAATTAAATCAGAGCAGACAGTCAGTATACAACAACTGATACATATCATAACGTACACAAGAAATGTAGTAAATAATTATGTTTTTTAAAATCAATGAAATCATGGATTTTGTGAGTATTTTAACATTATGGTGGTTGAATAATTCTCACAGTAATTAGGTGACGTGAGCTATGATCATATTATGCTTTGTCTTAAAGATGAACAATCTAAAGATTAATACTTCTATGATTAGCCTAATATATATATATATCTATCTATCTATCTATCTATCTATCTATATATATATATATATATATATATATATATTCAGTTGAAGTTACAGAGCTTATTATATAAGCTATTCTTGTAAACTATGTTACAATGAATTGGGTGTTTAGAAGTTTAGGCCAACTTGAGAGTATGGGGTTAGGGGAGGAAAAACACTCGAGTGTGTGGGAGTGACGTTGCCCTCATGTGTGAATAGTTTTCTATTTTGAAATGTTAATAAATTAAAAACAACAAAGAAAACACCTAAATGGTTCGGATGCAAGCAAAAGAAAAGAAATTGGAATTTCAAAATAAAAGTTTTGAATTTTTTTTGCAAAGAAACAAAACTATAATAATGAAAACCTGAAGGTCTTCTCTCAAAGTTCCAACAAAAAATTGTTAATCAAAACGAAAAATGAACCTCATCACAAGAACTTTCATAACTTTGTCAATTCTTCACCAAATTGGCTGGAAATTGACTCAAGTTTTAGATAGAGATATACTGATCTCTAAATTTATAGTCAGAAAGGCCAAAATCATAGGCAAAATGGAGAAAACAGACAACAAAAACCATCGGTAACAAAATTTGTAGTGCCATAACTTTGTCAAAGGATTTTCTTTTGCAAGAATTTGTTGTGAAAGATTTAGGTTCATAACATTTTTGTTTTGGCTTGAAAATTTGGAGGAACAACACCATAACAATTATCACAAATACAAACTACATACTAATCTATAGGATTGTAAAGCAATTGCTACACCTTTAGAAGTAAATTACAAATTGTCAAGCTATGATGGTGATGAGTTTGATGTTAGCATATATCATCAACTTATTGTTAGTATATTTGACAACTATTAGGCTAGACATATTTGTTTGGATTGTTGAGTCAATTTATGGCAAAACCAACCACACTACATTGGAACATCTCAAGCGTTTTTAGATATCTCAAGACAACTATGCACCTTGGCTTATGTTATGAGGAAGGCAAAGTTGTATGTTTGCAAGGGTCTTGTTGACAATGATTGGAGAGAAGATACCACCGATAGGATATGTTTTCTCCAGTACTATTGTTGTTTCTTGGTTAAGTAAAAAGCAACCTATTGTTGCTTTATCTTTAACAAAGATGGATGTAGGACACTTTGCAATGCTACATGTAAAGCTTTTTGGTTTCAAAAGCTACTTGAAAGCTTTGGTGTGGCACACTCAATCTATTGTGATATATTGCAATAACCTTTTTACAATTCAAATTGCAAAGAATCTAGTTTTTCATGCCAAGGCAGAACATATTCAAGTTTAATATCATATTGTATGAGAGAAGTTACAATGTAAATATATTGATATTCAACATTGTAGCTAAAAAAATCAAGCGCTATTGTTATAAAATCTACTTCACAAAGAATCTTCAACATATTTTTTCATCTTGGTTATAATGTAAACCAAAATACACCTTAATGAGCGGTGTTAAAATTTCAAGTATAGGGTAGAAACAAAAACTATTCATTTTTACCATATAATTGTAAAGTTGAGGTGCATGAAAGACACCTATGACAGATCTACAATTTACTTCTAGAGTAGAGTTACATGTGGCACAAATACAGAAAAGTAGATATATGGCTTGTTCTACTTACACAAGCTAATGTGTGTGTGTGATAAGAGAGCATAATTTGCTTCATACCTATCTGGTTGTGTCCTCTCTCTCTCTCTCTCTCTCTCTCTCTCTCTCTCTCTATATATATATATATATATATATATATATATATATATATATATATATATATATATATAGATCCTTAGCTCTCCTTGGATGGATGATTCAGGAAAGTCATCCATGTCACAACTCTCCATCAATCTCTCAAACCGCTTGGCGAGCTTCCTGTGTCAGGTGATCGACTTCTTGGTGAAAATGTATCCCATGGTACATATTTCTCTTTGTGTTTGTCATCTGCAACTTCCATTCTCCTAGCACCAAATGGTTTATCCCTACCTCTCCAACTTGTCTCCTGATGTTGAGTGTGTGACGACATCATGAGGTGCATCCATCTGTCCATCATCATGAATGTCAATAATGGTCCATCATCAAGAGGAATTCTCATTGTACCATCTTTGCCACTTGATATGTCCAACTTCTCAGCATCCCCATCTTTGTACATATTAGATTCATGAAAGACAACATCACGGCTAACATGCATTCTGTTCTCCAATGGATCGAAGCATCTATAGCCCTATCATATCCTAAGAAGATGCACTTCATAGCTTTTACATCAAGCTTGCACCTCTCTTCTTTAGGAATGTGGACAAAGGCCTTACATCCAAACATTCGTAAATGGTTTTGTCTTTTGATCCTGCATTTGTCACAAAAGTCATTATATTCATTAGACTTGTACTCACCTCCACTGTCAAATCTTAGGAACTTGATCTTCCTACCTATTTGATTTCGATGGCTTGAAGCTCTTGAAGGTGGAAAAAGCATTTGATTTCTTCTTTAAGAAGTATATCCACAAGTGCAAATGGACTAGATATACTTCTTAAATAAAAAATCAGATGGAATGATGGAGCCCTCAAAATCCTCTTCTCGGTAGAGCAACTTTCGTGTCAGGAAGAGATCCTTGTGTTTCTAGCTTTCTATGGATATGCTATTTGAATGCTACTTCCATTGTAATTGCTATTAGCTTAGATTTGGCACATGACAAGGACATAACTGTTTATAGGATTCTCATTGGATCCCTTATTTGGTTGACCATAGCTAGGTCGAGTTTGAGCTTTAGTGTGCATAAATTGAGTCAATTCATGCAGTTGTCATTTGAAACAAGGATCTTGAGACATGTTTTTTCCACTCTAGATTATGGGTTGATCTATAAAGGAGAGGATCTAACAATGGTTGCTTTTTCAAATTCGGACTTTGCTAGTGACAAAGTGGATAGAAAGTCCACAAGGGCTTACACAATCTTTATTGGAGGCAATCTTGTATCTTAGTTATCCAAGAAGCAAGATAGAATTTCATTATTATCATGTGAAGCTGAGTGTACAAGGCCCTTACAACAATCACCAAAGAAGTACTCTTGTGGATTAAGAGGTTACTCGTGGAGCTAAAGTGCATCAAAGATGAAGATCTGCCCATTGTCAAATATTAGCTCGAGCTAGTGTAGGTTGTTGACACTTGGCTTGATGGTAGAGGGCAAAAACAAAACACCTCATAATGTCATTTGACCATGTGGACCAATAAGATCAAGAGGTGTACTAAAATGTTCCAATCATTGTAAGAAGTGATTTAAGAGTGGTCCAATCTTTGTAAGAGGTGATTTTAGAGAGGTCCAATCATTGAGCTTCATTGCCATCAATCTTGGATCTCGAGCCACTCTATGATAGTGTGTGAGCTTGATTATAAACTAAGTTTTTTTATGAGAGTTAAGAAGAGTGAGCTCCAACACTTACAATTTTTTTCTACATTCGCTCTCTACCCGAGAGCAAGCCAATTTTATACTTATTTTTCTCATCAAATGTAGCCTTATGATGTGAATGATAGTTGGTGAATGATAGATGCATGTTTGTGTGTCTTGCCTTGAGATTGTCAAGCTAGATTTTTTGCATCAATCAAGAGATAGATCTATGCGCAATCACACACTTCTTATAAGATCAATCACATCGAATTGTGTCTTCACATGTGTAAAAAGTTGACAATTACAACTTCCTCTCCAACCTCTGCCTCCACCTCCACCATTTCCACCTCTTTTGCCTCCACCACCCATGTTACCACCACCCAACTACCTCCTACCCTTATGTTTATTCTTCCTTCGAATTTTTTAAGTAGCGTCCATGGACCTCGACCGAGTGTTTTTGCCCCTTCTCAATCCACGAATGTTTATGCTTCCCATGGTGTGCAAGTTGCACTTGCAGGTCAATAGCAAGTCAACATAGTTTGCCAAATCAGCTAGCAAACCAACGTATCCTCAAGCTCAAGGAATGTGATGATTGGATGCGTCAAAAGGATGCCCTACATGCCAAGGCTGACACTATTGACCAATTGATTCAACAAATGTACGGCGTTGAGGATTTGAATTTCAATGTTCAACAAGACAACGAAAATTCCAAAAGAGTGAATAAAGAAAAAGATATGGAAATCAAGAAGCTGCACACTCATATCTAGAAGCTCAATGACTCCATATCTAAGCACCAACTCTCCACCTCCTACAACCTCCGCACGAACCCTCCAAGGGCACTCGTCTCACAATGAGACTGTTTGGACCTACAAACAATTGGATACGCTAAAAAATAAACCCGCTGAGAAACCATCCAAGATATTATGGCCCATCGAATCGACTTGAGCAAGCATGTCGAAAAGTGGTATGCAGAAGATAGGTCTAGCTCAAAAAGAAACGAATGAAAATAATTCATGTGTCTAGAAAGAAAACCTTTCGTGCATGGCAAAATAAACTATCTTCATCTTTCCAATTCATGGCTACACCTATTAATTCAAAACAAAATAGAAGTAAATGAGTACAATAAGTTGCGGATTGAAGCTGTGTACTCTATGCTATCTCTGAGCGGCTAAAAATGAAAGTCTGAATTAATGTGCAATGCTGATGAGCAGTAGCGCAATAGCAATCTCTAAAACAACTCTAAGAAGTGAGCTAGAATGCTCAGGAGTGCTCAAGCTCACAGGCTCGAGAGAGAGAGAGCTAAATATTCAAACACTTATGATAATTCTGATTTTCAATGAATTAATCTGTATGAATATGAACAACTATTTATACTAAGAAATTAGATCGTCAATTGCGATCGCCAGTTGGCTGGTGATCCGCTGGCATCCATCCGGTCCTTGTCATGGATTGCTGATAAGCGGTGAAGTTGGCTGTAAACGTTCTGTCTGCATAAATGAACCAAAACTGTAGCTCTGCAAAAATGAACTAAAACTGTCACAGGTGACACTGTCCGATTTTTACACGAGATTTCTGTCAGGCAAAAAATATGACACTGTCATAAACTCCGTGTAATTCTGCAGATTGTGTAAAAACACTTGTAATTGTGCAGACTGGATAAACTGAATGAAGATTAAAACCGATTAGACGATTGGAAAGAAGGAGAATAATCCAACACTCCCCCTTAATCTGAATCCTTGAATGCCTTGACCTTCAAACTTAGTTCTACACATAATCTTCTGTGTGACTCCAAACTTAATGCTTTAGTAAAAACATATGCTATCATATCTTGTGTTCTACAGTACTGCAATTTGAACTCTTAGTTGAGGACTTTGCTTCTGATAAAATGATACTTCAATTCAACGTGCTTACTCCTGGAATGAGATCTAGGTTGGTTGATAAAGCGATGGCACTTTGATTATCACAAAATAATGTCGTCGAAGCATATTGATTTAGACCGATATCTGAGAGTAAGTTTTTCAACCAAATTGTTTTCTTTGTAGCTTGAGAGGTTGTGATATACTCTGATTCAGTGGAAGATAGAGCTATCGAAGATTGCTTGCGATTGTTCAAGGAAATTGGACCATTGTTGAGGAAGAATGAAAATCCAGAAGTAGATTTACGAGTGTCTATATCTCCTTCCCAACTCGCATTTGTGTAACCACTAAGTAAATTGAGTTTGTCGTTGCCGAATGCACCATAACAAATGCAAAAGTCCATGGTAGCTCAAATATATCTCATGACTCTGATAAGATCCTTCCAATGTGTTGTACTAGGATTAGTCACAAATTGACTGAGAGAACTGACTGCAAAGGCTATGTCTGGCCTGGTTCAAATCATGGCGTACATAAGAGATCCTATAATAGAATGGTAAGGATACTCACGCATCTGCCGCTATTTTTTGAAAGGAAAGTATGGAGAGCCTTTAATAGTACATTTGTTGTACTTGTTACTAGTAAAAATGGGTCCAATTAGAGCCTATCTTCTTGAACTAGTGAAAGGTTAAATTCCAATAACTATTCAATATGTCGAAGAAAGCGCAACTGATTTATGCTTCTTTGAGTTCCACCATATCGGTCCCCCTGCCAGATAGAAACAGAACCCGAAGGTAGATTTCTGGTAGAGACTGTTCCTCCCCAATATGAGTCGGGGTAGCCTCACAGGACGAGTAGGTCAATAGCATTTCCATCATAGCATAAACTTCCCTGAATATATCTCATCACTCTCTTTAATGCTTTCTAATGAGAGATCCTAGGATTAGACATGAATTGACTTAACATGCTAACAATGTATGCTAAATTTGGTCTAGTACACAACATTGCATGTGAAAGATTTCAGATCTGTAAGATCCAATCTACTTGAATGATCTTTGGTTAGAAAGAGAAATACACTACCAATTTCACCAATGTAGAAAAATCAGCATCTACACACAATTTGAGATGCAAACACTAATAGAAATTGATCAAACTTGAATGAATTGATTATGTACTATTGCTGTCCATACAAAACCAGCAAGCTACTGTATTAGACATGTGTGGATCCAAAAATAACAAATATGGATCATTCTACACATAGAACTGCAAGCAATCACCAAGATAGTGCACCAATGGATAGTAGAACCCAAGAGAGCCATGTATAAGCACGAAATGAGATAGAGAAGAGAGAAGATAACTCTCTCCACGAGTTACATCCTTTTATAACAGGTCCAAACCCTATTTGGCCACTTGGCTTTCCCACCAAAATGCTAACCCTACCAATTTTGGGTCTAGATTCAATGTACCCAACTTATTCAAATTGAATCTACTCAAACTCGCATTCTATCTTTCCCACACTTTCAAAAAAGTGTTTATTCAAATGAAATTTAGACTAATGAACTTTGAAAAGTCACCCTCTAAGTCTAAAACAAGTTTTGGCCTCAATATGCAAAATATGGAAATATTGCAAAATGTGATGAAACTAGTTGAATCTTTCACACTCCCTCTTCAACTAGTTTTAGCATAGACTTTGATAATACTCCAAGTGAAGTCCTATGCTTCATGAACAAGTCTTTTCCCAATGCTTTGGGGAAGATATCAGCTACACATTCCCTTGAAGACATATGTTGAAGCTCCACCTCCTTTGCAATGACTCGCTCCCTCACAAAATGATATTGTATCTCAATATGCTTGCTCCTAGCATAGTTTTTGAAAATAGAACTTTGATCCATCATAAGAATGAGCTTCTTCCTAAGAATAGACCTTCTTTCAATGATAATGTAATGCTCAAAATAGCACAAGAAACCATCAAACCTTGGAAATCCATGAGTAGGTGAGTACATTAATGATGCAAATCCAGCACCACATGACTCCATAAACCAAGTAGTTTGCACTAGTCCATCTTCAAGATCTACTTGACACAAGAAAATGACCATGAGTTCACCAAAAATTGACAATTTCCAAGTATTGGCACCAAGTAGCTCAACACTTGAGAACTTAGCCATGGATGAGTGACATAATGAACCTCCAATAGCTTCAATTCCATCAGCAAAATCAGCCAAGAATGCTAGTACAAATCCAACATCAAAACAATGCTCACCAATGTAGCTAGTTTTACCATATCTTGAAAATTTGCACACATCCACATGAAATTGCTCAAACATGAGATAGAACAAGTAAAGTAAACTTGAACAACACTTCCTTGATGCTCCTTTGACCTTACTTGAGTCTTCAATATGCTGCAAAAACAGATCCATAACACCTTTGCCAATTACCTCTCCTTTGATGCTCTTGACTAGCTCCAAATTGCCAACTTCCCTTTTGACTAGTTGAAGCGCTTTGAGATCAACCTCTTGATCTTCAACTTGACCATCAAAGTCATTGAACAAAATTTGTTTTCCAGATTCATTACTTGATTTTATAACAAGATAACATCCATCCACTTGCATAGCTCCATATACACAAGAAGATCATCCAAAAGATGTTCCACTCTTCATAAGAGATCGATACTCAAGATCCATTGGTTGGATCCACTCCTCTTCTTTCCTTGCTTGATCTACACTTGTAGGCTCATCCAAAGAGGTTAGAAAAGCAACATAATTTCCAGAAACTACTTGCTTACCCTTTTGATCATATGTGAGTCTTGAAAGTACTTGTCTTTCTCTTGATGTTCTCCTTGGCTTTTGACTTGATGAAGGTCCATCATCACCACCATCCAAAATAGGATCCTTCTCATCAACATCAATAATCTTAGATCCATCTACTTTACCATCAATCATGCTTGAAGACACCTTTGGAATGTTTCCCTCATAAAAAATGACATCTCTACCAACAATCACTTTGTTAGTAGAAGGAATGTAAACCTTGTAGGCTTTATTCACCTCACTATATCCAACAAAAATACCTCTTCTTGAAGATGGATCCTCCTTGGTCCTATCATCAAGAGTAATGTTGAGATAGCATGTGCATCCAAAGGTTCTTAGAAAGTTGACACTCGGCCTCCTCTTGAATAGCATCTCAAAAGGTGTTCTTCCATCCAAAATAGCACTCGGCCACCTATTGCACAAGAAATTGGCACACAACAAAGCTTGATCCCAAAATGGTTTGTCAAGATTAGCACTTAACCTCATAGCTTTAGCACTTTCACATAAAGTCCTATTCTCCCTTTCAGCCACTCCATTTTGTTGTGGAGTCCTTGATGTTGTATACTCCCTCTTGATCCCATGCTCATCACAAAAGGCCTTGAACTTGTTAGATATGTACTCACCACCATTGTCCACTCTCAAGCACTTGATCTTTGTGGAGAATTGATTCTCCCTTGCATTCTTGAACTTGACAAAGACATCATACACTTCATCCTTGCTCTTTAGTAGATAGATCCAACAAAATCTACTAAAATCATCAATGAATGTTACATACATCTTAGCTCCACTATTGCTAATTGTAGTAAATCCATGAATATCCGAATGTACAAGTTGAAAAGGCTTTGTAGATCTAGAAATAGATCTAGTATAAGGTAGTCTATGTGACTTAGACAAAGCACAAGACTCACAAACATGCTTGTCATTACTTAAGGAACTTGGAAGACCAATCACAACCTTCTTCCTTGCCATTACCTCCAATGACTTGAAGTTGAGGTGTCCCATCCTTTGGTGCCAAACCTCTTGAATAGAAATTTGCTCCCTTGCAACACATCCAACTTGGTTAGCAATAACACAAGCATCAAGTTTGAACAACTTCCCTTGCCTTTTACCTTTTTCAATCAAGACATCCTTCCTTTTGATCAAACAAGCATCTCCATCAAACTCCACCTTGAGGCCCTTACTTAGCATTTGACTCACATTAAGCAAATTCTTGGTAATAGATGGAATAAACAAGACATCCTCCAAATGAACATTCCTATTTGTAGAGAGAGAAATAGGAATTGTGCCAATCCCTTTGATTGCACACTCACCATCATTGGCCATGTAGATCACCCTCTTGTCATCTCCATATGCCAACAAAGAAGTGAAGTACTCTTTGTGAAAGGTCATGTGTGAACTTGCTCCACTATCAATCCACCAAGGATCTAGATCTCCATCATTAGCAAGCATACATAAAGACATCACAAAAGCATCACCATTTGCATCTTGCACATCCAAACCATCCTCATCAAGAGTAAGATTACCTTGCTTGTCTCCTTGATCTCTCTTCTTCTTGTAACACTCACTTGCAAAGTGTCCTTTGATGCCACAATAGAAGCACTTGAGCTTTGATCTATCCTTCTTTTTGACACTTGAAAAAGCATCCACTTGATCTGGCCCTTTAGACCATTTGCTTTTGGTTTTGCCCTTGAATTTGCCCTTTGTGAACATAGCATCCTCTTGAAGTGTCGATGTAGATCCACCTCTTGCTTGAAGCCTATATTCCTCATTGATCAAGATCTCTTGAAGATCCATCAAACTTGGCAAAGTCTTTTGAATAGCAATACTTTGAACAATGTTAGCATGAGCATCCAACAAGCCATTAAGAATCACTTGAATAAGCTCTCCTTCCTTAATGCTTTCATCTATGCAAGCTAACTCATCATTCAATACTTTCATTCTCAAAACAAAAGTACTTGGACTTTCTTCATTCTTTTGCAAACAAGAAAATATTTGTCTTCTTAGAGTCAACACTCTAGAAGAAGACTTGGATTCATAAAGCTTCTTCAATGAATTCCAAGCTTCCAAAGATGATGTGCACTTACCAACTTCTTTGAGAAGTTCATTGGTAACATTCAGCTTTATCATGTGTAGAGCCTTCTTGGCCCTCTTGTCATACCTCAATTGATCTTGTTGTGTTGCTGGTCTCTCCTCCAAACCTACAACAATATCCAAAACATCATTCATCTCAAGAAGTGACTCCATCCTCACTTTCCATAATGAATAGCTACTTGAGGTAAGTCTATCATTGGCTTCCAACATGACTCCAATTGAGGTTGCCATGTAGCAATGACTTGATCTTCTCTTTCAACCTGTTTCAATGCACAAAGCACTTCTTTGAACAACAACAAATGATTTCAAAAGAAATCACCAAGATTTGAAACTATCTCACAAATTCTCTTCTAGCACTTATCCAAGCAAATCAACACATAGAATCATGGAATCTTGATCAACCTATGATCTATCCTCAATCTAATGACTTTTGCCACTTCCTAAGATTGAAACACACTCAAATGAAGTCCAGCAACCTCACTATCTAGAGATCCAATCAAAATTAGGGTTTTGACAAAATCACAAAAAATTGACTATTCCAAATCTACATGCAAATGCTGAAAATTTGATATGCAATCTATAAGCCCCCACTTAGGCTGAACCAATGATCCAAAAATCGGCCAAATCTAGCATGTGAATTCAAAAAATGGAATTGAACAAGTATATTGGCCTATTTAGTGTATCTTCACCAAATCATTGATAGATCTGATTTCCTCCTTCATAACCTGAAACACAAGCTCTGATACCATGTGAAAGATTTCAGATCCTTAAGATCCAATCTACTTGAATGATCTTTGGTTAGAAAGAGAAATACACTACCAATTTCACCAATGTAGAAAAATCAGCATCTACACACAATTTGAGATGCAAACACTAATAGAACTTGATCAAACTTGAATGAATTGATTATGTACTATTGCTGTCCGTACAAAACCAGCAAGCTACTGTATTTCACACATGTGGATCCAAAAATAACAAATATAGATCATTCTACACATAGAATTGCAAGCAATCACCAAGATAGTGCACCAATGGATAGTAGAACCCAAGAGAACCATGTATGAGCATGAAATGAGATAGAGAAGAGAGAAGATAACTCTCTCCATGAGCTATATCCTTTTATAGCAGGTCCAAACCCTATTTGGCCACTTGGCTTTCCCACCAAAATGCTAACCCTACCAATTTTGGGTCTAGATTCAATGTACCCAACTTATTCAAATTGAATCTACTCAAACTCGCATTCTATCTTTCTCACACTTTCAAAAGAGTGTTTATTCAAATGAAATTTAGACTAATGAACTTTGAAA
This sequence comes from Diphasiastrum complanatum, assembly GCA_029204225.1. Taxonomy (NCBI): domain Eukaryota; kingdom Viridiplantae; phylum Streptophyta; class Lycopodiopsida; order Lycopodiales; family Lycopodiaceae; genus Diphasiastrum; species Diphasiastrum complanatum. The sequence goes on from CM055102.1 coordinate 19,552,641, forward strand.
AGTCAACCTCTAAGTCTAAAACAAGTTTTGGCCTCAATATGCCAAATATGAAAATATTGCAAAATGTGATGAAACTAGTTGAATCTTTCACATTGCATACATCAAAGATCCTATTAGTGAATGATAAGGGTAATTCGCTATGTCGAGTACTTCACTATCAGAATCAGCACAAGTAGGTTCAGTCAATACTATACTTGGATCCATTGGAGTATCAATTGGTTTGCAATCATACATATAAAACTTTTCTAAAATGTCTTTTAGATATGTCTGCTGGCTAAGATAGATCTTCTTTTGAAGCCTATTTCTAGTAATGTGAATGCCTAGCAAAGAATGGACAGCTCCTAAATCAGCCATGTCAAATTCCTTTGACAGATCACTCTTAGTAGTATGTAGAAGAGAAGTGTCGTTAGACAAAATAAATGCATCATCTACATAAAGAGCTATGTGAGCTAAATTGGTACCCATATGCTTCGAATAAACATTACAGTTAGCTGAATTGTTTGCAAATCTTAATTGAATGAGATAAGAGTTGATTTTATCAAACCATGCTCTTGCAGCCTGTTTCAGACCGTAGATTGCTTGTGCAGTTTGCACACTTTGTGCTCTTGACCTTTGACTTCGAATCCTTTCAGTTGGAAGATATACAGCTCCTCTTTGACGTTGCCATTGAGAAATGTTGTCTTGACATCCATTTGGTACATTTCGAGGTCTTCTATGGCTGCTAAGGCAATCAGAGTCATGATTGAGTGCATCTTGACAACATGATTGAAAATTTCTTGGTAATCCACTCCTTGGACTTGAGTGAATCCTTTAGCCACCAGCCGTGCTTTCCATTTGGCAATGGAACCATCAGAGTTAATCTTCTTCTTGAAGATCCACTTGTTGTCGATAACTCTCTTGTGAGTGGAGAAGTCGAACAGTGTCCAGGTCTGGTTCGTCAAAAGTGAGTTGTACTCACTTTTGTCGGAAAGTGGTCTGTAGAAGATAAGTCTAGTTCGAAAAGAAATGAATGAAAATAATTTGTGTGTCTATAAAGAAAACTTTTCGTGCATGGTGGAATAAACTATCTTCATCTTTCCAATGCATGACTATGCCTATCAATTTCAAACTGGCAAGACAATAGTGATAGAAATCATGTTTGAACTTATAGTAACTAACTTTGAAATCGTCAGTACTACAGTGATTACGTAGACAGACAATTAAGCATCGAAAATTATCAAACAAATATTTAGTCGCAAATAATTCTAGAAAACGCATACATTCTAAGACGAAGCTGAACGCAATAAAGGATAGTATTGATTAGTATGAAAATGTAACAGAAGTAAATGAGTACAATAAGTTGTGGATCGAAGCCGCGTACTCTATGCTATCTCTAAGCGGCTAAAATGAAAGTCTGAATTAATGCACAATGCTGATAAGCATTAGCGCAATAGCAATATCTAAAACAACTCTAAGAAGTGAGCTAGAATACTAGAATGCTCAGGAGTGTTCAAGCTCACAGACTTGAGAGAGAGAAGAACTAACTATTCAAATGTTTATGATAATTCTGATTTTCAATGAATTTCAGATTATTTTACTATATGAATATGAATAACTATTTATTCTAAGAGATTAGGTCATCAAATGCGATCGCCAGTTGGTTGGTGATCAGCTGGCATCCATTCGATCCTTATCATTGATTGTTGACAAGCGGAGAAATTGATCGTAAACGTTTTGTCTGCATAAATGAATCAAAACTATTGCTCTACAGAAATGAACTAAAACAGCCACAGGCAACACTGTCGGGTTTTTCGCAAAAAAGACGAAAAGAAAGGAGAAGACGCCCTTAAATCTCATTTAGGGTTGCCCCACACTTTGCCAGAGTCATTTTCTTAACATTTGAGGCTCTTTGGAAAAAGCGAAAAATGCGACACTATGATTTTACACGAGATTTCTGTCAGGCAAAAAAATGCGAAAAAGCGATATTGCATTTTTCAATGGGATTCATGACATCCGAAAAATGGACACTATCATAAACTCCGTGTGATTCTGCAGACTGTATAAAGACATGAAATAATCCACAGAACTGGATTAAACAATGGATGAAGATTAAAATCGATTAGTCGATTGGTAGAAGGAGAATAATCCAACAGCTTTCCATAGCTTCTTGTCATTTCACAGCATCCTTGGATTTAACTGCTTTGGCTAGGCTCTCTGGTTCTTCTGATGAAGTCCAGAATGATTGAGGTGTATCCTCTCAGGAACGAGGATCTGCAGACATTTGGTTGACCATGATGCAATGATGCTTCTTCTTGAATTTCTCTAGATTTGTTCGAGCTAGCTTGGTCCGGTCTCATGACAGGTACTGTCTGATGCTCGGCTTCTGTAGCTATAGCTGCAGGTCTTGTAGAAGGATCATCAACATTGGAAGAATCCATGCTACGTAAAATAGGATAAAATGACATAGCATCATTTATTGATGGTTGTTTGAAATCATAGTATGTATGTTTTTGAAATATTACATCCCTAGAGACAAATACTACATTGATGGATGGATTGTTGGAAGTATTTCTAGTGTGTGCGGTGGCTAGATCTACTTACGGGTGTAGTATAGGGATGTAGCTATTTGTCCACTTTTTAAGTTTCTACCAAGTTTCAAACAGAAATGCGAAAATAAGAAGTAATGACGGAAGCACTAAGGCTTACCCAACTAGTGCTCAAAACGGAAATGAAACTATCTAAGGTGACAAAATACAAACCCTTGCTAAGGCTTACCCAACTAGCAAGGTGATTAATCTAAATTCTACTTAACACCCAAAGGGTAATAAAATGATATTGCGGCTAATATTAAGCAAATAAGCAATAAAGAACATGCCACAATAAACTGATGAAAAGGAGGCAAGAGGAGGCTCGAGCACCTTCCCTCAAGCTATGCACCTTTCCAAAGGGAACACAAATGACATAGAATGATAATTCTCCAAAATAGAGAGCAAGATAGCTTAATCTCAAAAGTGTTGGTTACAATGCAAATACCTCTCCTTTTATGGCAAGGAGGGTCTTCCATAAGTGTCTACTAACTTATGAGACTAATTTGTTATCTAGCCTCAAGAACTTCTTAGGATTTAGAACTTCAAATTTCCTAACTTAGGAAAACTTAAGATAAAATATTTCTAATCTTAAATTTCCTAAGTCTAAGTTCTAAATCTAAGTTTAAGCTATTTTATTATTATTTAAGCTTCTACTCATGGACTTACAAAACACATGCCATGGCTTGAAGTTTATTGACAGATACTCATATGTGGTCTTACAAAACACATGCCACGAAGTTTATTATTATTTTTTTATTTTCTCTGTGTTAGCACAGTTGCTAACGTGGATCATAAACTTTATAAGCTTTATCTTCATCAGGATAGCCAATGAAAATACATTTATTTGTCCTATGATCCAGCTTCTTCCTAAGCTGTTTAGGAATGTGAACAAAACATATACAACCAAAGATTTTCAAATGGCTAACACTAGGCTTGTGCCCATGCCAAACTTCATAAGGAGTTTTGTTGTTGACGACTTTGGTGCTGGATCTGTTCTGCACGTAACAGGCTGTGGCAATAGCTTTTGCCCAAAACTTTGCCGGTAGGTGTGTTTGATGTAGCATGGATCTGGCTGAGTTGAGAAGAGTTGGATTCTTCCTTTATGCAATCCCGTTTTGTTGAGGTGAATAGAAAGTAGTGAACTGTCCTCTAATACCATGTTCAGCCATGTAGTCGCCGCCACCATCAGTTTGGAGTGCCTTCACTTTTGTAGATGTTTGTGTCTTAGCCATGGCCTTGAATCTCTTAAAGCATTCAAAGGCTTCAGATTTGTGCTTAATGAACATGACTGTAGACCATCTAGAATAATCATCTATGAAAGTGATAAAATAGATTGTATCTCTTAAGGATGGAGTTGGCATTGGACCACAAAGATCGCTATGTACAAGATCCAATACATGCTTTGTTTTGATGGAATGTGATTTTAAAAACTTGCTTCTAGAGTGCTTCCCATAGATGCATGATTGGCAAAAGAAAGATTTACTATCTAATGAAGAAGGGAAATTCAATCCATCAACTGAATTATTACAACGCATATAAGAAAGTGATATTGTATTCACATGTCCAAATCGACTATGCCACAGAACAACACTGTCGTTTATATTTTCATTAGAGATACTAGCTAATGCAACTGAATTAGAGAGTATGTAAAGATTTTCGACTTTAGTGCATGTATTCATAGTAGTATCTTCCTCAAGTATTGTACACTGCTCAGATGAGAAAATAACAGTGTAGCCCTCATCAGTTATTTTAGAGACTGATGACAGGTTCTTTGATAATTGAGGAACAAGAAGAACGTTAGGAACACAAATAGATAGATCGTTGTTGAAGGTGATCTTCACTGCTCCTTTGCCTTCCACGCGTATGGTGCTAGAATCTCTGAGGTAGATGAATTGATCTCTACTATAAGCTACATACTCGGTAAACCATTTCTTGCAAGAGGTCATGTGTTGGCTAGCGCCACTGTCTAGGTACCAGCTATCACAGTCTTCGTTGCTACTGCTGTAAGCCATTAATAAGTGTGTATCTTGCTCATAGTTGTATCTTCCTCAAGTATTGTACACTGTTCATAGGAGAAAATAACAGTGTAGCCCTCATCAGTTATTTTAGAGACTGATGACAGGTTCTTTGATAATTGAGGAACAAGAAGGACGTTAGGAACACAAATAGATAGATCGTTGTTGAAGGTGATCTTCACTGCTCCTTTGCCTTCCACGCGTATGGTGCTAGAATCTCCGAGGTAGATGAATTGATCTCTACTATAAGCTGCATACTCGGTAAACCATTTCTTGCGAGAGGTCATGTGCTGGCTAGCACCTCTGTCCAGGTACCAGCTATAACAGTCTTCGTTGCCGCGTTGGAGGAGTCTGGCTGCTGTTGTTGTCGTTGCTTCTTTGCCTCGTTGTAGATTCAGATATGACACTCCTTGATGTCATGATTGGCTCTCTTGCAGTATTTGTAAAAGAGCTTCTTGCATGATCCACCATGCTCACCTTGAGTGTGAGGCTTCTGTTGTTGCTACTGCACTTGATTCTTGCCCTTGGAATAGTCTTTCTTCTTGGTGTACAGGGCCATGGATTTATCTTTGGGCCACTGGTATTTTTTCGCATTTCTTCTTGAAGAAGATGACCGATCACCTTTTGAAGAGTGAGGTCGGGTTGTGTGGAGATCATCACCACAAAGTTTCATATGACTTTGGAAGAGAAGAAAGCAAGGTCATGACGACATCATCATCTTGAATAGAACATCCTACAACTGATAATTGATCCAATAAAGACTTGAAGCTGTTGATGTGAGAAGTGATGGCAGTAGAATCAAACATGCTAAGAGTAAAGAACTTCTTTCTAAGATGTAATCTAGTGGTTACATCATGAGTCTCATAGAGATTTGATAGCAAATCTAATGCATCCTTAGAGGTTTTGCATGTGGTAACGTGGGATATTTGGGAGTCGTCCAGATTGAGTGTGATACATGCTAAGGCCTTCTGATCTTTGATCTTCCATGCCTTTGCTTGATCACCATCTAAAATTAATTCATACTCACAAACACGAGAGTACATGCCACCGAAGAGATTAGAAATGGTTTGCGTGTGGTATTATTGAAATCAGATTCAATATGAAGTTGAGTTTTGAAATAGATGGAAAGAGCAGTATGATATCGTGAGTTCCTCTGGCATCAAAGACAGCCATCGTCTGATCAAAAATTGAGGAGTCGTAGACGTCCGTGTTCTGATTAGAGTGAGTAAACAAGCGCAATTGATAAGCGATAAAGTGCATTCAATCACAACAAGCATTTATCTACGTTATACATAGATAGAAAAGTGTGTTGCTGTTATATTACACTGAATCACAATCAAATAGCAATTGCAATAAAAAATGACGGCATAACTGGGAGGCTCAAATAATACGTCTCATGGATGGAGCGTCTCTCATGTAATTTGTGCTTGGATGATCTATTTATAGATTTCATCCGTGTATTAATTACGTTGAATGTTTGTCACCTAATTGGGTAAGCCGTTGTACTTGGAAGTATATGGCTTTTGTGACAATTGTACATAGTGTATACGGTCAACAAATCAAGGATGTTGACGCGGACAAGGACGTCGCAAATTCTCTCACTTCGCATTATACGTGAAGTGGTTTTCTCTCACTTCGCAAATTTCGGGAAGTGGCTGGGAACGTTTCTCGTTCAAAATAGACGACCTTCAGCATTTTCTCTCTCTTCGGGATTTTGCGAAGTTGAAGGGGCCCTCAAAAAGGCGAAGATGTCTTTAACAATTTAACTCTCTTGCATTTTTTGGGAAAATGTGAAAAAGCTGAAGGTGCCCTTAAAACAAGTTTAAGGTGCCTTTTAAGAAAGGCGAAGGTGTCTTAAACAGTTTAACCCTTGAAAATAGAGGACCTTCGAGAGTTTTCTCTCTCTTCGCATTTTTTGGGAAAATGCGAAAAAGCTGAAGGTGTTGAAAATAGTTAAACTTTTGAATTGTGAACAAGTTGACTTCTTCAAAATAATTGAACGGAAGAAGCCGAAGGCAAGTGTCGCAGTTTTCGAAAAAGTGCGAAAAATGCAAACTATGCGACACTTGGTGTATTTCTGCAAACTGTTGAAAAAGTAATGTAAATCTGCAGATTTGTTCTAAATGCAAGTTTGTGGAAGTCCTTGAGGATGGCCAAGTCTTCAATGACTTCAAGTTATTAAACTTAACGTCTGAACTTGAAATTATGATAGGATTGGTTACTCTTTGCTGGAGAGCCCATTTGTAGACGTTCTTCAAATAGTTTGGCTGTCTAAGTCATTATTGCAAGGAGACAACTGTGGGCTTGATTTCCAACAGTAAGCTTAGCCAATCTATGCAAAATCCATTGATTTGTCATTGGAAAAATGCTAAAAGGGTGTTGAGGTACATCTCGGCCACCAAGAACTTTGGCATTTTGTATCATGGATCCAACCTTGATTTGAGGGCCTATTCAGATGCTGATTTTGCAGGTGATAAGGTGGATAAGAAGTCCACAAGTGCTTTTTTCTACCTTTGTATGTGATGGCATAGTATTTTGGCTTTCCAAAAAGCAAGATACAATATCTCTATCTTCAATCGAGTCAGAATACAAGGCTTTTACATGAACAACAAAAGAAGTCTTGTGGTTAAGGAGGCTATTGGTGGAGCTACAAGTCATGGAAGCCGAGGAGTAGTCTATTATCTATTGTGACAACCAATCAAGACAAGCATTAGCAACCAATCCCACATTCCATGCAAAGAGCAAGCACATAGAGATTGCTCACCATTTTGTGAGGGAAAACGTTCAAGCAAAGGAGATCAAGTTACAACATGTATCTTCTTCAGATTGCTTTGCTGATCTACTCACTAAAGCCTTGCCAAAGGCTTCATTTATCAAGTTAAGATCATTTTTAGGTGTTGTAGATAAATGTATCAAGCTAAAAATTGAGGAGGAGTGCTAGATTTTACAATTTTCACTTTGTAAATGTAATTAGTTTGATATCTATGTGGATCCACACACGTGAAATGTTAAGCAGAAAGTTCAAATCCATTGTATCTAGATTTTATTTGGGTCAACTGTCAAATCTTCTAAATTGTAAGAGTTATCTCCTATAGCCGCCTACATCTAGAACAAGATTGACAAATCTGGTGTTCATCACAGGACACCACATGGACTATGGTGGGGAAGAAGGCCCAATCTGATGCACGTTCAGATCTTTGGGTGTGTCACTTATGCACACGTTCCATATAAGCTTTGAAAGAAGCTTGATGAGAAAGTCGAACAAGGATACCTAATCGAGTATGACAATCATTTGTCATACTACATAATCTACATGCCAGATACCAACCAAGTGAAGACCGTTAGAGATGTCAAGTTCGATGAAACCAGGCCAATGATGATTTTGTCAGCTATGAAGTATTAGGAAAGCAATACTACGACCTGCTGACCATGACAGAGGGAACATACCCCAAACACTCAGAAAAAGATGTTCGGATCGCACATCAGTTGAGCGACGAATACGAAGAAAAGTCCATAGGCCTGTCTATAACTAGAATGCCAGTAAACTACAATGGTTCCGCACTTAGCCGAAGAGATAAAGGCAAAGGTATTGAATTACCTAAAGAATCCCCTAGGAGATTGACAAGAGAACGAAGAGCACCAGCCAGATTCGTGCTAGGAAGCTCGACTTTAACATCTGAAGAGTTCTGCGGATTCAATGGCGAACCGCAAACCTACACAGAAGCCATCAACAATCCAAACAAGGACAAATGGGTGCAAGCCATGAACGAGGAGATCGAATCCATGAAGAAGAACGAGGTATGGATGTTGCAACCAATACCAGATAAGCGAAAAATCATGCAATGCAAATGGGTATACAAATTGAAGTACGGACCGAATGGAAATGTGTCTAGATATAGGGCCAGACTTGTAGCGAAGGGCTTCTCTCAGAAGTACGGTATCGATTACACTGAGACCTTCTCTCCAGTAGTCAAGCATGCGTCCCTATGTTTACTGTTTGCATATGCAGCCGCTTATGACCTAAGGATCCACATAGTGGATGAGAAAACCACGTTCTTACATGGTGAATTAGACAAAGAAGTCTACATGGACCAACCTCCCAGTTACATTTGCACGTCACTTGCCACCTACACCTATCGAATGCACAAGAGCATCTACAGTTTGAAGAAATCTGCATGGCAATGGTACAAGAAGAAGGATCATGCTCTACGATCATTGGGTTTCCAACCACTGATGGCCGATTACAATGTATACGTAAAGGTCACAGATGGGGAGATCATAATCGTTGCTGTCTACGTGGATGACACATTGATTCAATGCAGAAGCGAAGGGCGGATTGCACAAGTGAAGAGCGACATCTCGAAACATTTTGCGATAACAGACCTAGGAGAAGCCATATGCTACCTAGGCTTGCAAATCGACCATGACTATGATGAAAGAAATACCTTCATCGGTCCAAGTACATCCAAAAGATCCTAGATGATTTTGGGATGACAGATTGTAAAGGGACCAACACATGCTTGTAGGAACAATTCTAACGAACGAAGATGGTCTGAAAACCGACGAAGAGAAGGAGGCCATACAACACACGTCTTACAGGAGGATAATTGGATCGCTGATGTATCTAGCAGATAACACACGCTCCAACATTGCTTATGTCATGTTTAGGTTGAGCCAATTCAACGTGAACCCATGTCCTATACATTGGAAGATTGCCAAGCGAATCCTACAGTAACTTCAGAAAATGAAGGATTTCGGGCTGTGTTGCTCCCATGATGCCGAATTCCAATTGCACTTCTACAACATCGATGCAAGTTGGGCATCACTCAAGGACGATTGTAAAAGCGTCTCAGGAGGGTACACCATTGCAGCAAAGGCATCCATTCTCTAGGTTAGCAAGATGTAGGCCATCATCGCTTAGTCATCTTACAAAGCAGAATATGTCGTAGCTGCCAAGATGGCCAACGAGATCACATGGCTCAGATAGTTCCTCGACAGACTGGGTGAAATTACCAATGAGCCTCTAATTATGCAAATGGACAATACATCTGCCATACACTTGACAAAGAATCTCGTGTTTCATTCAAGGACGAAACACATTGCAGTCAAATATCATTTGATAAGGGACCTAGTTGAGAGGAACGAATTGAAAACCACCTTCATTGGAACAAAGCAGATGGTAGCCGATATCTTAACTAAGCCCTTAGACAAGGGGATGTTCGAAAGGCAGAGGATGAGTCTAAGAATCGTAAAGCTACCACGCTTTGAGAGAGAGTTGAAGAAGCTTAATGTTTCTAGCCACAGAGCTTTAATAGCTTTTGAGTTCACGTCTGCAGAAATGCACGGAAAGGACCAATAGGTCTTTGTATATGTAGAAATACAAAGGAACTACCTACAGGCATAAACCGCCCCATATAATAACCACCTACATAATGGTTTTAGCGAAGGCCAAGACCTGAAGACACAAAGGTCAAATGAACGAAGACCCGAAGTTCGAAAATCGAAGGACCTCGAAGGGGAGCCATAGGCCAAAGCAAGGCACAAAGCCATGAAGCTTGAAACACCCGAAGATTAAAAAATGGCGAATCTTCACACTCCAAGTACAAAAGAGATCAGACAAAGTACCAGGAGGAGAACCACCTCTATAGACAATGCCGACGACAAACTGATGATAGCAAATCTATGGCAAGAGGAGATACTAAACATGTTTAGCGCTCTAGGCATCAAGCATGCCTAACAGAAAAGCAAGCATAAAGCAAAAACACTCACCTCGCAGCTCTCTCTCTCTCTCTCTCTCTCTCTCTCTCTCTCTCTCTCTCTCTCTCTCTCTCTCTCTCTCTCTCTCTCTCTCTCTCTCTCTCTCTCAAAGCATTTACATAAGACACAAAATAAGAGAGAACTCAACTTCTATTACAAATGAAATTTGAGAACATAAAATACAAAGGATTTGGCCCTTATATAATTGGGTCCAATTGCGTTGTAGTAATTTTTCAATTTCTTGCATCGATGTGTCCTTTAAGGATGAAACAATTTGTAGTAAATTTTTGTCCCGTGCGTTGGGCATGTACCGTAAATGGCCAACAACTATATTAGATGCTCTTCTTTCATGTGATGGGCTTCGCAAAATCCTCCTAAATATGTGACTAGCCCATTTTGCACAGTCTATAGTCTTATTGCAAAGATTTTTGTGACGAGTCATGAGTAAATGGCTTTGGAGTGGCCATGCACATGTTAAAGTCCACTTATAGTGAAAGTTTACATGCCTTAAGGTAATAGATGATGTTTGTGGACAAAATCATATTAGGTGATACTTTTGAATGGAAATCAAAGATGAAGTATCTTGTTGTATATCCCCTTGTTTGTGTGTGTGTGTGTGTGTGTGTGTGAGAGAGAGAGAGAGAGAGAGAGAGAGAGAGAGAGAGAGAGAGAGAGAGAGAGAGAGAGAGAGAGAGAGAGAGAGAGAGAGAGAGAGAGAGAGAGATGGCCTAGTTCCTAGCTGGGCAGCCAAGAAGCACCGAGTTCCTGGCTGGGTAGCCATGAACTAGTGCGGCTTCCCACATGGAGCAAATTTGTGAGCCAGTTCTTGGAAGTTGGCACTCCAGTTCCTAGTTGCGGCTGCCTAGCCAGGAACTGCTTTTTTGCACAACCAATATGAGGCACTAGTTCCAATTCGAGAAGCTGGGAAATGGCTCAAAAAAGCCTCATGTGGGTAGGCTCAGAGAGAGATCTATCTATATGACTGATAAGCATTGTGCATTGGACAAAACATGTTATGAAAGCCTATCATCATCAAGAGCAAGATACTGGCTAGCAAGAACACTAAGCACCATCACACCACATCTTTGACTAGATCGTTAGATGGGCACGTTGGATTGGCACATGACATCTTAAGCGTGTGCTTAATTCATCCTCAACATCAGCACTACATCCCTCAAAAGCATCCACCACTAGAAGAGGCCTTCATATTATACATTTGTTTATTGAGTCCAAAACATGACTTTTGAAAGAGAAAGAGATATTGGAATAGGATTCCATGAGAAAATGCTCTCTCTCCCTTGTAAATAAATTCCTTTGTATTTATTTGTGTGTGTGTGTGTGTGAGAGAGAGAGAGAGAGAGAGAGAGAGAGAGAGAGATATGGCGGGGATGGCAGGAGTGCTGGCGAAGTCTGTCAAGAACAGAAGCCTTTGCTCGCCATCGTTTTGCTTCTCGAGGTTGCGATCCTTCTCTTCGGTTGTCAATCAGTCTGCAGTCGCCGAGAGCGGAAAGGTTGCAGACTTGGATGTACCACCCCAGATCCCTTACTTTGATCACACTCCGCACCCCTATGCGGGTCCGAGCGCAGATGAAATACTGGAGAAGCGCAAACGCTTTTTGAATCCTGCGATGTTTCTCTACTACAAGAAGCCCGTGAGTGAAATGTCATGTGCAAGAACTGCAAAGTTTGATTCTCAAATTGACATGAACTGCCAAATTTGAGTTTGTGTGTTTATTGTTTGAACTATCCGATCATAGTTGATGAGCGCATGCTCGTAGTCGGAGTGCAACAAGAAAGAGCCAAGCTTAGTAGAGTCGTGAATCTCATTTTGCTTTTTGTGGATTCTCTCCATAATCTATAGATTTATCCCAAAAGCGTTACTCATTGATTACATTCTACTTTGGCAAACTATTTATGCGCAAAAAATTGAGCCCCTTTCTATAACAAATCATATGTACATGATTTACCTTTCATAGAAATAGGCGTTAATATTTTCAAGGCCGTTAAGAAAATCTGTGTAGAAGCTATACACAAAGCATCCATGCAAATTATAATGTTTTTCAGCTGAAAAGTGGGGAGTTAAGCATTCTTGGAAAAAAGAAGTTTATGTATTGGGGGAATGAATTTTCCAGGAACCTTATTTATTTTGTATTTTGTACTTTTCTTTCGAATGAGGGGTCTTTCCACTCGGGAATCATGCCATTAAAGATGGTGAGGTCGTTTGGCTGAGCCATTTTCATGACTGATGACTAAGTGGAAATGGAAATGATGGCACAAGCCACCCTTCTTCTCTCTATAGGAGTGGGATCATGTTACGAGCTCGTAACCAGTGCCGAACCCTAGAGAACACAGATAGGTCAGATACCACAGTCAGGGTCGTGTCCAGCGTACATGACCAACAGGGCAAGACAGTGTGAGTAGTGTGCCCCAGCACGGTCCATAGCCATGGCGGGCCTAACACAGCCTAGGGACCCTGTCAGCAGGATAGGGCTCCCAGTTGGGTCCCGACGTGCAGTCGGCCACGTCAGTGCCACGTGGCCGACACTTGGCAGTAGCATGCTACCAATTCTCACACTGGGCTAGGAGGGGCTTACTCTATATTAGGGAGTAGGCAAGGTTGGGTGGATCAGTTAGTGTTTGCCCTACTGTGGTGTTAGGATCTATTACACTGGTATCAGAGCCATCTCCATCCTAGGGAGTTCAGGACAACAGTAGAGAAAGCTATCAGAAGATAGGAAAGATTTCTCAGATTCTCAGGAAAGAATTGAGGAGGAAAATCGCTGTAGGAACAGCTTTCAAATCCTTGAAATTTGCTGGGAATTTACAGTTGTTTGAGGCACAATCCCTTGTACAGGCTCAGCGCTGAAGGTAGCTCTCTTTCAATTCCGAAGATGACCACTCCTCAGGGACCTGATCAAATCCCGGAGAGAGGCTTCGACGAACTTGAAACAGAAGCCTTGGCTTACAGAAAAGGGAAGGAACCCATGGAAGTGGAAGAACAGGAACAGTTCGCCGAAGAACTCGACGAACTGGTTACCAAGGAGCAGTTTCTCCAATTGGTAACAGAAGTGGATGAACTGAAGTTGGCATTAGCCAATTTCAAGTCCAGTGTGGACGACTCGTTTGCTGAACTAAAAAACTTGATTTTGAGTTCCGCAAAAGGAAGCCTTCCCTCCACTTCTCAGTTATCCCCTTCTCCACTCCCATCAGTTTCGGGTGAGACTTTACGGTCTCACCCCAGTATTTTTAAAGATTTAAAACCTCCTACTTTTAATGGGGAAGAGAAGGATAGAAATGCAGATATTCTACAAACCTTCCTCAACAAATGGAAGAACATTCATGCTCTTAAACAGACCCCTGACCATTTGCAAGCTCTTGAGGCCAAGCTTTCCTTAGGGCCTATGGCCTATAAGTGGTGGTTAAATCTCTAGGAGACTGGGCAGACTCCCCGGTCATGGAAAGCTTTTGAAGAAGCTTTCCTAAGAGAATTTCTACCAGAAAATGAACTTGATAGAGCCTGGGAAGGAACAGTAAATGGACAAGTTCCTCATCCAATATATCTCGCGGTATCGAGAAGCAATTTTAAAGATTAAAAATATGGATGACTATCAGAAAATTAGGGGATTTGTCCGTGGCCTCAAAGATGAATATAAAGTAGAGGTCTAGAGAAACTCGCCTACTACCCTTGAGCAAGCTCTCAGATATGCTCAAATCTATGATGATTCAGTGGGTAGGAAGAGAGCGAGACAACAACCACTTTCTGAGCAGCCTCCTCAGAAAGACTTTCAATATAAAAAGAAATTTTTAAAAAGAAAGAAAGAAGATAAATTTAAAAGTGAAGCTCCTCAGAAACGCCCTTCACTCATACAGCCCTTAAAACCAGATGATTTTGAGAAAGCCAAACAAGAACGTTTGTGCTTTGTGTGTATGGGCAAGGGACACACAGTCAGACAGTGTCCCAAGGGGCCTTTCACTAAAAAAGATAAGAAAGATAAAAAACAAGTTCATCTTGTTCAGACTGTATGTTTCCCCAGTGACTCGGCAGCTTCCGAGATCAAAGTGTATCATGAAGATCATGAACACTGTTGCCAGCTGACCTCTGCAATGCTAGCGAGACCCTTCAGCTTTGGGCCGCATGACCTAGTACGTATGCATGGGAAAGTTGGTAACCAGTCAGTAAGAGTCATGGTTGATGATGGGGCAATCCATAATTTCATCAATCACACCCTGGTTAAAAAGCTTAAACTACCAGAAGTACCTAGTCAGCATAGGTACATAGTTTTATTAGCTAAGGGTGAAGATAAAAAAATATGGGAAACTATGGTAAGTAAGTTAAATCTTGGTATTCAGGGGTACCAAGATGAAATAAACTTTCAGATAATGCACCTGGATCGAATAGACATTGTTCTCGGGAGAGATTGGCTCTACAGTTTAGGACCTTCCCTCAACAGAAACTATCAGGAGAACACCCTCAGCTTTCAGCATAAAGGCCGAGAGATCCAGTTGCATGGGGAGCATGATGTTCCCGACAGCCCTATGGTCTACAGTTCAGAGCTCTGTCAGCTAATCGGAGACGAAGACCATCAGGTATTCTTATGTGACTTTCAGTTTATTCTTGAAGTTTCTATTTCCAGTTCTATTCAGCAGAAAATCAGTAAATTAGAAACTTTATTGTCTAAATTTAAAGATGTTTTTCCTGAAGATTTACCACATGGTTTACCACCTAGCAGAGAGGTAGATCATGTAATAAACCTAGTACTAGGTACGACACCTGTTTCTAAACCTCCGTATCGGGTCAGCCGAACAGAGGATGAAGAAATAACTAGGCAGTTAACAGCTTATCTTGGGAAAGGCCAAATTCAGACCAGTAGTTCACCATGGGCCTCACCAGTCCTATTGGTGAAAAAGAAAGAGGGGTCTATGCGTCTTTGCGTAGATTACAGAGCCCTCAATAAAGTCACAATTAAGAATAAATACCCTATGCCTCGGGCAGACGAGTTGTTTGATTAACTCGACGGGGCTAAGTTTTTCAGTAAAATAGACCTCAGATCGGGAACCCTCAAATCAAGAGTGTGTGCTAAGTTGTCTCCAAGGTATTGTGGTGCCTTTACCATCAGTAGGAGACTAGGCGAGGTCACCTATGAACTAGAACTCCCACACAGCAGTAAGGTGTTTCCAGTCTTTCATGTAAGTCAGTTACGAAAAGCCTTAACCAAATCAGACAATCTGGTAGGGGACAGTGTTCTAGTTCTCCCATTGGATCCTCAACAACCTCCACATGAACCAGAGGAGATTCTTGATAGTAGAGAGACGCAGACTCGTCATACTCTATACTGAGAATATCTGGTTAAGTGGAATGATCAGCCTGTTGAGAATGCCACTTGGGAAAGAGGCAGCGTCCTTCGCAAGATTTTTCCAGACTTTGTCTTAGAGGACCAAGACGGTTCTTAAGGGGGAGGGAGTGTTACGAGCTCGTAACCAGTGCCGAACCCTAGAGAACACAGATAGGTCAGATACCACAGTCAGGGTTGTGTCCAGCGTACATGACCAACAGGGCAAGACAGTGTGAGTAGTGTGCCCCAGCACGGTCCATAGCCATGGCGGGCCTAACACAGCCTAGGGACCTTGTCAGCAGGATAGGGCTCCCAGTTGGGTCCCGACGTGCAGTCGGCCACGTCAGTGCCACGTGGCCGACACTTGGCAGTAGCATGCTACCAATTCTCACACTGGGCTAGGAGGGGCTTACTCTATATCAGGGAGTAGGCAAGGTTGGGTGGATCAGTTAGTGTTTGCCCTACTGTGGTGTTAGGATCTATTACAGATCAGATATGACTTATTTCTCTCCTCTCTCTCCCCCAGTGTGGGGACATCACACACACACTCTCTCTCTCTCTCTGTGCGGACTGTCTATAACTCAATCTACCCTTTCTCTCTCTAAAAGAGTGAGTACCACCCACATATGACTTGTCTCTTTGTTTCTTTCTAGTGCAGAGAATCAGGATCACCCATTGGCTTTCTTACTCCACGTTGGGGACATCTCTTATGGCATGTTTTATGAAACGTTTTGAGCACTTTTGTGTAGCCTTCTACATCTTTATGACCTCAAGCTGTAATGACTAATTTCTACAAATGAATGCACTTCAGAAATACAAGGGCACATCTCAAAGGAATCGTTTTCTTGTTCTTTGGGGCCAAAGCAAGTTGTACTGCATTTAGGAGGATTTAGAATATACGATTTGGCAACAATGGTAATTAGAGCTGAAAATGATAGCTGGAAGATCTAAATCTTAGTATCGATTTATCGAGTAGAATGAACTGTGTTTTAACATACATGGGCCTCATGGTGCTATGATTGAAATTAAGTTTATCTGTAAGTCTAGTATACATTTTTCATTTTTTGACTGCAATTCAACTGATGGTGTTAGAACTGTCTTTTATTTCGATCGGTATACTTCTTGGAAACTTTCTAGTGAATTTACCTGTCTGGATACCGCCTAACCTGCTTTTTAGTTCGTGTATTTTTTTGAATTACGTTTGAAGTTGTAGGTTGCAATTCACCTGTTCTGCTAGCTGTTCGCAGGTAAACATTGTGGAAGGAAAAATGCAATATCTATATGATGAGACTGGTCGGCGCTACTTGGATGCATTTGCAGGCATTGTTACTGTTTCAGTGGGGCATTGCCACCCAGAAGTGGTCGGTGCTGTTGTAAGACAGACACAGCTCCTGCAGCATACAACCACTATTTATCTGCATCATGCTGTGGCAGATTATGCCGAAGCTCTGGTACAGCGAATGCCGGGAGATCTAAAGGTAAACTATGAAATCTTTAAATTTTTCGGTGGAGCTTTCTATTGTCTTTGCTTCAACTCTTAATTAATATTTCCTTAGCAGTCTTTATCAAAATCTTTTATTGAAGGTAATTATCCTGGTGCACAACGTAATACTACAATCAGGCTAGTTTGGGTTTTGAATTGGGAAGTTTAAGTGTTGACATATGTTCAGTTTTAGGATAATCAGATGCTGAACGGATGGCAGCTAGTTACAAGCATATTTTGGATAGCAACTTGAGATTCATGCTCCATGTTTTATTTGACATGTAGATCTTATGGTTTGGGCCTTGAGGACCGATCATATATTTGTTACAGGCTATTGTGGCTATTCATGCATAGTACCTTGGGCTTTGGCCGCTAATAATTTGATATCACACCTTATGCATTGGGCACTTGTGCCCCTAGGCCTATGAGACTCATTATTCTCTGTTGATTGATTGCAGAGTAGCTCTTAACTTAGATCATTTTAATTTTATTTTAGCATCAATCTCCTACTTAGGTAGCTTAGCTGACTTTCAAAAGGGTTCTGCGGACGGCATTGATTGTTTCTCAGTGCTTTGTCATTGTATTTGGATTCTCCTTTCTAGTATGTGTTTGTTATGTGATATTTTGCTTATAACTTGATACAGAGCACTTCTTTGGCACAAAGGGATTGGGTGCTAGCTTCTATAGTGTTTAGATCCATCTTTATGGAGGGTGCTTATATACTTTTCAATTTTTGAGTTTTGAGGAGGAAATCAATTTTTTTTCTTTATGCTGACGGTTTCTCTTTAGCATTTGGATTTCCATTTTGTTTGGATCTTTGGATTCCTCTGTACTAGGCACCCAAGAACATGCATTTTTTTTTCTCTGCGTCTGTAGAAAGGTTGTCTCTTAAAGCTTTATTCAATTTTACTCTTGGGTGATTTTGATCTTCCTATAGGAGGGCACTCTTAGTGCATTTTACATATCTTCATTTTGTTATGTAGAAGAGTGATAGATTGAATATATGAATATTGTATCAATGAAGCATACATGATCATAATAGACATAATCAAGCAATCTCCCACAAAGAATAGCCAGGAGCATATGATATAATCAATGGCTAAAGCCTTAAAAGCAATATCAAAGTGTTTTCCCACGAAAAGCCCAAGCAGTATCAATAAGCTGAACAATCAGTTAATCACTAATGTCTAAATGATAGCCCTATATATACTATCTAGAGTCCCTTCTTGGAACCTTTTAGTGATAAGGGCAAGTTAGGGTACTTGGGTTCCATAGAGACATGCCTCTAATGGGAACTGGCCCAGTACCTAAAGGTATACTAGTTAGTGGCTATTTTCAGTATGTAACTAGAAGTTAGTCTCGAGATTTCCATTTTAGTTTTACGGTTTTTTGTTTTAATCGGGAATTGACTTGCTATCAATGTTATGTCGGGCATGTGTCCTGTAATTGGCTACTTGGACTAGTTCGGTAGCCACTCGTATAATATTAATGTAGTGTAATTTCTACGGTACTTGCTATACCAGGGGGCTTGTCTCGAGTTTGTAAATAGGGCCTTTTGCTACTTTATACAGGCCTTTGCTAGTTGGACAAGTGGTAGACTAATCTAGTGACGCTTGTCGACCCTGTGGAATTCAGGGCTCCTAGTTAGGTGAGACATGTCAAGCCCATTTAGATTGGGGCTTATACCAATGTATTCAGCTTTCCTTTGTAATTTGAAGAATCTCGTTGCTTTTTTGTGACTTTCAACGTATGGTATCAGAGAGAGAGATTTTTGAGGAACATGCATTCTGATTTTCAGAAGGTGTTTTTGAAAGAATATTAAGAATCCAGATTCAGTGCCCATCTACAGTGGTCAGCACTCAATTTTTTCTTATGTTCCAAAGCCTGATTTGGAGGGTTTATGTACCTGATTTCTGAAGCTTCAGCGCCGAGTGCACTTTGTTTGCAGGTTCAGTGCCTTGTTTCAGCACTCAAGTGGAGGATCTGTCTGCACGCTGTTTTCAGCACCCAGCTGTGACAGATCTGGATTCTGTTTCAGCACTTCAGTGAAGTTTCAGCTTCTTGTTTGAGGCTCTAGCACTTGTTTTTTAACGCTTCTGTGAATCTGCACCCTGTCTCCTGAATCTGTGCTTCAGAAATAGGCCTTGCTGGCACAGCATACCATCAAATCTGCATCTGATTTTCTGATTTTCAGATTTTCTATTTGCTGAAGCATTTTCACAGTCCTTAGATCATGGCAAAATAGTTAACAGTTCTTGGAGTTTTGTTCAGTGAAGACAGATTGGATGTTATGAATTACTCTTAATGGAGTTCCATGATTAAGAACCTGTTGATAGCTAAAGGTCTGTGGGAAGTGGTCTCTAGTGAGGAAGATGGCCCTCCTGGTCCGCCTAGACCTGGTACTTCGGCTGCTCTTGCACCTTTAGATGATCAAAAGAAGTGGGACAGAAGAGATGCTCAAGCTCAGTAAAAGCAAATATCCAGATTGCAGCCTTGTGAGTGCTTCAACAATTTTTTTGTCAAAATTCAGCCCTACATGTGTTGGATTTTCAGTCAAGTGAATGGTTCATTGATGGTGGTGCCACAAGGCCCAAGATTTCAAGAAAAGATGCATTCGCTAATCCGAAAACCATCAACGATGGCAACAAAGTTCAGTGTGCTGACAACTCGTATCTTACCAAAGGTGTTGGTGTTATATCTTTCATTCTGCCCAATGGGGAAGAAAAGTACATCAAAGATGTACTTTACCTTTTCTAGGAATGAAGAAAAGTCTCATTCCTGTTCCTACTATTGTCAAACAAGGTTTGACTGTTAATGAAGAGAAATGTCTTGTCAAAGATCCTTTTAAATCTTACAAGATTGTTGCTTCTGGAATTGCGAAAGATGGCTTGTTAAGATTGGGTATTTATGCAAGAAGAACTCCATCAGCTTGTCTTAGCACAACTGCTACTCCTTTTATGGATCTTGTAGAGCTTTGGCATGCCAGGCATGATCACATAAGCTTTGAGAATTTGAAGATGCTGAAGAAACATGAGATGATTGAAAACTTTCCGCATATCGAGCAACCTCATGGGCATACATGTGAAGGTTCTATACTTGGCAAGTTTCATAGGAAGACATTTAAATCCTTAAGATAAGTTAGTTAGAGATGATCAAAAGCTATATAGTGATGTTGTTGGTCCAATGAAGAAAACTTGTATTGTAGGTTGCAAGTATTTTGTGTTGTTCATTGACTATTTTTCTCGCTTTACAATGATCTATTCCATGAAAGAAAATTTTGAAGATTTTTTGCATTTCAAGAATTTCTTAGCTATGGTTGAAAATCATTCAGCACGAATTGAAGACTCTTCGTACTAATAGAGGGGGGGAAGCCCAATGCATTTAGTACGTACTTGTAGAGCAAAGCTATTAAGCATAAAATCTAGAGCACTATTAGAACTTAGGTTTGATCATTACTTATCAATAATCAATGTTAGATAATAGATTATATTAGTGTTAGGTAGTAGAATCTTGATTATTGTGTGATTAGTAATTACTGTGAGATTAGTGTTAAATTTAGGGTTTAGAGAGCGTAGAGACGATGTTGAGGGACGTTACATGAGTCTTGACTATCAATGTACTATGCGGTATGGATCATGTCAATAGGTGGGGCTTGGGAGTTACCTATGAACCATGACAATAGGTGGAATTTGAGAGTTCTAACTCCCGAGTCAAATTCAAGATTGATCGTTGAGTAATTATAATCTACATTGAATTTAAATGTTTAAAAAGCACTTGTTTTTGCCATATTAGAAGGCTAAAAATAAAATCCCCTCAAAAAAGAAAACCTAAAACCGATTCGCCGATTCTTTTCTAGGGTTGCCGATTCTTGTCCATTTTAAACCCAATTCGAAAAGGCGTTAACATTGATTATTTTCATAGATGCATTGCGATTTTGAATTGCGATTCAGAAACGCGTTTCGGGATTTTCCCAGAATCGCGCAAAATCGTTTTTTTTTTTTTGAAATTTTTTAGGCAATATGGGTATCAGATCAAAGCTCTGATTGAGAGCATTATGACTGTGTAGTTTGCCGACTGTTTCAGGTGCGAAACACCAAAAAGTGTGTTTTCACTCAGGCAGTTGGAAGGCCAAATCATGAAGAGGCCTTACCGTCGGGGCCGGGGTCTACCGGCAGCCCCCCAAACCCCCCACCGGGGGGCTATCGCCCCCCGGACCCCCAGTTTCTCGTGGGGCTACCGCCCCCCGAACCCCCCGTCTCCCGGGGGGCTACCGCCCCTCGAACCCCCTAGAGCTTCCTGCTATATAGACACTGTAGATAAAAATGCTATTGCCCCCCTGTAGATAAAAATGGGGTCCAAATGCGTATCGAGAAGGGCCCAATATTTATGCCCCCAACTGTATGTACATTGCACTCACATCTCCAGTGAAACGATTGCAAAAGTGACCATCATCCATACAGTTGATAGTCCAAACTGTAGCATTAACATTTACTGAAAACCAGAGCAAATGACAACCGGATAGCTACTGAAAATAAGATTCGTTTGTGCCTCATCTACTGCACTTCTGAGAGGCCAAACGCTGGTTTGACCATTGATCCCCTAAAAAATTTCAGCCATAAGCTATTTTTCCAATTTTTTTTTTTTTTTTTTTTTTTTTGCGATTCTGGGTCGCGAATCGCGACTCAGAGAATCGCGATTCGCGAATCGCAGACCCAGCGAATTGCGATTTGGTGCATCTATGATTATTTTTCCAACAGCTCATACACCTAATGTTCCATTTGTGGTAGGGGTCACACGTATGATTGGGACCAAGGATGATCTTGATTCTCCTGTTGGTTCTGTCACTCACAATCAAATATTCTTGGATACATCGTGTCATCATTTTCATTTGGTTGTTGTGCTATTGTTACATTTGCTATGATTGTGGAGCCAAATCTTGTTGGTTTTATATGTCACCATTCGTCTAGATATCTCTTATGGGATATATTTGAGCCAGTTCTTGTCGATAGTTCACATTCATGGGCCTTATGGCTTGGGACTTCTACACACCCGCATATCCACACCTTCATCTCACCGCCAAGCATTCCTGGTCTATTTGACTAGCTTGGTATGCGTTGATGACATGTTCTATTGTTGGTGTTGGACATTTTTGGTCCTTGTGGATTGCTTGGGACATCTGTATATTTCTAGCTCCATTCTTGCCTACTAGTATGCAACACGCTTGGTTGCTAGGACTTGCATGGCCACTTTACATAGCTTGGGTTGTTCACATCTATGTGTTGTAGTGGTGACATGATGGTGCTTATACTTGACAGATTCTCTTAGCTCTTGGGGATTGTTTTGCATTGAGGGGTCTTGTTTTGTGATGGTTCTATGCTCGAAGGTGGATCAAATGCTTCAGCTATGGCAGTCAAGGTATATGTTATGAATCTGGTTTTTTGGCCATCTGTTGTGAGTCCTTTTTAATAGCTATGTTCATAATTTGTGGTTTTTGTGATAGCTTGGTATACTTATTATGGTATCAACATTTTTCTCTAGCACTCCTATTCTTTTAGCATGGCATAGTGGTAGCATTGCTAGTTTTTTATTACTTGCGTACTCTCCAGCTAGCAAGTGTGGTCTATTAGGTTGGTTTGGAACATTGGGATTTCTCGATATTCAAGACTATTTACCAGTAATAGCCATCTTCATGTTGGCTCACCTTTTTTGTTAAAGCATTGGTGTTCTATTGTTCATCCTTTCATGAAGTACTTGGCTATTTGCATTATTTGAGGATATTTCTATCTGAGGTCAAGGATCGCCTCCTCTATCAGACAATGGGATGTTCATATTTTCTGCCTCAGGCATGTGTAGATCAGGTGCATGTACTTTCCTTTTTAGCATCGTCACATCTTGCATATGCAAGAGACTCACATGCATGTTCGAATTTTGTTGAGGTATATCACATTCCTACTATTGTTCATGTGTTTGATGTTGCTCCATTTCTTACTCCACATCTACACATAGCTTTGATACGACCACCAATTTTTTTTATAGTAGGGGCAGAGATTTGCGTTCTTTTCAAGTTTATCCATGCTAATATCTCAGTAGCATTGGCAAGCATGTTGATATAGCTTGATAAATCCCACTAGGTTTTCCCTTATCTATATGTTTTGGGATCTTATGCAGTTTGTGAGCCCATGTCTCAGGTCTGACAAAAACCATGTAAGACGTCAAGGTGTCTCTGAAGCCCTCTAGCTGAGGTAGATAACAAGACAATATCATCAACACATAAGAGAATAGGTATGACAATGTCTGCAAGAGGACAGCCATCACCACCCTCCTCTTTGATAATTTGCTTAAGATCATCAATATAGAGAGCAAAAAGCGTAGGAGAAAGGGGGAAACCCTGCTTTACACCAACTGTATTGTGAATAATAGGTGACCAACCTGTCCCATCTTTGAGTCTAGCCAAAACCCTCTCATATAAGGCGATAATAGAAGCAATAACTTCCTGTGAAAAAACAAGCGAGACCAGATGCTGAAACAGAAGATGCCTAGGTACAGAGTCAAAAGCTCTGCGAAAATTCACAAAGCAACAATAAACCCGCTGCTTCCTATGCTTAGCCTCCTCAATGATACATCTCAAGATAAATATCTGATCCGTAGTAGAATACCCATTTCTGAGACCTGCATTGTAAAGTCCTCAATCCAAGGATCCTATTCTAAGCATGCCAATCACAAGCAACACAAGGGAAACGGATGGTGGACAAACCAACCCAACCAAACCTAGATCGGACGGATCTAGCCCCCAAGCTATGGATCAATCACAAAGAGGAATGAGGCATCACACCAGCAGCATCCTGCCACCGGTCATGCTATCAAGCATACACTAGTGAGAGCCCAATAGGTATACTTATACCCTCCAAGGCCCATGCACCACTAGTAGTGCACTGTGACACCTCACTGGACACCTCTGCAGCCTATCTGGGCCACGTCATCCCCCAATGACCCACTGATAGAACCATACAAATCCACCATCAAGGGTTTTAGGCCTCAACCATTAATTATGACCATGTACACATAAGGGCCCCAATTCCCTCATAGTCACAATTAACTTACGGGTTGTTGGTCTACCGGTCTGCTTGGACATGCTACCCGACCAGTCATGGGCATGACATTCTTCCTCCCTTATTCAAGTTCTGTCCTCAGAACTTAAAACTGGGGAAGTTCCTCCTTAAGCTTCCTTCCTATTACCAGGAATCATCATCGTCTGTGTGACTGTTCCAGGTTCCCTTGTGTTGCTTGTGATTGGCATGCTTAGAATAGGATCCTTGGATTGAGGACTTTATATGCATGTCCAATAGCATATAGTCCATCCGCTTCCTTTTTGAGCTAACAATAGACTGCATGATCAAGCTTAGCCATGGTATGACTAATCATAATAATGAGGTAATTTTCCACGTTCATTGGATCACCAACTTTAACTATAGGGTGTAAAAGATTAGTGCACCAGGTAGTAGGGAAGCCAAACATGACGGCCTGATTGAAGATATGAGATATATGGTGAAACTATATGAGCCACAAGTTTAAGAAAATCAACACTAAGTGAGTCAATATCTTCAGCTCTGTGACTTTGGGCTCGTTTAATAGCATCTTCGATCAGAGAAGGGGAAAACAGCGGAAAATCAGTAGGTCTTGATGAGAGAGTAATAGGGGAAGAATCAACAGTATAGAGATGTGTAGCATACTCCACCCAAGCCTTAATAGCAATAGGAGCAGTCATGAAAGACTTCTTAGAGAAGGTCTTCCAAAAGTAAGATGAAGAAGATGAAGCAAGAGCATCTATAAGCTTTTGGCCATTTTTTTGCAAGTATGCCTTTTTTTTTTTCTCACAAGTGTGCGGTATCTTTTTTCTTTTTGAGCAAGTGACGTGGGAGAGTGAAACCTGGCATGCACCACTTGCTTATGCATAAGAGAACACTCTGTATTATACCATTTATTATGCACACGTCTATGAGTGGAATTAACCTTTACGGGATATGAGGAAGAAGCAGCATGTAGTAAAAACTGTGAAAGGAACGTAGCCTGATGCTCAACAGAGGATGAAAAGGGGAAGTCACAAAGGAGAGGGAGAGAAAGAAAGAAAGATTTATTAATGTCTTATAGGTACCCGCGGGTACAAAAGACAGGATAAATGTACATCTCAAGTGTGTATGGTACTCTAGGAGCGTATGACAAAAACGTCTCCATAAAAGAAACATACTAATAAAATAAAAGAAATCTGAACTGAAAATGCTGTAATCTCTCTACTGAGCTGGAAAGAAAACATACATCTATCATGATGTAAAACAAAGCCTCAAGTCTCAAGTCTCTGCAGAGGCTCGAAAGTAGGATGTAATCAAAATGGTGGAGTGCTCTGGATGTGAGGGGTGAAACTGCCTCTGTCTGGACCTGTGGACAAAATGTCGCCTGCTCTGCCGCATCCTGCTGGGAGGATGACTCGGTCTGATGCACTGACGTCTGGTATGATGTCTGTCACTGACTGGAATATCTATCTCATCCTCGGATCTGTCCTCTGTGTCATCTGTGGACCTCTGTCTGCGTCTGGAAAAGAAATCGGTAATACTGGTCTGGGGATCCAAACTGATCTGGTCACTGACTAAGTCCCGTCTCAAAAGCATCATCTCACGTATCATCAAGGCTACACAACGAGGGTCCACATATGTGATCAAAGATCTGGAGGAGTCTCGATATAAACAATGATATCGCCCTCTAATCTCATAATAAACTGGGCATCTGAAAATGAAGTGATCCTCATCCTCATTCTCACCAAGTGAACAGATCTGACAAACTCTGGCCTCCCTGGGTATGCCATGAAAGCGACCTGTCTCAATATGTAACTGATGAGATGAGACTCTAAACTGTCCCAATATAAATCTCAAACCATGTGACAAACCCCCGTCCAAATATCTAGGAAGGATAGGACAACCTGTACAGTCGGTTTCCATAGAGAGAGAGAGAGAGAGAGAGAGAGAGAGAGAGAGAGAGAGAGAGAGAGAGAGCTGGCTTGACAATTATTGCTGAATTACACTTAAAAGAATCATGTGAACAGTCCGTTCTGCTTTTTGATAAAAATCATGTTGCCAGGTTGTCTACTTTGTAAATTCAGGTTCAGAAGCCAATGACATGGCAATGCTGATGGCACGACTTTACACAGGAAACTTTGACATAATCGCTCTTAGAAATGCATATCATGGCATGAGCCCAGCGACCATGGGACTCACAGCCCATAGTACATGGAAGTACAATGTTGCTCAGGTTTGGTTACTGCAAATGCTGCGAGTGGATCATTTTGGATAGCTAAAAAAACATTGACGTGCTGGTTTTTCTGCTTACAAGCTGTTATCTGTTTGACATAGTCGTAAATATTTTGCAAAGCAAGATACTCACATGCAATGAGTATCAAGTTCGACTTCCTAAAGCTTAAGCTGTAAATCATGTATTTCCATTTGCACAGGGATTTGGAGTGCATCATGTGTTAAATCCAGATCCATATAGAGGTCCTTATGGTACTGATGGGAAACTGTATGCAAATGATATTTCCAACCTTATTGAAAGTGCAACACCTGGTCAAGTTGCTGGTTTTTTTGCTGAGACAATTCAGGTTACATTCAACAATATAACATCCTAACCCCCTTCCACTTCTTAACCTTTTGTTTGTCCTTTCTTAAGACGGATTGAGTAACAGCAAATAGGAATTTTGATTTTCTTGGGTTTTGCAGTTGAGAAATTGAATAATTTCTGCTTTATCATATTGTCAATTATTATGCAGTTCTATGCAATGTTCATTGGCAGGGTGTGGGTGGAGCTGTAGAGCTTGCACCAGGATATCTAGCTGCTGCATACGATATTGTAAGAAAGGCTGGAGGTGTGTGTGTTGCTGATGAGGTTCAAACTGGTTTTGGTCGCACAGGAAGCCACTTTTGGGGTTTCGAAACTCAAGGAGTGGTTCCAGACATTGTCACATTGGCAAAGGTGTGCATGCATGCGCGCATCTTATATCAATTATTTCCTCATTTTTTTGAAGACTGCTGAGCCTTGACCATAATGCCTCTATTCATATTATGAAAATAGGTGAGTGGGAAGACGTTTATAAAGTAGTCTTTTAGCAATGATTTCTGAGGAATTCCAGGGAAATTTTTTTTGCAAAGGTCGTGTCTGCACTGTTCACAGTTTAAGATAGGAGTCACAGAGCATTATTGCAGTGCTCAAAGCAATGTGTGTTCCAGTGATTTATAATCGTACAAGAATTCTCTGTACCGTGGATGCACACTTGCCGTTACTGCATCATATCACATGGAAATTGTCATGCTACACATTAATGCTTGACTTTACAAGCTTTCTCCGGAAAGGCAATAGTCTGTTCAAAGGTAGCTTGAACCCTGAATGCCACTGGATTTTGAAAGAAATTAGCCTTGCAGCGTCACGTGGGTTTAACAATGATCATTAGTGGATTTCAAGTTCTTGCACTTGCGAATAACATGTTGAGTTTGTTGAATTGGATTGGCCGAGACGATTTAGGAGTTACTCAGTCTGTCTCTGGCCAGAACTCTG
This sequence comes from Diphasiastrum complanatum, assembly GCA_029204225.1. NCBI lineage: Eukaryota > Viridiplantae > Streptophyta > Lycopodiopsida > Lycopodiales > Lycopodiaceae > Diphasiastrum > Diphasiastrum complanatum. The sequence continues at coordinate 19,580,392 of CM055102.1, forward strand.
AAGAATCGGCATGGACTCGAATGGAAGTAGTTCTGAGTCGGTCAACTGAATGCCCCTTGTTGGCCAACTCTGTGGCTTGTGAGGACTTCGTAAGCAAGTGAAGTTGCTGTTTGGAGAAAAGTGGAATCTTATGTCACTTTCTGAAGTGGCCAGTGCAAGTTCTCTTTAGTGATCCTGGAGCTGTTGATGAAGGGATTAATACATCATAGTCTGATTGAAGCCATAAAATCACAAAGAGGAGAGTCATGGGAAAGCGCAAAATAGTGACCATGGATTTGTTAAATTCAAAAAAATCGACTCTCATGCTCTACTTCTCCGATGGAGTAAAGCTGATGGTGTCACCTCACGAGCTCTGTGATCTAATAGTAGATAATGAATAGGCACATCTAGAGGTGTATTCTTTTAAACCTTCCAGAAAAATGGGGATCTAAAGAGCTTGCTTTGTGTTTCTTGTATCTTTAAATTTGTCGGTCTCTGGGGTTGCAATAGGTGAAATATTTTGCATTTTTCATCGAATATAGTAAAACATATCTCTGAGCGTTCTATGTGAATTGATGGCAAACACGAACCAGAGCCCAAGGAATTATTTAAAAGCTTGTTTTGAAAAAAATCACATAAGATATTGTACATCGAAATTGAAGTAGAATTTCTGGCAAGCAGAACCATAAATTCAACAGTAAATAGGTTAAGAAACAGTCTTTTATTTCTCTATGTGAAGGCAGCCCTGACTTCAGTGTCTCAATGTTATGTTTGCATCCAGTCATAGTATGAATGTTTCAGGGACAATTACATTGCAGTATGTTCCTAGATGCAGAGGCAGATGTTTGCATGTGGTAGTTCAGACTTTTACTTAGGTGTGTTTGATTTCTAGTATCCGGCCTGCTTGTATATCTTCCTGCATCTGCATATAATTATATGTAGCTGGTAAGTAAATAGATAGAGATCCTGTATTCATATTCTCTGTAGCTCCTTACATGTAATTAGACTTATTGTTTTTAATTATCTTGAAGTCTTTCGTGGAATGATGGATTATTTCAACAGGGTATAGGCAATGGGCTTCCTTTGGCAGCTGTAGTAACAACTCCAGAGATTGCAAGTGTGATGGCACAACGGTTACATTTCAACACATTCGGTGGAAATCCAGTTTGTTCTGTTGCTGGTCATGCTGTTCTTAACATTTTAGACAAGGAGAAGCGTCAAGATCACTGTGCTGTAGTCGGTGACCATTTATTGCGTCGTCTGAAAACTCTTCAAGACAAACACACAAGTACAGACCCCATCCCTTCTCTCTTTTGGTCTTATGCACTGTCAGGTACTTAGAAATATCAATCTCTCTCTCTCTCAACAAAATATACATATTTGGCTGTAGGATATGACCAAGCTAGTCAAAGGGCCAACATTGGCGTGCTTTCAACTTTTGCACCAGCCATAAGCTGGCTCTAGACTGGCCAAACCTTTTTAGCAGGTGCTTAGTAGCTGTGCATTCTATATTCACTCTTTGTTTTGGCTGCAATTTTTGTCCTGATATCTATCTTGACAACTGTATGTATCTTCTTGAGTAAGTTTCAAGATGGCCTCTTCTTTCCAAGTAAAGGCTTCTATTTGAAAAAATCTTACACTAAGACTGCAAAGGTTCCAGTTTTCCCTTTCCCTTTAAGAGAAAGGTATCAGCAAATGATAGCCATTTTATGGCAGATTTCATGACAAACTTGAATTTTTTTTCAATGTCTTACCTTTCAAGTCTAATTTGACACTCTTCTATGCATCTACAATGAACATTCCTGTGACATTCAAGGAAAAATCATGGTTTTTTGCTAAAAGCATTGAGGCCTTGAAAGGCAATGCAACTTGCAAAGCAAGGCATGGCTGTGTTATGTATGACCAAAAGTCTGAGCCAACATAAAGAAAAGAACTTAGATGGACCCAACTATCAGCGGAATACATTATTACTCTACAGATGACTATAGGACTTGTGTTGCAACAGTCATAGGCAATGTTAGAGGCAGGGGCCTCATGTTGGGCGTGGAGCTGGTTACAGACAGGCAGACAAAGACCCCTGCAAAGGAGGAAACTGCTATTCTCATGGATAAAATGAAAGGTAACAAGTCATTCCTTCTGGATTTTGATCTTAGCTTACAAAAACATACGCAATCATCTTTGTATGCTTTGATTGAATGCTTCGAGGATGGAAAGTTGTGAAAAAATTATCCTTAACACATTCCTTGTCTGTCATGACAAATTATAGATCTTGGAGTGCTTGTCGGAAAAGGGGGCAGATATGGCAATGTATTTAGGATCAAGCCACCTATGTGCTTTTCTATTGACGACGCAGGTCTCTCTCTCTCTCTCTCTCTCTCTCTCTCTCTGGGCACTGATTTGTGCTTTTCAGTTAGCAGGTCTACCTTGAAGGCCTAGCATAAATGACAGCCACAATGCACATGCATAAATCAATGGTTAAAAAAAGCTGCCAAAGAGGATGGCTGATCCTTGGAGATATAAGTCTTGAATTTGAAAGTTGAAGAGAAGACAAAAGAGACCTAATCATGGCTACAGTTATGGCTTTTGAACGAGAGGCACAAAGAAGGGACATATGGAAGATTTACAAGTTTCAAAAGTACAAGGGACAAAGCCAAGGGCCATCAGAGGAGGTGAAGGAGATGGCTCCAGGGCAATATGAGGAGACAGCTATGAGTGGGAAGTCAGTCTTAATGTTATTGCAGTTTCAAGGTGTAAAAGCTGTTAGTATCACAAAAGCATGGACGTCAAGTTGCAAGGTAGAATTTTCCAAGAAGCTACCACTAAGGGTAAATGGGCTTCAAACCAAGATGGTTAGACTAATCTTCATCTATTGCCTGTCGACGGATCTCTCTCATGTTCTTGGTGCACATGGGAGATAGGACCAGGAATGTGTCATGCTTGTACCACAGCCAATGTTTTTGGCAGTGCGGGTCTTTCAAAGGATAGTTACCACAAGAATGTACTTTGAATGGAGAGTAGGGCCGTTTCTCAATGGAGGTGAGGTGGTAATATTTGCTTTTTAGGGGTTTTCAAAAATCCTAAAATGTGGTAAAAAATAAATGATTTCATAGCGTTCTAGAGAGAGATCTCTTAAAAGTAGAGAAAGAATGCTAGAGCTCGGTTTCTCAGAAATTGCAACACATTTTACATGCACACAGACTTGTTCTACAGCTGAAAAAAGTGAATGCTGAAAAAAGTAAGCCAGCCACCCAGGTATGGTTGACATTTGGACTCTCTCAACTCACTACTCTCCCTGAGCCTTAACCCTAAAAAAACCACGATCCTACCTACGATGGATGTTGCTCTCACAACATTGGTGCATCCAATGAAGGGTGTGGGCCAGTGGGCTCATAGGCATGGATGCCTCATAGAATTCCTGTCTCCAAGCAATAAACTGTCGGAATGGTCCTACTTATGCTGTTTGGAACTCGTTCAGAGTTTCTAGAATGTTCTCCTCTAGAGCCATCTTAAGACTAGAGTGCATCATCATGTATGCCCCCACTAATGACCAAACGTGAAAACTAAGGACCAAGAAACCAAATAGAAATAAATAGACCTTTTGTAATTATGTAGCGCTTTTGGGCCAAAACAATTCAGCAAGGGCTTAAGAATATCAATGATGTGTTAACTTCATGTCAATAACTATACGAGAGCAGGCAAGTAATGGTTATCTCTTTTATGTTCAATAAAGCTCAGTTTGCTTTGCTAATGTTGTTAGATGTCACGCTGCTTACTATTTGGTTGCTGCTTTCATATTCTGAAGATTGACCTTTAGCTGGCTGCATCTATATGAAAAACGTTCGGATTTTGCTTGAAAGAAATCGCTATAAGCTATAAGTATCTTTCTTATGAAGACAAGATAACAACAGTAACTGCCATCTACACATCAGACCAGTTTTTATCATAAAATAAGTTATAGCCACTTTGCTTATGCCTATTATTATGCTTTATTAGACATTGCAGTGGATACTGTACGTACTTTCAGATTTTTCAAATCAATGGTTTTCCTCTTCTACCTCTTCCTTTACATCATTTTTTGTGATTGAGGGGTAACGCCCCTGGATGGGGTATTCTTTTACCTGGCTGGTGTAAACAACATTCATTGTTTACACCAGCCAGGTAAAAACAACATTCATTGTTTTTACCTGGCTGGTGTAAACAATGAATGTTGTTTTTTCATAAAACGTTTTATCAAATTGCCTGGGCAGTTATTAAAGTGTAATGCCCTGCCTGGTCCAGCTTCAGGGCATTCTGCCACATGATGCCCTGGAGATGAATGTGGAAAATAAGCACGTTTCCAGACGTATATTATGTTAGAAGCTATGTAAACTGCCCTGCATTTGGAGAGAGAGAGAGAGAGAGAGAGAGAGAGAGAGAGAGAGAGAGAGAGAGAGAGATCCTTACAGGCCCTCATCGTTTGCAGATTTCCTTGTTGATGCTCTGGACTATGCGATGTCTAGATTATGACCTTCACGTGACTCTTTGCCAAGCATTGAGCAATGATGAGTAGCCTTTGGTATTAGTCCAGAGAATGCTAGCACCATATTGAGAAAATATACGCCTGCCTTCTGCTCTGTATGGACAATGAGCTGGATGTTTTCAGGGATTTGCAAGTATAATTCAGTAATATAGCTCTTAGATTAAGTGGTGTAAGTTCAAAAAAATCAATGTGACAAGATAACCAGTTTATATATATTAAAAGGCCTGACGAGTAATACCCTGAGCCAAGCTGGCATTCGCTGTAGGCCACTGGGCTAGGAAGAACTTTTATCAAAATTTTGGTACTCACTTGGAAGTCTCATGTGACATGTAATCAGATTCTCAGGATTCATGAGTAATTTAATACCTCCTCTTTGCATAACCTTCTGATGGAAGAGACCTTGTAAGTACTTTTGAAATAAAATTCCATAAGACTATTGTCATGCAGGGGAAGGCCCCCACCTGCAGCCCTTTCACCGAGTATGATAGACTTTGGTACTCGCTTTGAATTTTCCTGTGACGTCAGAACGTATCCTGTTTGCTTATGTTTCTATCTAAGAACATGAAGTATGATGTGACAATCAAGGAATTAGCGAGAATGGAATATGTTTGACACTTCAACTTAACAAAGGAGGTTACTCAAAAGATACTACCTAGTAATTTCTATTCAGTAGGTCATTTTTGGGGTAGCTCTAGAGATCTCTTTGGCTACTTAAAGCCAGTATATAAAATTTGGGCAAAATTCAATGTGATCATGGCTCTTTGACAATCTTTGCAAGTTTGACATAAAGCCACATTTTACTCCCAATCACTTCACTTCCTATTCCTTTTATCATTCAAGAATGTCTCATGTTGAAACATCCTCCTAGGTTCTTTATGTATTGGCATTGCCTTTGTATTATTTTGTGGTAGCATTCATGACATTGGTTTTTCTGGCATTCATTTTTTGTGTCTCATATACAACTTTCTGCATGAGCTTTCATCTATATTGGTAATTGACATAATATGAGTTTGAATTTGGAGCAAAAATCAAGGTTGAGAAAATTTGTTGCATAGGTAAGATAATTTGGGACAACAATCACAAAGTGGGAGTCTTGCTTTTCAAGTTATAATAAAAAGTATTTGTTTTGTCATATCATGTATGCATGGCCTTGCTTTTAATCAGTGACATACATGCAATAGGTTTGTTTTGATAAGTGAAGTTGTTACCATATTTGAATGGATTATGTTTAAGCTTTATATTTTCATTGTGATGGTTTTGCAAATGCATCGTCAACTCACGTTTCACTTTCAAACAAATTGGAGCCATCAAATAGTATATACAAATTGAGCTATATACTTACATATTCAATGATTTTCTTGCAATAGAGCTTTATCTATTGATAGCTTTGAATAACATTTTTGAGAAAATTTTAGCAGTGTTTGTTTCCATGTCTTCATGATGTAGTCTCTTTGGCCAACAGATTGATTTTAAAAAAAGAAAAGAAAAGAAAGAGCACAAATACTTGAACTTTGTCATTGCACCATTTCTACTCATTGGAAAGAATGGTGTTGCATATTGTGTTGTATACATGTAGTTTCAGACAAAATTGCTACTAGCTAGTTGTGTATCTCCAAGCTATTTTCAACCTATTGGGCTTACACTTTAAAAAGGAGGCTAAAACCTTCATATATATGAACTTTTCTAGTAATGACTTTGGCACACATTGACTCCATGAAACATTTTGTTGCTCCACTCCCCATCATCATGGCTTCCATTCCAAAATAGGAGAAAATCTTGTTCCTTGGGATCTTTCATGTGGAACTACCAAAGACGAACAAAATACAATATTGTTGCAGCTCACTTCCTTCTACAATACATATTTAAAACTTTAGTTATTTAGTTTTGATTTGAATTTGATTTTGTATATTATTTTTGACCAGGTGGGGAGGGTTGTTTTACAAATTTCAACAAAGTACGATTGATTCTTGCCACCTTTCAAGCATGTTGATGGGCTCAGATCTCTTCAAGTAGGAGGACCAAATTTGTTCTAGTCGAAGGTTGAAGAAACATTGATCTTGCAAATGAGTCTCCTTAAACCTTCACAAGTATGAAATAAACAAGCCCATATCCACCACTTTGGAGATAAATGCTTCGCAACGACCCTTTCTCAATAATCTTGTCGATTTTTAGTGATCTTCAACACACAAGGGGTTTTAGTGGATTGCTTCCGCTCAAGCTTGCTCACTTGCTACAAGTTAGGGGTCATCCAATTTGATAGGTTACGATGTTGAAAAAATTGGTCATTCAGCCTCAAGGCAAATTACTAGGGTCTCACTTTATCTTCTCTCCACTTGCCAAATATGTGAGGACTCCCCAAAAGATTGTTATCATGGGATACTCACACATTGTTCAACATCTCTTTATGTTAGTCCACTATAACTGCTTTTTCTTTATGATGCCATTTACTTCCACATGGCATGTGCTCAAGTGCACCTCACAACAATGACAAGTCTCCAAAAATTGTCTTTTTTGTCACATATACTGATATCTCTTGTCAAAGCATTGCTAAGTCATCTGTTACATACCTATGTAACTAGCAGTACTTCAGACCCCTATTAGTCCATTTAGTGTTTACATGGCAAGGTACCCTTAGGATTAAGGGTATGTGCCCTTAGATAAGGACATGCAAGTGACTATACCTTAGTCGGAGGTATGGAGTCACGTGACCTTTGGATAAGGGGTACCCTTAGTATTAAGGATAGGTGCTTTAGATTAAGGTACTAGTGTCATTGGATAAGGGCAGGTAGGTGTCTATGCCTTGGATGGAGCTATGGAACCTAGAGAGGCGTTAGAAAGTCATTGGATGACTATTTTTCTAAACCTTGGGCCTCAATCTTGAACCATATCACTTTATTGGTCTAGGACCAAAGTATACATGCACAACTTGGGCAATGGGACCTAGTAGGAGGGCGCCCTTCTAAAGTGTCCATTGAGTTCCCAACTCCCACAAGAAAGGCATTCAAAGAGTCATAGGTTATGGAAGGAGTCTCTTGACCTTCCATAAGCCTAGGGAGGCTCTTGGAAATTCTTTAACTCCCCTAGGCTTCTCTCTCTCTCTCTCTCTCTCTCATTGGATGAGCATGGAACTCCATAGTGCATTGGAGGGGTCCATGGGCCATCTATATGAGGGTAGTAGGGCGCCCATTGGGAGGGGGAGATCTCTCTTGTTTGCTTTATTTATGCTCTAGTGTTGCTACTAGTGTGTAGAGTGTTTTCTTGTGGTAGTATGCTTAAGGTTTGGATCTTGCTTATGGTACGGGACATAAGTAGGGTTTGGATCTTGAGTATGCTATGAGGTGTTGTGGTATGCTTGTGATTTGTTTATGGTTAGCAAGGGGGTGCTAGATAGGTCTTGTTTGGAGCTTGGATCTAGCTATGATTGGGTGGTGAATACTTGAGGCCAACTTGTTATCTATCTTTGTGTTTAAAGAGTAGGGACACAAGTGGAGGAGAGATTCTTGGAGGCTTGCAGATCCTTACTTGCAGGTGGAGGCATCCTAGCTTGGAGTTGGGGAGCATCTTGAAGCTTGAAGGTTGCTTGGAGGACATTTGGAGGCTCTACCTTGGATTTGGAGGACTTCCTCACCTCTACTTGTAAAAGTGATATCAAAGCTAGACAAAGGATGGTAATCTTTCTAACCTTCGTCAAGTTCTATTAAGATCACCAACTAAATCTTTTTTGGGGAAGATTATTGGCTTTTCTAGTTGTAGGAAGCTTGTAGTTGAAGTACCCAATGAATCTAGTTCTCTTTGGAAGAGAAAACTGATGCTTATAGAATTGAGGGGTCGATTTTTGATCATGTTAGAGAAGTTTTAAAGTGGGCTTTGGATTTTTAAAAGTTCTAAAAGAAAGATTTGTTTTGGTTAGAGGAAGTCTTCCTCTACATACACAAACTTTTTTTTTGCAAAAAGATTGATTCTAGCTATGTGTTTTGATCAAAACTAGTGTTTTTTTTGCATAAATGAAGTGTTTGAGGTTCTGATTTTCATTTTGAACTTCTGTTTTTCAGACCTGTAAATCTGAAAATCAGATATGAAAAGTGAAGTTGTCATCCAAACTTCATTAGTTACACCTTTCTATCTCCTAGTTTCATGAAAATGGCAATGTAGGAAGAGAATGGTGGTGTAACTCTGTGCATAAAACAAGTTTTGAAGTTATGTTTTTTGCCCCATTTTGAAGTTCTGATTTTTAGATCTGTATCATGCTTTTATCAAGTTAATTTTGAGGAGTGTTAAAATTGGCAAAATCTAACTTGATCAAATCTTGTAAATACCATAATGACTAGTACATATCATGATTACACATGTGTGGAGCATGTTTCCATGTGTGAATTAAATGCATATATCATTTAGATTAATCATATAAGATGTACATATCATTTGATTTGAGATCTAGTGGCTAAAATGGCCAAAATCTTGTTTTCTAGCTATATGCCACTTGGCATCATTTTATTGGTAGGAAAAGCTATTTCACATGGGTAGGAGTGATCTCACACATGTGTAGGACTGCCCACACATGTAAAAACATCAGTAGTAGGTGAGATCCAACTTGTAGTAGATATTTGTGCAAGTCCCTATAAATTAGAAAAATTGCCTAAAATCAAGGGAGATGGCTATAAGCTAGAAAACTTGGTCCACGTGCCATATTGATGATTATTGGAGGATCCTTTGATGAGTAGGCACTCTCACACGTGCCAAATCAGCTGAGTAAGCATCAACTCTTGTGTATAAATAGTGGCTTATTTGGCCATAATTGACAAAGGAAGCTTAATCTTGGTTTTGGTGCATTTTTTGAGTTATCTCTCCATTTGTCTTGTGATTTTATGCTTCTAATGGTTTCTAAGCTTAGTGTACTTCATTCTCCACTGGTAGTCCATACTCTCACAAGTTTTCACACGTTTGAAACCAACAAGTACAAGTTTTGATCATATTTGATTGTTCTTGTTAGATTTGTTGATGTAGATTTGATCTAATGCTATCTAATCTTGTGTAGTTTGAAGAGCTTCGAAGTGTGTTGATGGCCGAGGAGAGTAGTAAGACTCATATCAAATCAAGGATGTAGAGGTTCTCCATCAATGACGGTGATAACAAAGCCTTATTTTTCAAGAGCAAAGGCAAATCAAAGATAAAGGGAGAAGCATTAAAAAAAGAGCAAGCAAAGGATGGAGATCAAGGATGATCTACATCATCAACATCACAAGTCAAGACCAAGAAGGACAAATCAAAGATCAAGTGCTACTATTGTAGCAAGATGGGGCACTATGCCTCGGAATGCTTCAAGAGGAAGCAAGCTCAAAGTCAAGCCAACATTGCACAAGAGGAGGAAGAGAGTTCTCATGAGGACTCACTCATGCTGTCAACATTTTCATCATCAAATGTCAAAGGTGAATATCCTTGGTGGATAGATAGTGAGGCTAGCTCCCACATGTTAGGTAGAAGGGAGTATTTTTCTCAACTCACACCTTATGTAGGACCTATAAAGTACAAATTTACAACAAGTGATCATGAATGTAAAGTTGAAGGTGTGGGATCCATTCCCTTATGCTTAGGATCTTCTAAGAAGACTAAGATAGATGGTGTTCTCTTCATTCTTGGCATCACTAAGAATTTGCTTAGTGTTGGACAACTTTTAGATCATTGTTTCATTGTGGAGTTCTCTACTAATGTATGCAACATCAAGAAAAGTGGGATGATCATAGCAAGCGGAACAAGACATATCATAGCTTAAACATAAAGTTAGATGAGTAAAGTAGGTTTGAACAAGACTTCCTTGTTGCTCCTTTGCCTTTACTTCAATAACTTGCAATAACGGATCCTTAGTGTCTTGGCCATTTGATTCTTCTTTGATGCTCTTGACTAGCTTCAAATTGCCAATTTTCAATTGGTATTGATGAAACACATTAAGATCAACCTCTCGATCTTCCTTTTGACCATCGAAACCATTGGCCAAAACTTGTTTTCCATAACTATAAATGACATCCATTTCATGAAGACAACCATCCATATGCATAACATCATCCACACAAGAAGATGTACCAAAACGTGTGAGTAAAGCCAAGTTTGTATCTTCCACAACTTGCTTATCCTTCTCATCATATGTAAGCCTTGTTGGCTTTTCCATTTGCCTTGAGGATCATCTTGGAACTTGACTTGGAGAGGCATCTCCACCATCATCATCCATATATCCATCATCATTAAGAAAGTTAGAAGAAACAACATAAAGATTGTTAGTTTCATCAACATCAACTTTCTTGATACATTGCCTTCTTCAAAGATGACATCTCTAGAAATGAGAACTTTTCTTGTTGAAGGAATGTAAGCCTTGTAAGCCTTGCTTACTTCACTACAGCCAACAAACAAACTTCTTTAGTTCTATCATCAAGAGTGATGTTGACAAAACAAGTACAACCAAAAATCCTACAATGCTTGACACTCAGCCTTGTACCATAAAGGACCTCAAAAGAAGTTTTACCATCAAAGGAAGCACTTGTCCACCCATTACAAAGATAATTAGTGCTAGCAATAGTGCTAACACAGCAAAAATAATCAAAAAGAGAAATAAAACTCTGTGGCATGTGTTTTGTAAGTTCACGTATGAGTATTTGTCAATAAACTTCCACCATGGCATGTGTCTTGTAAGACCATGAGTAGAAGCTTAAATAATAAAATAACTTAGACTTAGGAAAGTTAAGCTTAGAAATATTTTTCTTAAGTTTTTCTAAGTTAGAAACTTTGAGGTTTTAAAGTCCTAGGTTAGAAGTTCTAGAATGGCTAGAAATAAGTTAATCCCATAAGTTAGTGGATACTTATAGAAGACCCTCCTTGCTATAAAAGGAGAGGTATTTGCCATGTAAATAACACTTTTGAGATTAAGTTATCTTGCTCTCTATTTTTGGAAACCATCTTTCTATTTCATTTGTGTTCCCTTTGGGAAGGTGCTCGGGCCTCCTCTTGCCTCCTTCTCATTGGTTTGTATTGTGGCATGTGCTTATTTGATTGATTATTAGTTAGCTGCAATCTATCATTCTATTTTCCTTTTGGGTGTTAATTTAAGATCTAGTTTAGAAACCTTGCTAGTTGGGTAAGCCTTAGCAAGGATTTATTGTTGTTGTTTTTAGATAGTTTCATTTCTATTTCGGACACTAGTTGGGTAAGCCTTAGTGCGTTCATTCTTGTTGACTGTTTCCGTTTGTAGGATCTTAAAAGGTGGACGATCCTCTCTATACTACACCACATTGTGAGTCGATCTAGCCATCGCATAACCCAAGATTTACTTCCGACATTGGTGCCGTTGCTATGATCGAGGTCCATACAGTCAAAATGGATCGCATACCACCGAGCGATCTCTTCTCCTTGACCCTAATATGGATGATCCCACTCACAACTACAAGTGGGCAGAAAAGGTTCAGACAAGTTATGTGGGGCCCTAAAAGCCAAAAAACCCACCACCAAATGTGGATATCTTCTCCACATGTTGGTCAGCAAGCAGTTGGGACATCGAGCGGCAGCTGCTATCAGAGAGCTCGACGACATCTATCCGAGCACCAAAAAGAGGGCCACCTTACAACTACCACCAGAATCTATTTCACCAGCACCACCAATAAAGAAGCAAAAGGGTAAAACAATCAGCACAGATGACACCATCTCCCCTGATATCTTATCCAATGATATAGGGGTAGAGTATGATGAATCCAATGGGAGCTTGAAACCCTCTCAAGTCCCAAAGGAAGTCCTAGCGCAGCAGGAGGCCTTACACAAGCCATAGCAGCAGCAGCAGGCAGTTCACTCGATGTAGGTGCTTCCGGTTTTGGTTCCGTGGGCGTGGTTCTGTCCACTCAGCACAAAATGATCACAACAAACATGATCATATAATGTGCACTTCATATGATCATGAATTACTTATGCTATCAGAACTACTCTTCCACCACCACCCCCACCATTTACCACTACCTCCACACCCTCATTCACTCTCAACACAGGCTTTGATTCCACACTCCCACAAAAGTCCTCACCTGTACAATCTTCCACACTACTTGACTCTACAATCAATGTAGATGATTTGGCTTTACAATTACTAACACAAACTCCAACCACCACGATCACAACTAACCCATTCCACATGTCTCCGTCACAAAGTCTGTCCCCACCAGATTCACCACCTCTAATCCCTCAATCACCTCCTCCTGTCTTTTCTCAGAATTCTCCATCTCCCCAAACCAGATTTTTTTCCCTTTAATCCGATGCCATGTCCTAACTATACCCGCACTCTCCCTGACATTGGCCATTGGGAGCAATTAGCCCTCACAGCCCAAAAAGCGGTATGGTTGGTGAATGAGCTCCAGTATAATTTATTCAGCACCTAGGGGGACAATATATCATGAGACAATTTGATGATGGCGCCATGGCAGATCTTCAGAAGAAAAAAAGAAGACTGGAGGCAAAAAATAAGCAATAGCAGCTGTAGATCCAAAATCTCACCGCTTATAATTAGCAATAGCAGCAAATGCTCAACCACCTCCAGAACCAGCTCCAACTGAAGATATCCAACATGCAAACTGTCATCAATAACATCACAGTAGAGCGGGACGAGGTCGTCGCAGATGCACAAGCAGCATGTTCCGCTATGAAGGAACGATTGGAATTGGTGGACTTCAATGATTTCACACCACCAGCTATTCTAGAGGAAACTCCAATTTTAGTGGTGGCCTATCAAGCACTGGCACAAAAGCTTAAAGCCATGATGGAGCAGCACTCCAAAATGCAAAAAGCAAATACTGCTTTCCTCGAGGCTCTTAGCTAGCATATCGCCACCCTGTAAGAAAGGTTAAAGGCAACTGCCTAGTCAACGCCTTTCGTCCATCCAGAGCATGTCCAGTTTCATGATTTCGGACACCACTTTGATGGATCAGATGGTGGAGATGGAGCAGGATTCCAGCAGCCTCCACCTGCTAATCAAGGCTCATCATTTCAAGGCCAACCCCAAGGGCAAGGAATTCAATCACCAACCAATCCACAGGGCTCTGGTGGTACTGGCTCCCAACATTATTTTTTTCCTTTCTCTGCTTCTAACCCCATTGACACCACTAAACCTCCCATCTATTCAACGCCAATTTTCTCCTGAATCACAAAGAATTGCTGAAGCTAACTCTTCCCCTCCTCTATCCCCTGAACTTGATCCACAAACTCAGCATGCCATTGCCGCTGAAGCACCAACCATTCGGCACAAAATCATGTCCACTGAACCGAGCAAGGAGTTGCATGCATCTCAAGAATTCGCCAAGCAATATCCAACCACAAAGGAGCGCGTGTGGCTACATATTGCCAGATTTGGACCAGTGTAAAACCCATCAAGAAGCAATAAAGCTCTTGGATCCACAATCTCTCTGGCGCCATAAGCTCTTCCTACAAAGCAAGACCTCCATGGCACGGTATCTAGAAGCACCCAACTACATGCATACCAATCCCTATTATTATCCGGTAGCGCGGTGGTGAGAACCATTTCTTGTCACCAAAGTCAAGAATAAAATATTTTGGCCCAAGCTCACAGGAGTAGATACCGGTAACTTAGCCGAAGACATGGTCACCAACTACCGTGTATTCTACCAGAAGCACCATTGCAACCTTGATCACGACGTCAGATATTTTGCGAAAAATTGCGTCCTGGTAACATTTCTGGCAGAACTCAAGGATTTTTGGGATCGAGGGCTACCCCCAATTGCCATTGATATCAATAAACCACTGCGAACGCAAGAAGACCACATCAATGTAACGAGGTTTTATTATCGCGTCGCCCTCACTTCGGCATTGCACGTTGATATGGTAGAGCTATGGAAAACCCATACTTTTCTACAAGGTATGCCCCATTACTACAAACCCATGCCTTTCCTTAACAAATTATGGTGGCAAATGATGGAGGGCATTGATACCAAGATCTACCAATCGCGATAGCAATAGTCTCGCCTCCAAGAAGCGCAAAAGATCTAGGAAGAAAAAGCTTCGATTGGTGTGGGACCACCAACAGAATAAGGAGGGGGATAATGTTAGCAACAGTGCTAACATAGTAAAACTAATCAAAAAGAGAAATAAAACTCCATTGCGTGTTTCAAACAGGTGCGCAACACATGCATCTATCAGCAAATTGCAGATCTTCACACCTTCAGACACACTTGCTAGCATTCGTGTGCGGGGAGGAGTGACAATGAAAGCTACAAACTACAAAATCAACAACAGAGAATCAAACAAAGAATAGGCCCATAGCTTTGAGCGTTGAACAGATATAATCAAGCGTTGAGTAGGTATAAAAAATCGTTGTTTGTAAGCAGCAAAAATCCCTAGCATGAATGAGCTTTTGATATTCCTTCAATCTCAGATCATTGATCGGGTATTATCGCTGCTATTCCTTTAATCTTCGATCGTTGAGTATGTATTATAAAAAAAGAAAACCCTCCGATCAACCACCCAAGGAACCCTCCGATCAGCCAACGAGAGAGAGAGAGAGAGAGAGAGAGAGAGAGAGAGAGAGAGAGAGAGAGAGAGAGAGAGAGAGAGAGAGAGAGAGAGAGAGAGAGAGAGAGAGAGAGAGAGAGAGAGAGAGAGAGAGAGAGAGAGAGAGAGAGAGAGAGAGAGAGAGAGAGATCCCTCTACTAGTACAAATAGCATTTTAGATTTTACTTTTAAGAATTTAGATTTTGTTTTTTAGAATATATCCATCCATACATTTATTTATTTTCAAAACTTTTGCTACTTATAGCTCATGCAAAACAAAATGTCTTTTACTTTTGCATGAATTCTTATTTATGCCTCATGCAAATCAAAATAGGTTTTGCTATTGCTTATGGCTCATGCATTGTTTCATGACTCCTCTCTTTTCTCCTCTCCTTACATGTTATTTGGAGGAAGAGATCTACATGAGGCAACCCGAGGGCTTCATCAAGGCAAAGAATGAAGGGAAGGTGTGTTTCTTGAATTAGAGCATTTATGGACTCAAGGCACCTAGAGCATGGTATTCTAGGCTAAACTCTTTTATCATTTCCATCAATTTTGTATTGAGTGCTTATGATCCATCATTGTACATAAGATTTCATGATGGCAAGATCATTATTCTTGTTTTGTATATAGATGACATTATCTTGAGTGGTAATGATCTAGATGGAATTAGAGATGTAAAAATTGCCTTGGCAAAAGAGTTTAAAACGGTAGATCTCGGCCTATTAAGCTTCATTCTAGGAATAGAGGTTATTAGAGGATGTGATTTTAGCTTTATTTGTCAATCTAAGTATGTTACATCCATCCTAGATAGATTTGGAATGAAGAATTTTAAAGGCATTGAGACTCCGTGTAAAAGCATCTATTGATGGTGATGAAGCATCCTTTGAAGACATCACATTATATAGAAGGCTTATAGGCTCCTTGATTTATTTAGCTATAAATAGACCTGATCTTAGTTATAGTGTTGGAAAGTTAAGCCAATTCATGCAAAGTCCTCTAGTTTCACATTGGAAGATAGCCAAAAGAGTTCTTTGATACATTTCATCTACTATGAACTTTGGCATTTTGTATAGAGGGACTAATCTTGGCTTAAGAGCCTATAGTGACTCAGATTTTGCAGGTGACAAAGTGGATAGGAAATCAACAAGTGCCTTTGCCACTTTTCTATGTGATGGAGTAGTATCATGGCTTTCCAAAAAGAAAGATATCATCTCCTTATCTTCCACAGAATCTGAGTACAAGGCCTTGCATCAACATGCAAGGAGATCTTGTGGCTCAAAAGGCTATTGGTGGAGCTTCATGTCATGGAGGATGAGATCAAAATCATCTATTGTGACAACCAATCAGTCCAATCACTTGCAACTAATCCTACATTCCATGCAAGGAGCAAACACATCGAGATTGCTCATTATTTTATGAGGGAGAAAGTGCAAGCCAAAGAGATCAAACTCCAGCATTTGCCATTATCAAGTCGCTTGGCTGATTTGTTTACTAAATATTTACCTAAAGATTCATTTGTCAAGCTTAGATCTTCAATTGGAGTGATTAATAAAAGTATTGTTGTTTCCAAGGCTAGATTTGAGGAGGAGTGTGAAAAATTGACTATGTTGGCAAATCTACCCATGTAGAATATTGTACATTTTGACTATATTTTTTGTTTGTCACTCGTATGGCCAAAGTGCCACTTGGAAATCTACACCTAATGTAGGTTAGCACGAGTCAAGAGGAGTGGTTGTGTCCATTTGGTAGTGATTCCTACTTTGTAGGATCTAGACCTTAATTTATGATGAGATTTGTACCAAACATGCACCTACCAAGCATGACTCTAGGATCTAGACTAGGGTTTCATTTTAGGGCAAGAAAGTTGAATCTACTTCCTTATTATATGCTGGATTTTCACCTAACTTTGCAAAGGAAGTGTGTTTTACTATGTATTCCCATTCTCCATAGTGAGAAGATAAAAACTTTTTGGAGCTCTAAGAGAAAACTCAGATTTTCTCTCTTTGTATGATGATAATGATTGATTCCAATGAAACCCAGCTTTGGCACACATAAATCTCTGTCTACAGGCCGTACAACAGCCTTCTATTCACACGTGTGAACTCGGAATTCAGTTTTTGATCAATGCTTTGATTGTCTCTACTTGTTTTCTATCAAGCTGCTAAACTAGATCTTGTTTTGTTGACTAGTAACTGATAGATTGTTAATCAAGCACACAATCAACCTTGTGGATCATTCAAAAATCCACTTATGGTCCTCGATTACTGTACTTTCAACACCAAAAAGCATAGGATACTTTTCATAAGTCTTATTCCTAACCTAGCTTTGGAATGGCACCTTTGGAATGAGACCAAAATGTGCATAGATAGGCTACAGATTTTCTAGGAGCCAAAAATAGCAATTTTTACATTGTTTTTGGATCTCAAGAACTTGACCCCAAATTAGGGTGGATCTTATGACCTATTAGGTTAGAAAATAGGGTTAGGTCATTGATGGATCAAAGGTAGCCCTAAATGCTCATATCCGAGGCATTTATGTATAAATATGTAATGGATTTGCCATCCAATTATGAGTAAAATTGAGATCTTCCTTTATGACTAGTTTTGGTCTCTATTATTTGTTTGATGATTGTTATGGGCATTTGGATTTTTGTAATGATTCGAAGGTTTGGAGGGTGCTGGTACAATACACAGGTAGCAACAGGCCGTACTTTCACACATGTGAGAGGTTTTGCATGATTTTGGAGCCAATTTGTGGAGTTCAAGCCAAGATAAAGTAGAAATCAATATATTGATTTGTGTTCTAGCCATTGGATCATAATTAGATGCTTTCTTCGTCATTTCTAGGATGAATTGGACTTCTTTTGCTGCATTTTCAACAATAACCACCATTTTACATCACTATCACCCAAAAGTCGGCTACTCAAAATTGATGACATTCTTGTTCAATTTGGTATAAATTACAATACTTTAAATAGAGACCTTTATTAGATAATTTTACAAGTATAGGTGAGGAAGCCTCAATCCAAGGTAGAGCCTCCAAATGTCCTCCAAGCAACCTGCAAGCTTCAAGATGCTTCCCAACTCCAAGCTAGGATGCCTCCACTTGCAAGTAAGGATCTGCAAGCCTTCAAGAATCTCTCCTCCACCTGAGTCCCTACTCTTTAAACACAAAGATAGACAACAAGCTGGCCTCAAGTATTCATGACCCAACCATAGCTAGATCCAAGCTCCAAGCAAGACCTATCTAGCACCCCCTTGCTAACCATAAACAAATCACAAGCATACCACAACACCTCATAGCATACTCAAGATCCAAATCCTATTTATGTCCCATACCATAAGCAAGATCCAAACCTTAAGCATACTACCACAAGAAAACACTCTACACACTAGTAGCAACACTAAAGCATAAGTAAAGCAAACAAGAGAGATCAGCCCCTCCCAATGGGCGCCCTACTACCCTCATATAGATGGCCCATGGAGCGCTCCAATGCACTACAAAGTTCCATGCTCATCCAATGAGAGAGAGAGAAGCCTAGGGGAGTTAAAGAATCTCCAAGAGCTTCCATAGGCTTATGGAAGTTCAAGAGACTCCTTCCATAACCTATGACTCTTTGAATGTCTTTCTTGTGTGATTTGGGAACTCAATGGACACTTTAGAAGGGCGCCCTCCTACTAGGTCCCATTGCCCAAGTTGTGCATGTATACTTTGGTCCTAGACCAATAAAGTGATATGGTTCAAGACTGAGGCCCAAGGTTTAAAAAAATAGTCATCCAATGACTTTCTAACACCTCTCTAGGTTCCATACCTCCATTCAAGGCATAGACACCTACATGCCCTTAACCAAGGACACTAGTACCAAAATCTAAGGCACCTACTCTTAATATTAAGGGTACCCCTTATCCAAGGGTCACGTGACTCCATACCTCTGACTAAGGTATAGTCACTTGCATGTCCTTATCCAAGGGCACATAACCTCAATCCTAAGGGTACCTTGCCATGTAGCCCCAACACTAAATGGACTAATAGGGGTCTGAAGTATTGCTAGTTACATAGGCATGTAACATTCCTTCTCTCTAAACTTAAATTTTTCCTTGTAGGGAAAAATTTGAAAAATTCTTCTAGAGATTAGCCTCCTTTTCCCAGGTATCCTCCTCTTCTGATTTGCCCCTCCACCTGACTAAAAATTTCCGAAGCACTCTACTTTGTAGAGTCCTCTGCCGGCTATTAACAATCGCCTCGGGTTCAGGTGGTCCACTCACGGACTCATCACGAAGAAGTTCCGCTAGATCTTCCACAGGGACCAAGGTCTCCCCAACCCCCAACGAGGGTTTCAACTTACTAACATGGAAAACAGAATGAGTTCCAATGTTAGCTGGAAAGTCTAGTTTGTATGAGGCCTTGTTTATCACTTGGATAACCTTAAAAGGACCGCAATACCTAGGGACCAACTTTGCACACTTAATAGTTTTCAAGCCCCTAGAGTGACTAGGGACTCTCAAAAACACCCAGTCGTTGACCATGAATACCTTGTGCTTCCGAGATAGATCAGCATAGTGCCTTGCCATGTCCTGGTGGGCACTTCTTATGCTATCTTTAGCCAGCTGTAACATTTCTTGCATATCCGCAAGGAAATCAGCTGCGGCTTGCACCTGTAGGTTTTTCATGCCAACACTAATTGGTGATCGAGGTTGAAAACCATACATAAGTATGAAAGGGCTGAATCCGATCGCTGAATGTTTTGCACTGTTATATGCAAATTCCACCAGTAGAAGGTACTGCTCCCAATCAGACTGTCGATGGCCCACATATGCTCAAAGCATATCCGCCATCGTCTGATTGGTCCTTTTCATTTGACTTTCTGATTCCGGATGATCTGTAGAACTCAAACTTAAAGTTGTTTCCAACTTTTCAAATACTGCTTGCCAAAAATTCCCAGTGAATTTTGGGTCACGGTCACTGACAATATCACAAGGCAGCCCGTATAGTCGAAAAAGCTTTTCAACAAACAGTTGAGCTAGTTCGGAAGCTTTAACAATAGTTTTCATTGGGATAAATTGAGCAAACTTCGTGAGTCTGTCAACAATGACCCAAACTGAATCGTGGCCCTTCCCTGTACGTGGAGGCCCGACCACAAAATCCATAGATATACTTTCCCACTTTCCGGTAGGAATATCTAAAGGATGTAATAGGCCACTAGCTTTTAGCCTCTCTGCTTTATTTAACTGGCACTTTATACATTTAAGTACATAGGCCTCTACCTGACTTTTCATCTTAGGCCACCAAAATTGCCTTCGAACTAAGTCAAGTGTTCTTTGTATACCCGGATGTCATGTGCATGGACTATCATGACACTCATGCAAGATTTGGGCCCTTACAATGTCATTCTCTGGTACACACACCTTTCCTTTACGAAACAAAATCTTGTTTCGAATTAGGAAATCCGTTTAAGTTTTTCCGTGATTCTAGGAATCTTGCAAACCTGAATCGACCCTCGAAAGTACTTGTTGCCAATACTTTCCAAAAAAAGGATCGGACTCATATAGTCCTTGAATAGACTGAAACAACCCCGGTTCTATAACAGTAATGCACAACTGATTAATAACTAGTAATCTACTCAAAGCATCCGCTAGAGTATTTTGACTTCCTTTACAATAACGTATAGAAAAGTCAAAGATTTGCATCAGCTCAGCCCATCTAGCTTGCCTCCCCTTTAAATCTGTAGCATCACAGAAATATCAAAGAGTTTGACAATCCGTCAAAACTTTAAATCTGGCTCCATACAAATAATGTCGCCAAATTTTTAAGGAATGAACAATTGCAAACAATTCCTTCTAATAGGTACAATACCTAGACTGAGCAAGGTTGAGTTTCTTGCTTTCATAAGCCATAGGATGTCCATCCTGCAAAACAGCTCCAATAGCATAATCACTGGCATCGGTCCTAACCACAAAAGCCTTATTCGGATCACTAATGATTAGTATTGGTGTCGAACTGACACTTTTCTTAAGCAACTCAAAACAATTATTCATATCCTCTGTCCACACCTCTAGTGGACTCTTAGCCCTCCGGCTTAGCTTCTTATAGCCTTTCAAAGCCTGGGTAAGGGGAAATGCCAATCGAGCAGCTTGGGAAATATGTCGACGGAAAAATCCCCCAAAAAGGCTTGATTTCTCGAACTGTGGTGAGAATAGGCCAATCTATAACCCTCTGGATACGATCGGCCTCAATCTCCACTCCCTGTTTGGAAATCTTATGCCCCAAGTAGGACAATTCCTTAGCAAAAAAGTCACACTTAGACTCCTTGGCAAAGAGCTTTTCCCTTCTTAGGATGTCCAAGACAATCCTAAGATGCTCTTTATGTTCCGCCAAAAGTCTTACTGAACACTAGGATATCATCTATGAATCTTCCCAAATATGGCCTAAACAAATCGTTCATCATCTGTTGACAAGGACCATATCAACTGCAACATGTATATGTGAATAAGCATAAGTAGGAACCTGTATATGTGACTCTGACACACTATGGGATACAATGACGAGCTCAGGTAGATCAATAACTATCTCAAGTATATCAGGCAACTCGCTCACACTATGTGATGTAGAATCATCCTCATGTGTATCACTAGCAATGTGTGAATCAACCTCATGTGAATTGCTAGCAATGTGTGACTCTATCTCTATTTGTCCCACACAAGAAAGTGGAACCTTGCATACAGAAGAATGTTCATGAGGGAAATCAAAATGAGTAGAACTCTCAAGAGCTATGATACCACTCGTAAGAGCGAGAGGAGGAACAAATGCAGAATCATCATCGAAAAATATAAGAAGGCAAAGTACAGGTAGAAAGTCATGCCACTCAGAGATAGGTGGATGAGAATGGACATAGTCAAGCCACTTCGACCTAGCAGAACCCTTTAGAAGAAAAATTGCATCAAAAATCTTAATAGGACCTAGACAAGTTGGCCGATAAGTATCCAAGAAATACTGAAGATGTGCCACATATGTTCAGATGGTTATCACTATTAAAAACAAAAAGATAATCTAAAGGGGATAGAGACCAAAAATTAGAAGTCATGATAAAAAATAAAATCAAAAGTAACTGAAAAGAATACGTAACCCAATGATTCAAATAATCTGGGTGGTTTACTTATTTTTAATTGTATAAGGGAGCGTACAAAACGAAGATAAACGAAAAAGTGAAAAACAAAGTCGATGATGAAAAAGAACTATGGAATCGAAACGCAAACGGAACGAAAACTAATAAGAATAACGAAAGACAAAATGAAAAATGTGATGGAAAACAGAAACTACAAAATGGAATGGAAATAACAAAACAACAACCACAGGCAGAAAGTTAAGCCAGACAAGAATACGAACAACAGATTTTAATGACAAAAGGGAAATGGAAAGCTCCAAACAAGTAACACGTAGGAAGCCGACGGGCAGGGCAAGAGAAGGGAGTTAGTGGGCCAAAAAAAAATTGGACAATAAATTGGCAAAAGTGAACAAGTAAGAGGGTGCTGGAAAGAAACAAAAAGGCTAGGTTTTTGGGACAACAAAATGGCAAAAATGAGGAGGGAATAGGGCGATAAAAATAGTAGTAGGCAGGCACCAAAAATGGCAGCAAATGGGTGCAAAAAATAGTTGCAAGAAAAGCGAAAAAGAAAGCAAGGTACCTAGGTGGGTGTTGATCCTTCGTCCAACGGTAGTGCCAACAAAATAGGTGAAATGCTGAAGATGATGTAGCCATTGTAGGTGCCAACTAGCCACCAAAATAAGCCAAAAACCAGCCACATTAGGGTGCCCAAGATGTTGAGGGATAATCGTCGTGTGGGTTGCAAATCGACCACCCAAACAAGTTGCAAATAAGTGGAGAAAATCGTTGAAAAGGATAAAGGAGTAGGGCACTGGGCAACAACTAGTAAGATCCACAAGTGTCCTACAAAATGATGGAAAAATCGCTGAAAATGGTGATGAAGTAGGGCGCTGGACAGCCTCCAATAAATCCATGAAACAGGCAATAAATCGGTAGAGAAAATCGACGAAAGTGACAAGGTAGTAGGGCACTGGCCAACCTCTACCAAATCTAGAAAAATGATGGAAATCTGATGAAAAAATCTATGAAAGTGATGAATTAGTAGGGCGCTAGAAAGCCTCTACTAAATTCGAAAAAACAATAGAAATCTGATGAAAAAATCAATGAAAGTGATGGGTTAGTAGGGCACTGGACAGCCTCTACTAAATCCGGGAAAAAAAAAGTGGTGCAAATATGAGGATAATGCTCTGACACCAAGTTACAAATGATGAAGCCACAATTGATCTAGAGCTAAGCTATGAAAGCATCACGTAAGCAAGGCTTAACCCTAGAAAGCATGACAGAGAGAGATTAAGAAGACTAAAGAGAGAGATTAAGGAGACTAGAGAGAGAGAGAGAGGGAGAGATCAATATCATCAGCTGAATAAAAGACTACAATGCTGCCCTATATATACCGCACCAATGAACCCTAAAATAAGAATTCAACAATAGAGGGAGGCAGAAGATTTGGAGGGAAAATAGTGCGTCCCCCCAATAGGAGGACCCCCACTCTAAATCAATATGACCAAGTCCTAAAAATGTGACCAAATGTGGCCCAAGGTGAGTACATGAATAAAAAGGGCAATAGGCCTACTTATGCATAATAAAAAATAAAAGAATGGATGTGGCAAATCTAATGAGCTGAGTCCATAACTTCTGAGAGTAAATAATACATTTAAAAGCTCGAATGTGCTTGAGTGAAGGTTTCAAGCTAGGTGTTTTGCCGTTTAGAGCTTTTGTAATGGATCGATTCTGTAGATAGGAAGTAGTTGTGATAGCTTCTGTCCAGAATTTCTTTGGAAGAGAGGCATGGGCCAACATGCTCTTGGCACTTACAATCAGTGTTCGATTCTTCCTTTCAGCTATACCATTGGACTGAGGTGAATAGGTAGTTGTAAATTGTTGGTGTATTCTATTCGCCTTGCAGAACTCCTTGAATTTGATGAAGATAAATTCCCCCCCTCCAGTGCATAGAGCCTTGATTTTTCTTCGTGTCTCATTTTCAACAGATGCCTTGAACTATTTGAAGAATTTGAATGTGTAGGCTGATATTCCAAGGAATATTCAAGCTATCCTGTGGAACATCTTTAAAAATACAAGCAAGATAGAATTTACACGCATAACTTGCCCATCAAATTTAGGCTTTTACTTTATCTATAATGGCTTACTTATTCAGTTCTAAGTTTAAATTGTCATGGGCACTACACATAGATATGTAATTTCAAGTTATGTAAAAGTTAGTCACAAAGGCCTACTGGGGGTTCGTCCCATGGCACCAATGTGATTCAAAGTTAAGTTAGTCTATGCGGCTTACTTGTCCCACAGTGCCTTTTCTTAAGTGACCACCACTCCAAGTCTATATAGGAGTGGAAGAGTCCATTTTTGAGAAGAACCTCATTTGCAATAAATGCCTATCTTGTCTTTGAGTGTTTTCCCTTGTGTGGTTTCATGTATTGTGTTACTTCACATTGTAATGCACACTATTTATCTTGCAACATGTTAAGTTAATCTAGGCCCTCCATTCTTTAGTAGGTTCAACATTGGAGGAGGAGATTGAGTTTAGGGTTTTATCATTATGGGTTTAAGTTAACCTAGGCCCTCCATTCTCTAGTAGGTTAAGCCTTAGAGAAGGAGGCTTGGTTTAGGGTTTCTATTATTGTGGCTTTAGAAACTAAGGAGAGAAAATAGAGAAGAGTGGATCTTACCCTCAATATAAGGGAAACTCCCTAAGATCCTGCTTACAAGATAACACACAATGGAAAACACACTATGGAGCAACCACCCAACCAAGTAGAAGCAACCAATCAACTTTAGAACCCTGACAATAAATCAATGATCACAATGAGGAGTAGGGTGAGTTTGGCCTCAATATATAGAGCCAAAAGCAACCTGGGCACATAGCTATGCATAGCCCTAAGTTCCCTATACATAGATTCTCCTAAAATACAGTCCTAAGCATGGACCACCTATTCATAGAATTGCTATTGATAACTCTACACATGCATACATTGTCTCATACCTTGTCTAAACTCCATTTAGTGTGTTTTGGGCCTCACAAGGATATTACTTACTTTTGGGTCACATCCAGTATGACGTTGCATAACTAACAGCTTGATTTACTAGAGTACCGTGTATCCAAGACTAGGAATATACTGAATCCTACTTACTAGTCATGGACATAACATTCTTCCCTCCTTAAACTACTTCTATCCTTAGAAGCTCTCTAAACAGAAAAGAATTAAAGCTCCTTTAACTTTCAATATTAACCGAGAAAATCATTATCCTTAGTCTGACTTTCATATCAAACAAGTACTCAGAGATAAACCTATTTCAAATCATTAATTTTTGCTCTAGAGTACAACTCAGGTTTGAAAAAGTTCACTAAGCGATAAATTTCCCAACTGGGTTATATTCACTATAAGTTAGTAACATCACCTTCATTAAAGCATTTACATGAAACATTGGGTGAGATAATCTAACTTAAGAGATTAAAGTTAAAGAAATAATAAAATCATTATAATTACAATCTGAAATTATCCATAACTCTAACAAATTATCCATAATTCTAACAAATAATTCATCCACTAGATAATTTCAATTCTCCACAAATAAAATACTTATCTTTGTGAGAATATCTGGAGATCCATAGGCTCTCAAAGAAAATACTGGAGTAGAGAGATTCAAAACACTGATTTGAATTCTTACTCAAATAATAGATAAAAAATTAATCATCACACTTAAGAATCATTACACTTCCTTATTATCCTCTGACAATAATTAAGTATCTATTTATGATTCGTTAACCATAAATATTTAGATTCATATGATCCGTCAATCATTTTTCCTGAAATCCAAATCATACTTAATCATTTACAGGATACTGTAGTATATGTCTAACATAACTCAGGAAAAGTAAGAGTCATTCCAAAAATCTTTCCATTAAGAAAATATTGGATTTAAGAATACTTCCAAAACATGATTCTTTAACTGAAGTGCAAGATTCAAGTTCTATAAACAACTGGTAATTAAAGACTGAATACATACCAAAATGACAATCATCTTCAACTACAAAAACTTTAGATTACAATCCAGAATCACATCTAGATATCCAAAGTCCTGCTGAATATCAATTCAGATGTTATTCTTGGATTCATTATGATTCGTTATCCACTTGAGCTCTCTGGGATACAATCACTAATGAGCTGAGTCCCTTCCTTAACTAAGGAATACTCTATTCCAAGAATACTGTATATCCAATGCACATAATTTCAACTGATGAACCCAAATGATTCACTAATCATGCGTCTTACAAGCAATATAATTAAAAAATTATCAGTTCCCGGTGAATCCAATCACACTGATCGTTTTACCAATTAACTTCATCCTGGAGTAACAAAGTACTCAAGTTAATTGCCAATGATTCAGAAATCTCAAATGTCTAGGTGAAGAATTCAATTATACTAGTATAACACCCCATTTAGATCCTTACCCAAATCATTCATAAGTTAATCCATAAATCTTCTATACAAAGATTTGTTAACTCTGCAACTATATGTCAAAACAATACTTGATCATATGCTTATGTTCACCGACTAGGTTAAGTGCACTAGATAACCTTAGTAACTAGGATTACACAGTAGATTCATACAAGATTAATCGTGCATATATGAGAATAATCTCACTATGCCCCAGTACATAAACACATTCTTACCTGGCAAATTCCTCCAGAACCCACATATGTTACTCACATATCTCACTGAGATCTTGTAACTCACCTACAAAATATTTTCTATTTCTCATGAGTAAATAACATATCCGAGAAATCTTTGAGATGAATAAAATTCTCTCTCAGCAGTTTTCCAATCCCATTTACCTCTAATTACATAGTTTCTCCCACCTGGTTAACCCCACCCCTTTCTGATCCTAGTACTTAAACTAAGATTAGGTTGATCCAATATAGAACTTTCAGACTTACTTCCAAAAATAAAAAATGCAAGATGTACACAACAATTGAGATATGCGATATGTGCGAGATATGTTAGATATGTGAGATGTGATATGCGACACACATCTTGCATATCTTGGCCTCTCTCTCTCTCTCTCTCTCTCTCTCTCTCTCTCTCTCTCTCTCTCTCTCTCTCTCTCTCTCTCTCTCTCTCTCTCTCTCTCGGATGCAAATTTTTAAAAACGAATCAAATTTTTTCAAAGGACTCGAAAAATTTGAGTCTCTTGATATTTGTGCCGATCCAAACCTAATGTCATCACATATATTATGTATGCAAGAAACAAAAAACATGTACAATCACCCATATTTTTCTCCTTTTTTTTGTACATTGAACAATTACAAATTCATAGGAACAACTATAGCATATAAGGAAAATCAAACACTTCAAAAATACACAATGCATAATACTGAAACTGTAGAAATTTTATACACTATATTTGATACCAGCCTATTATTACATGTATGTATCATGACATTATATCAAAAACCACATTGAAACCTAACATCTTATATTCAAACATTAGATAAAATTCTTTCAAACATTGCGTTACATATTCTTGTCATTATTCTCGGTGACTTTAGTATTGATATGCTAGGTCAAAATGACCATTCGAATGCACTTTATAAATGTATGCAACAATATGATTTTAAATTACAATTTTGAAATGCAACAGCTGTGTACGGAAGTCAACTAGACCATATATGGACCAACAACCAGAACTTCAAATGTATCTTAGGATCAACACATGCATATTGGAGTGACCACTCTCCTGTTTATTACATATTCCAAGCAAATTAATATAAATTTATAATGACAATTAGCATGTTTACTTGTTTACACTATTTTTATTACCAAACAATACATATATTACAATGACCATTATTATAATTATAAACAAAAACACACACAATTACTATTATACTGTCGTTACAAATTTAAGTTTCATACATTAGATTTTATGTGTTTATGGACTTAAAAAACAAACACATTATTGCTACACCAAGCAACTACTTTACGGAATTTTTAGAAATCCGTTTCTCCAACTGATAGGCCTTGTCTGTGAATCCTCACACGGTTTCACACCTAGCAAACCTCTGTATGCTAGAAATCATACACCAGTGCTTCACTTTTCGTCTCCAGCCTGCCGTAGACCCCGAACTCTTAGAAGACTTTTCTTCTCCCGAAGCTCTCTTCAACGGCGACACTGTACTGTGTACACTCCCTGTACGGCTCTGATACCAACTTAGAATTTGCTTTGCACAGGAACACATATCATGCTACACAGTAACACAGACATAAAACACTCTCCACAGCAAGCTCACATAGCAACTGTATTTCTCAAAATGAAATTACAATGTACATATAGTTGTTCACTCAGGCAATCCATGCATGACCTAGGTTGCCGTTGGCGGGACACGTGTCCCGTCGACTTGCCTCGTGGCGAGACCAACTGATAGGACCAGTAGCACAGTGATTCTACTTTAATTCTAACTCCAACACCATAAGGAGTGGGGTTCTTTACATTGCACTTGGCGTGGGACCGCCAAATTCTTAACAGAGGGGATAATATAAGCTGATATTTCAAGGAATATTCTAGCAAACCTCCAGAACATCTTTAAAAATACAAGCAGGATAGAATTTTTAAACGCATAACTGGCCCATCAAATTTAGGCTTTTACTTTATCCGTAATGGCTTAAGTTGTTCAGTTCTAAGTAAATAAATTGTCATGGGCAGTGCACATAGATATGTAATTTCAAGTTATGTAAAAGTAATAAGTCACAAAGGCCTATTGGGGGTTTGTCCCATGACACCAATGTGATTCAAAGTTAAGTTAGTCTATGTGGCTTACTTGTCTCACAATGCCTTTTTGTAAGTGACCACCACTCCAACTATATATAGGAGTGGAAGAGTCCATTTTCGAAAAGAATCTCATTTGCAATACATGCCTATCTTGTCTATGAGTGTTTTCCCTTGTGTGGTTTCATGTATTGTGTTACTTCACATTGTACTATACACTATTTATCTTGCAACAGGTTAAGTTAATCTAGGCCCTCTATTCTCTAGTAGGTTGAGCCTTAGAGGAAGAGATTTAGTTTAGGGTTTTATCATTATGGGTTTAAGTTAATTTAGGCCCTCCATTATCTACTAGGTTAAGCCTTAGAAAAGGAGGCTTGGTTTAGGGTTTCTATCATCGTGGCTTTAGAAACTAAGGAGAGAAAAGAGTGGATCTTGCCCTCAAGAATACTCACCATGCTTATGACTATCTTTTTTGCATCCATATCCATGCTAGTTGGAAATAGCCTTAGTGAGGGCTAGTTGGGAGAAGCCATAAATCGATCTAGTTGGAGCCATAGCCGGTGTGGATGCTGAAGATACAACATAATGCTTTTGATTTGTTCTTCAGAAAATAGGTAATAGTTCTTTGAGAAAATTCATCAATAAAGGCTAGAAAGTAAATGACTCCACCTCTGGAAATAGTTTGCATAGGGTCATGAATGTCACTATGTGCAAGATCTAGCAAACCTTTAGATGAATGGACTTCTGGCATGCTGATAATACAACTTTCACAAAGAGAAGTCAATTTGCTAGTAGATGGTAGATCTTGCACTAAATTCATATTTGACATTTGTTGAATACTTTTGAAGTTTAAATGGCCTAGTCTGAAATGTCATTACATATCAATCGATTCAGAAGTTGAAGTATGAAAAGGATGATTGTTTGTGGAGTAACAATGGCTTAGTTTGTAAAGATAGCCATATCTCCTATCGAAAGCTAAAACTTTCAGATTTGATATGTGTGGAAAGGCCATGGCTTTAACAGCCAACTAGGTCTGATTTTGGTGTAGCGTTTCAAGTATACTTAAGCAAAAATCTCCTAAGTTTATGATACTGTCTGCAGCAGTAGCATATTGATTGGTTAGATTCGTTGAAATGCTAACCTTTGGAAGTTTTTGTTACTTATGCATGACTCTGATAGCTAAAGTGGTAACCAATGTGAATTCTTAAGGAATTCTGCTGTCTAAGGATTAGTACAAACCGGAAATTGAATGTAACTCTTGTGTGTATTAATAACACACACCCATAGTTGCCCATTCCAGTATCACTATGGGAGGTCACGATAGTGAGACATTTGAATACATACCAGCTGAAGATGCTCCACCTTAAGAGCACTGCACCTGCCTCTTCAATAGGAATGAGGTGGGAACTGCTCATGAGGTGGAAACTGCCAATCTGACTCCATCCACGTTGTTTATCCATGAGCATATGTTCTGAATATTTCTGTTGCAGGTTCTTGTGAATTTGGTGTCAATGGTCTCTCAATATGTGAACGCAAACCCTCTGCCTTGCTTGTATACTGGATTGAACAAATCAACTGCAAGCACTCCCTCGTGACTGTCAATATGAGTCTCTGAATACTGTTTTCAACAATTGTACTTTGTGTGGGCAATGGCATCACTGTAAGTTTGACAGGTTGATTAAACTGGCTTCATATAAGTCATCTCATTTTCACGTCCAACTTTATATTAGTAGTCTTGTGAATCATATTGGATACTCTTCTACTTTTTCACAAGCCATTTCGAATCCACGAGCTGATGAATGCTTTGAACATTATGTTGAATGAAATTTGGAGATTATTGCTTTTTCCATTCAATCTCAGGAACCAAGCCAGTTCATACCAGTCCAAGTTGGAAATGCTTCGGCCTTTTAAAACATTCATATATGAGCTTATGAGCTGCTCTTCTTGTGGACGCTAACAGACCTTTGGAACAAAAGGGGCATACTGGAAAGCTGCCTACGTATGCACTACCATCACATGGGGCCATCAATAAAGCTTCGAGAACTGAAAGTTTCTGGAAGCTGTTGTTTCCAGAAATGTGCTAATCATGGGTGATGATTAGCACATTTCTGGAATTTTGGTTGCAGCTTTTTCTCGAATATCATATGTTTTCAAGTCAAAGGGGATGAAATCTTCACTGGGTGCACGATCATTATAATCTCGCTCCTTTTCTTGAGCTACGTGACCTTGTGTTTGACTACTGGTGAGAAAGTATCAGTGTAGCCGATCCCATATTTCTATGAAAAACCTTTCGCAACCAACCTTGCTTTGTATCTGATGTTATCTCCATCAGGACTTGTTTTGATCTTGTAGATCCACTTGCATTTAATTGATTTTCTTCCATCAGGTGGTGCAAGTGTCCATACATTGTTCTTATACATCAATGACATTTCATCCTCCATTGCTTGAATCCAATGATCTTTAACTGGTCCATCAATAGATTCTTTGAATGTTTGAGGTTCGTCTGCGAAGCCACAAAATTCGATGACTATATTTGTTGAAACATCCTGACCAAATCTTACTGGTGGTTTTCTTTGTCTATCAGATATTCTCACAGTTTGTATAGGTCTCGAATTCAATTTTGCATTTTCGGGTTCGACCTGGTCTACTTGAACTGGTGATTCGAGTCTTTCAGTTACTCGATCTTAAAATCCCTTTGAATCGTTACTATGTCCAGATGGTAATTCTTGTTTATCATCTGCTTGTTTTACTTCTGTCGTTGGTAACTCATAATAAGTTTTGAGAATTTCATAGCTGCATAAGTCACTGTTTGCTATGTACTTTGACTCATCGAATTTGACATCTCGAACTACAATTTGTCTGGTATGTGCATATAAACTGCACATCCGAATGTCCGAACATGAGCCAGATTTGGCTTCGACTTCCACTATACTTTGTGAGGAGTTTTATTAGGTATTCTAGATTTCATAATTAGATTCTGAAGATAGTTCAACGTAGCCACTACTTCCGCCCACAACTACTTTGGTGATTTTGCATGAGCCATCATACACCTGGCAGCTTCCATTAGTGTACAATTTCTTCGTTCAACAATTCCATTGTGCTGAGATGTGTATGATACAGTCTTCGTATGCATAATACCTTGATGAGTACAGAAAGTTTTGAATTCGTTGGAAATGTACTCACCTCCACAATCTGTGCGAATTTGCTTTAACTTGTTGTCTGTCTGCTTCTCAGCCCAATTGGTATACTCAACAAATTTCTCGAAAGCTTCTGATTTTGTACGACTAAAGTATACTACAGTGAACTTGATGAAGTCATCAATGAACGTTATGAAGTATTTTGCATCACCTAAAGACAATACTCCAAATGGTCCACAAATATCCGAATGTACAATTTCCAGTACGTTGGTTGCTTTATAAACATCTTCACTGAAAGGTGTTCGATTCATTTTGTGTCATGTGCCAATCTTAGCTTTCAAACATCTAATCCATTCATTAACATCAAATTACAATGGAAATGCAAGAAATCAAGAAAATAAGCCAAAAATCAAGAAACTAGACAAAAGTAGCAAACCTTCACCAAAATAGGCAAAGTAAGGTTTCATTATTCATGATTATTGATCGTTCACAAGATAGGGGCCTGATTCTAGAGCATGATCATAGCTCTCATGTGATTGTAGGCACATGAACCACTTTCTCCATCAAGAAAGCTCTCAAAGAGAAGCTTCAAGATCTCTTAAAACTCAAAACTACAAAATGAACAATAGCCTCCAAATTTAGCACGACCTCAGCTATTTATAGTGGTTATTTGTGCCTCTTTGGGGCCTTATTTGGCTAATTTGGACCTTACAACCATTATTACAAGTTCGCTATTTGCAAATATAGCCAGGTTGTTCAAGCCACCTTATTAAGTATCCTAATGACTAGTTCTAGTCTACTTTAGCTCCATGGCCATATTTGACAATTTATTAGTAAGCTCATGGGCTAATTACATGCAGCACATGACACTCCCCCTACTTTAAGCATTTTTGTCCTAAAAAATGAAGATCATGTAGCTCTTTGTTGAGTGCCATGCTTCATGAATCCTTTGGCGGTAGTCGAATCATATTTGGCCACCTTGAATAAGAAACATCTTTTCTTGTATTATTCTTGTCAGTAGCCATGTACCGTTCATCAGATTTTGCTGCCTCGGATTTTCATAAAGAACCTTTGATCAACAACTGATCCCATAGATTTTATAAGATCACTGAAGAAGAGATTGATGAAACACAGGAAAGCCTCAAGTTGCATTAGTTTCTCATGGGTTGACAGGATCCAAGCAACAGACATTTGGAAGTCTTCTTCCTCAATGTCTTGATGCATCTTTTTTTGTCCCTGCATCCGGTGTTATAGCCTTATGCATTTCTCCTTGATGTAGGATAGTGGTATCCATTTCTTACTCCAAAGCAGTTATTAGAGCCATGCATCCCACATTTGGATATATCAAATCTCATGCAGTGAAGGGATCTTTTTGGTCATCTGTAAACAAGGAATTTTACGGTTTTGAATTCAGTTTCCATGTTAACATGTTTTCCTTGTTGATAGGATTGATGACATCCTCTAATGCAAGAATATTCAAGGACTTTGCACCAACTCCTTCCATCAATATCACATTAGATTCATTAATTGGTAGCTCGGTGCAAATTTGCTTCAGATCTTTGAATGGATCTCTTATTATGGGCGCAATGTTAATACCAATTTCATCATCAAAAAGCTCGTTGCTGTAATGGTATTTGAATTTTACATCAATGTTATACCACTCGCTTGATCCATGTTCAAGAATAATTCCATATAGATCATTATCAATAATATGGTCATAACCACTGATTTGTGGAGTAGGACAGCTAGATGATCAGTGGATCTCTAGAATATCAGATAAGACGGTTAAGGGTTTTCTGGAAGGAAAAGATGATGGTATGGGACATTAGTAATTTTGAAAAGGAAATTCTAGGACTGTAAAGATCTGATGATCAATGGTGTGTTTAGTACCAAGTCGCAATATGGGAAAGAAGAAAACCATTCGATCAAATGTGGGGTATTTTGAAAATTTTTGAGGTTTAATCTAGATCCTAATCTACAAAATCAGAGGCCCTCAAATCTATTTCTCGCTTTCTTAATTAATCCTTTACTTTTCAGTAATTTCTCGAATATAAGACATTAGACTAGTTTATATGAATTCTTTCCAACATGAAGTTATTCTTCTGAAAGACTGTTATATCATATAATTTACTACTTGTGTGAATAGACTTGGAATTCAGGTAAATTCAAAGGTTAAAATGTTTCAATTTCTTAAACCATGGAAGATTTCTGTTGCATAAATGGATTTCGATGGAATAGTAGTTTCTATTATTCATAGTGGAAATATTTAAAGGAGAAGTCTTGTCTGTATTAGGGTGAATCCTTTAGTGAAAGCACTTATTACTAACTTTTCTAGGATTTAGATATTTTCATATATCATCTTTCCAGTTAACTTTTATGGAAATTTATAATATCTTTACAAAGAGGGGTGAAGTGGTGGGATAAAATTCAATTTGGGAATCTGTTGGTTGTATAGCTTTTGGAAGAGAACCAGCTAGGGTATAGAAATGAGATTGGATCTGAAAGGAATTTCGGATAGATTTAGAGTAAGATGCCTAATTGGAACTTTTTGAATAAGATAAATTCTCTAGGGATTGTATGGACAATCTGGATCTAGAACATGTTTGATATTTGAATCATTATCTATTAGTAGTACAGTAAAAGGTCAAAAGTTTACTATTTCCATTTTGATTGGAATAGAAGTAAGTTTGATCAAAATTTAAGTCTGAAAGTTCTATATTGGATCAACCTAATTCTAGTTTAAGTACTAGGATCAAAAAGGGGTTAATCAGGTGGGAGAAACTATGTAATTAGAGGTAAGTGGGATTGGAAAATTGCTGAGAGGGAATTTTATTTGTCTCAAAGATTTTCAGGATATGTTATTTACACATGAGAAATAGAAAATATTCTGTAGCTAAGTTACAAGATCTCAGTGAGATATGTGAGTAACATATGTGGGTTCTGGAGGAATCTGCTAGGTAAGAATGTGTTTATGTACTAGGTCATAGTGAGATTATTCTCATATGTGCACGATTAATCTTGTATGAATCTACAATTATGTGCATTGGATATACAATATTCTTGGAATAGAGTATTCCTTAGTTAAGGAAGGGACTCAGCTCATTAGTGATTGTATTCTAGAGAGCTCAAATGGATAATGAATCATAATGAATCCAAGAATAACAACTGAATTGATATTCAGCAGGACTTTGGATATCTAGATGTGATTCTGGATTGTAATCTAAAGTTTTTGTAGTTGAAGATGATTGTCATTTTGGTATGCGTTCAATCTTTAATTACCAGTTGTTTATAGAACTTGAATCTTGCACTTCAGTTAAAGAATCATGTTTTGGAAGTATTCTTAAATCCAGTATTTTCTTAATGGAAAGATTTTTGGAATGACTCTTACTTTTCTTGAGTTATGTTAGACATATACTCCAGTATCCTGTAAATGATTAAGTATGATTTGGATTTCAGGAAATTATGATTTGACGGATCATATGAATCTAAATATTTATGGTTGACATATCATGAATAGATACTTAATTATTGTCAGAGGATAATAAGGAATTGTAATGATTCTTAAGTGTGATGATTAATTCTTGATCTATTATTTGAGTAAGAATTCAAATCAGTGTTTTGAATCTTTCTACTCCAGTATTTTCTTTGAGAGCCTATGGAT
This sequence comes from Diphasiastrum complanatum, assembly GCA_029204225.1. Lineage (NCBI taxonomy): Eukaryota > Viridiplantae > Streptophyta > Lycopodiopsida > Lycopodiales > Lycopodiaceae > Diphasiastrum > Diphasiastrum complanatum. The sequence goes on from CM055102.1 coordinate 19,616,103, forward strand.
CTCACAAATATTTTCACAAAGATAAGTATTTTATTTTTTGGGAATTGAGATTATCTAGTGGATGTTATTCTGCTACAGTTTATGGTCTGCAGATGCTTGAGTATAGTTATTCATATGATTAAATATCTAGTTATCATAGGAGACAGACAAGTTTATTAAGATGAATCAATGCTATTTTCTTGCATTTGGTGCTAGAAACAGGCGCATTTAACTCAAAAGAATATCTGGGATACTCAGAGTTGAGTTTTAATCATTCTATATCTTAATGATTCTCTTAAAGATTCTAATTGAATGAATTATCATATCTTAGAATTGGGATTCTAAGGATATTTGTACTTGAAAGCTTATGAATTAATGCCCAGTACCTTGGTGAGCACATCTGCAATCATGTCCTGCGTTTGATAGTACGTTAAACTCACCTCTTTGTCGAGAATCCTTCCCCTAACATAGTCATATCAGATTTCAATGTGCTTACTCCTAGAGTGAAATCTAGGGTTGGCCGATAAGATAATTGCACTCTGATTATCACAGAAGATGATTGTCGAGGTGTACTAGTTCAAACAATGTCTGCCAGTAAATTTCTCAACCAAAATGTCTCTTTAATAGATTGAGAAGCTGCAATATATTATGCTTCTGTAGATGAGAGGGCTATAGAGGTTTGCTTACGACTATTCCATGATATGGGACCGCCATTGAAAAAGAATGTAAATCCGAATGTGGACTTAGGATTGACTACATCTCCTCCTCAGCTTGCATCTGAAAATCTACTAAGCCGATGAAGATTGTCGTTACTGACTTCTCCATAGCAGATGCAATGGTCCACGGTAGCTCGGATATATCTCATGACTCTTATAAGAGCCTTCCAATTGGTGATGTCAAGATTGGCCATGAATTGGCCGAGTGAGCTTATTGCAAAAGCGATATCAGGTCTTGTACAGACCATTGCATACATGAGAGATCCAAGTATCGATCGATAGGGATATTCTCTCATGTACTCCTTTTCCTGCTTAGTTTGAAGACACTGGTCCTTCGACAATCGCAGGCCTGGTTCCATCGATGAGTGCGCTAATTTGCAATTAATCAAATTGTATCTAATAAGGATATTGTGAAAATACCTTTGTTGAGTAATAAATATCAGTCATCTCACTCTGTCTCTTTGGATTTGAATGCCCAGATAGAAGCGAGCTACGCCCAGATCAGTCATGTCGAACTCAAAAGATAGCATCTGCTTAGCATCCTTCACCAAATTGGTACAATTGTTGAAAAGCAATGTATCATCTACATATAGGGTGATAATTACGCGACAATGCAGATAAAGATGTAGCAATGAATGAAACTAGATTAAAATGAGATTTAGGAGAGTAGAGGAGATAAATCCAACATGCATTGCTACTACTGTCGATGTTGTTGCATGCTTTGATATTGTTGTTAAGCACTTTGATACTACTCATGCTCTTGAGCGCCATGCTATAGATGTTGTCCCCTATGCTCCTTATTTTGATATCATTCATGGGTCTACGGTCGTTCTTTCAGATGCTTTTCCTACTCCTCTAGTAGATGTCCATGTGGCATATGGTTATACATTTCATGATGGTCCTAATGTATACTCACTAGCTTATTTTGTTGATAAGTCAAGATCTCAAGTTCCAAAAACAATGTAAAACATGCTATTTTTAGCTCCTAGAATTTATCTACCCTATCCAAACACATTTTGGCCTCATTTCAAAGATGCTATCACAATGTAATATGAGGAATGAAGTCTTGGGAAAGCATCCTACGCTATGTGGCACGTGTGGCATTTGTTTACATGGCCATCTTGCCAATTACAATGCATGTGACCAAAATTGGTCAAGCTAGAATTGTGAAATTTCAACATTAAGGTGTTGATCAATGGAAAGCCGCAAGGGACACGAAATTTGATTCTCTAATTGAGAATCAAACATGGACTATAATAGAGCTGCCAAAGGATCAAAATTTGATTCCATGCAAATGGATATTCAAAGCGAACTATGATGCTAAAGAAACACCAAATTGATACAAGGCTAGATTGGTCGCCAAAGGTTTCTTACAAATTCCAGATCTAGATTATTCAGAGACCCTGTTGTTAAACATACTTCAATTTGACTATTACTCTCCTATGCAGCTATAGCCGAGATTTCGAAGTCCACCAAGTGGATGTCCAAATAGCTTTTCTGAACAAGACTATCGAACATGAGATCTACATGTCGCAACTAGAGGGATACGAGCTCAAGGGTAAGGAGCATCTTGTTTTCAAAATCCATGACTTCCTTCATAATCATCACTTTATATGTAGATGATATGTAACTGTTTAGTAACAATCTGAATCTCTTGAAGGATACAAAAAGCATGCTAGCCCAGGAATACAAGGTGACTGATATGGGTCCACCCATTACTGTCTCAAGATTCAGATTTATCGCAATCAATCCAACAGACAGATCTACATCAGTCACAACGATATCTCACTTATGTGTTGAAAAAATATGGGATGACCAACTGCAAATCAAGCTTCTTTCCACTCGACCCCGGTTTGAAACTATCAAAGGAAGAATGTCCTCAAACCGAGGCAGAAAAGGAGGAGATGAGATTGTGGGATAAGTACAAAATGGACCAAGAGTGGATCCTAATCTGATCCTCAAGAGGGATTGGATGTTAGATTTACTTGATCTATCAATCTACATAAGATTAAGATCAATCTAGATCAATTCTAGACATAAAAACCTAACAAGAACAATCATTAATGAAGGTAGATGTAGTTGTTGGTTTCACACATGTGAAACCCTGTCAGTGTACGGACTCCAACCTGAAAATAAAGTACACTATGATAGAACCTCAAAACAATCAAAACAAATGTAGGCAAATAGAGAGAATTACACAAAATTGCTTCCAAAATCAAGATTGATGTTTCATATTGATTGTAGCCAAATATGCCTCTATATATACACTTTTTGGAGCTCGAGGTACTGATCATGCATCATATCTCACATGTGTGAGGATGCTTTGTCATCATCATGCAATTTTGACACTTGGATCAAACTTTCTATTTTGGGCATTTTTGGTCCAATTTCCTACTATATGGAGATCTTCATAGAAATCTTCTAGAAGCAAAAACTCGTCTACTTCAGCTTTTTCCACACATGTGAGCTGTCCTCTACACATGGATGAGACACCTATCCAAAGTATCTGGCTCATGCAATCAATAGATTGATGTCATGTGTCATATATCTAGAAAACTAGTTTTTGGCCTTTTTAGCCACTAGAACTTGAATTAACTCATATGTACAACATATATGATTATGGTAAATGTATAGTGCACTACTTTCACATGTGGGAACAGGCTCCACACATGTGTGTTTATCCTACATACAAGATTTTGGCCTCTACCAAGCATGATTTTTGCATTTTCACAGAAATAGTATCTATTTCATTCCATTATCGGCTCACTGATGTATGGAATGCTCTGCACCCGACCCGATCTTGCATACTCAGAGAGTTCACTTATCCAGTTCCTATTGAATCCAAGGCCAAATCCATACCAATCCATTGGAAAACACTCATGAAGGTCATGAAATATGTCCAAGCAACAAAACATTTGTGCATATGTTATGGAGTCAACCAATCTGCCAACATTCTTGAAGATTATACAGATGCAGATTGGGCAGGAGATATCAACACCAGAAAATCAACTTCTGAACTTGTATTCTTATTCAATCAAGGGCCAATCTTATGAAACAACCGAAAACAAACCTCAATAGCATTATCATCAATTGAATTAGAATACATAGCTGCCACAAATGCTGCCAAGGAGGCAATTTGGCTGAGAAATCTAATAGTAGATATCGACCTTGCTTAGTTACAACCAACAACCATATCTTGTAATAATCAAAGCACAATCGCACTATCTCTAAATTCAATATTTTACTCTTGAAGTAAGCATATTGAAGTCAGATATCACTACCTCAGGAAAAAGGTGCAAGGCAAGGAAATATCATTAGTCTACTATAGGACAGATTCTATAATAAGTACTGGGGGGGGTCCAAAAATGTCCGATTAAGTTGGTTTATTTCTTTGAATGTATTTGTTGATTCTTCACATATGTGTAGCTCCAAGGAGTCCTTCACATCTATTATGCCTTATGGAGGAGCTAAGAAAACTATCTATATAGCAAATGACCAAGAATGCAATATTGAAGGCATAGGGAGTACCCTTGAAGACCTCATCTTCCAAAATTTCCACCCAATTAACACTCTTGCATACATCATAGAAAAGAGTACTTTGAACTTTTTTTTAAGGCAATATAAAAAAAAAAATCACTCTATAATATTTAAATATTTGTATAAAGGCCAAAAAGTCTTTTAAACAATGATTGAATGTTGGCATAAAGAGTGATTTGTTGGCACTCTTTTACTTTTATGCATCTCATCACAATTGGCCACTCTTTTACTCTTATGCATCTCATCACAAAGGTGGCTAAGAGTTGTTAGCTTTAAATAAAAATTTATGAATGGTATAAACAATTGTTTTCTTTTTCTTTTGTTTTTTATACACCACACAAAGGGCAAAAAATAATCATCACTCTGTTGTTTTTTTATTGTCAATCCACAAAGTAGTTCTCAGTCACTCGATTAATTTTTGTAGACCTTATTCTACTAAGGGTATTAACAAAAACCATTTTTTGAACTTGTTTTGATGGTAGTGTAAGGGTGATGTTTGGATGTCAAAGAGACAAAATGAGAAGCATAAACTGCCCTATAAATCGTCATAAAATTTAGATGAATGGGTGGCCAGAATTATTCTTTAACCAATGACATGGTTGTAGAGTAGCCAAAAGCGACACTTCTATACTTTTTTTAAAAAACTAAAAAATGTGCATAAAAGTCAATCCCAATTTTTTCTTCTGAAATAGGCACAATGACAAGTATAGACCGCCATTAAATTTGGTTTAAAGGGCAGCTCTATTTTTTTTTTAAATTGTGTGACTGAATAAAGGGCAAGCAAAAGCCACCCTTTTAAACTTTTGTTAACAATGTTCATAAAATGTGGCTAAAAAGCCGCCCTTTAAGCAAGTTTATAGAATGGCCAAAAGCCGCCCTTTGACTCTTTTTTCCCCTTAAAATTATGCATATAAGGCGACTAAAAGCTGCCCTTTGACAAAGTAGGGCAACCAAAAGCCACCCTTAAAGAAATGGTTTAAATAGCAGCATCGAAAAGGTGGCCAACGGTTTAAAGGGCGGATACCAAAAGCCACCCTTTAAGCTTACCTAGATGGCAGTTTTTGGCCGCCCTTTCTACGTACTTTTCTTGTAGTGTTTTTTTTGTAACAATTCACTATTATTTCGAAGATTTTCATTTTCATTTTGAAGAACCTCATCTTCTAACAATTCTATTCGCAAAATAGTTTTTTTGAGCACAATCTGAAGATATATGTTAATTACATCCTCTAAACAATGGATTCTTTCCATTGAAAATGCATTACCATATTCTTTTATTCTTTCACAATAAGCTAGCAAACCACTCTTTCCATGATAGACAAAATATCTCAATTGAGTAACTGAACAAAATTTGGGATGTTGCATGGAATATGGATCTTTAGGATATAATGTCCCGTCTGCCCAGAGGTCCAAATTTGTTTTCCTGTCATCCCTATAGCGCAAAGAATCATCAACTGATAAGCAAGATGCTTTGACACCTCTTTTAATCAAAGGAGCATATTCTTCAGGAAGATCTATACGGAGATGAAATTTGTTCATTGTAAGAAGGAAAAATAGGTTACACTCAATATCAATTCAACAAAAAATAAATAAATGAAATACTCAACACCTTTATACATTTCACATTACCAGTTTATCATTTCACGTAGCACTTGAAGAATGAGATTGATCTTTGATTCAAATGTTGCCATGTTGCTCATTTTTTTTATTTATGAGTTTGCTCAATCCGTGTATTTTGGTTGGCGCTCTTCTTTTTTCGAATCTTGCCATCTCTCTTTTCTCTCGAGAGATGTAAGCATTTTACGTAGCATTCAAAGATGGTGATTGCTAATTGATGAAAATGTTATAATGCGTCCAGCTATTTTTCCTCTAAGTTTGTTCAATCTATAGTGTAATGTAGTTGGCACTGTTCTTTTCAATTCTTGCCCCACTCTCTTTTCTCCCAAGAGTTGATTTCTCCTGAGGGATGATTTTTTCCGAGAGAAAACTTGGTTAATCATGACTGTAACAAGAGCGGTTTTGTACTCTAACTATTGCAGACAGACACTTCTTGTATTATGATTTTTTTTTTATGAATTCGTCCATCCTACATGGCATTTCTTATAGGGTCCTTTTGTACTCAGGAATTCCTGTAATGAGTAATAGTAACTATCATCCATCTGAGATCTATCTATGCATAAGAGACAATCTATGCATCTAAGATCTATCTATGCATAAGAGACGGATTTAAGAAACTGAAACACAATTATCTTGGAACGTCTCAAACTCCAAGCCTTAATCATACAAGTAGTAATTTATATGTTGATAGCAGTCCTTCAGAAAAGAAGTAATTTTCACACTGAAAGGATCATATGAATTTAATCAAATGTCTATATTTGAGAAACCAAAAAGAAGTAAGAGTTCTTAAAATATGAGAAATAGCTTTAAGGGTTTTTGATCTATAAATTATGAAATACCATTAGGATCCAGATCTATATCTCTAATTTCCCAAAATACCCTGAAACAATTAACCAATGGATTTACACGTTAGTATTACCATTACTAACCACTAGTCTACAGATCACTCTCGTACAAGAATTTTCCTTTGGAATCACTGATGTCCCATACCATCAACTTTCTCTCTAAGAAGTCCTTTGCTTCTAGATCTTTTCACCAGAAAATCAAAAAGATATCTTGCTATCCTATATCTAAATATAGGATCCGGTCTTCAACCAATTTTTGAAAATACTTCTAGTCATTTAATTCTCTTATGTTCCTTAGGTAATTCACTGTAGATGAAAATATCATCTAAGAATACCACTAGGCATTGACCCATGTATGGAAGAGAAATATTGTTCATATCATGTTGAAATAACACGAGTGTATTCCTTAATCAAAAGGAAACATTAAGAATTCAAAATAACCAAAATAATACAATAATAGATGTGCAATATATATATCTGAATTGGTACGAGAGATCTTTAACCACCATATCCGATATTCCAGAGATCTTAAAATTCCATCTGGATTTCCCATAACTTATAGGCACATATCTATCACAACCAAGCACTGGATACCCATAAATTTTGTTCATAATGGATTATAATAATCCATTTATGAAATGGTGAATCGCCAAGAAGATTCACACATGGCTTATTAACACATCATGATTCCCTTTTTGGTTAGTACAAAGGTTTCCAAATCCCTTCCATTTGAGAGTTCCCACTCTAGGGATAAGGCTTAATCATTACTAACAGAACATATGTGAACCATGTATCACTTCTCATTCCTCATATTTTAATTCACATTTAAATTATGGTCATTTTCATGGTCATGTAAAGATATATAGCATGAATTCAATTTAACGAATTCAACAACTGTGTTATATGCGATTTTTCCACAGGGATTTCCAAAAGTCCAATTACATAATACAAACATATCACTAACCTCATGTCCATTTCTTTCGCCCTTAGAATTTTCGATCCCCCGAAAAATTTCATCTAGTTAAGGTAAAAAGAATTCATATAGACATATATCAAATATCAGAAAAATATCAATTTTTTTTGTTCATTAACTAGCTTTAGCATTACTCCGTTAATGTTTCACAATTATCGTAATAGAATGCAAAATTACATGAATAAAAAATCTCCAATATAGAACTTCAAAATTCCAATTCTGTATTCAACAAAAAAAAATTTGTTGAATAATATTTCACACATTTTTTAATTTAAATTGGCATTCAGCGAGTATCTTGCCAAAAGCTATTGCATGTCCTTTATCTAATGATCAATATCAATTAGAAGGCAACATCAAGCTCATCGGTATCTTACCGATCGAAAAAAAAAAAATTGATTTAGTAAAGAATATCCCCGAGCACAATTTAGCTCAATTCACAGGGAGTACCCATACTCCAAAGTTAAATCGTTAATGGTGATACCCCCCCCCCCCACCCCACCCCCAAGAAATAACATCTTGACTACAATCCTAAATTCATAACCAAGTTCATAAATTTGACAGTTAGAATTCCTATCAAAGGCAACATTCTTTCTTCCCATTATTTCCAGTTAATCAAAAAAACCGATGAATTAATTCTTAGGGTCACTCAAGAATCACTTTTCACTAACCACAGTTCTCACCACTAGTTACACACTGCTGAGTTTGCCTACCTCTGGGCTAAACTGGCATGCAAACCATAATGGCCAAGCAACTTCCAAAAAATGTTTCTTCCCTAAGAGACTCATGCAAAAATGGGGAAAACCCTCATCACATGCAACAAAGGGAAATGAGGTCCATAATAAAACAAGCGAAAAGTGGCTGAGGCCACATGGCCCTGCCTTGGTTAAAACATATTTTAAATAGGTTTGTTTTATGGAATATAGAGAGTACATATGATGTACATGTATATTTTTTATAGAATTTATGACTAAAATAAAGTTTCTTTGTATAGGTAAGGATCGTATAGGTTGTATTTGTCACTTTTGTTGAAAGATACGGGCACTAAGGCCCTGGACAATTACCTGGCAAGGCTACCACAACAACGTAGGGCAGCTTCTCCTACCATGCCTAGGGGCAAGATGGCTGATACCAAAGAATCGGAGAAATTTGAAAGGAAATATCCTCCCAACATGAGGGGAGGCAAAGAGGAGCTCGATCAAAGCCAATACTCCACCAGGGATGAGATCATTGCGGCACTGCAACCGCAACTTGAATGGCGGAGCAAGGTCTTGAAAGATAGCAGGCAGCTACAAGAATACCTGAGGGAACCGGCATAGAAACGAATTGACCCATTTTACATGCCGCTCAAACGAAGAAATCCATGGCCGTAGAAAAGCCACGGGTTGAATTGGTGAATAGGCCAAATGATTCCAAGAATTTTAGACAAAATCTCCTTGGATGACCTAAGGCTACAGTTGCTAGACTTCAGGCACAAATATAAGACCAGTGCCGATCTATGCATGCAAGAAAATGTCGAATATTGCCGATCCATGGCCTTTCTGATGCAGCAAGATTGTTTTTGGGATCGTGATTTGGATCCAATCAGGATCAATCCCAACGTAGCCCTCCAGTCAGAGGAAGACCATGAGATGATGGCCGGCTATACTACAGAGCGGCCTTCATGTCATCACAATACGTCACCATGATAGAAGATTGGCAGGAGATGGGCTTCATTGAAAAGATACGAGAGTGCCTGGGGCCACTAAACTACGGAAGTAAGCTCCGCCCTGGGGTGAAAATGAATGAGCGAAAACAGACGACGATGCGAGCAAGACTCGCAAGAGGTTCTCAATCTTATGTAGCTGCAAAATGTATCTCTTGAAATGGAAAATACACTAATGAAGTTGTCTTCTCTCTCTCTCTCTCTCTCTCTCTCTCTCTCTCTCTCTCTCTCTCTCTCTCTCTCTCTCTCTCTCTCTCTCTCTCTCTCTCATTCATTTTCCCCATTGAATTAGATATTGATCCAATTCCGGATTCATTTTAGAGCTCCCCAAAACTCGGCCAAAAGATCGTAGTCTGCACAACCCATTTTCTAACCTCTCATATTCAAACATTTTCTTCACAAAACATTTGTATATGCAACACCCATTGGATTTATTGTTTTACTTGTAAGATTGTAGTTGGTAGTTTATATTGTGACAAAATTGATTAACTTACTTGTGAACAAGTTCCTAGCAACCGTGAACAGAAGAAACATTACTAAGTAGAAATTTGATGTTGGAACATGGCAGTAGAAATTTTACCCAAAAATTGAAACGTGGTAAAAGTTTCCAACCATGTGCCATGCAGCTTTTTCTTTCTATTAAACAGCAGGTTCTCTTCTTTTCTTTCAAATCTTTCTTTCTGTAAATCACGTGTATGCTTTCTGTTTCTCGTGAATCTCAGGTTCGCTTCTTTTCTTCAAAACTGTCTTGCATAAATCACATGTATGTTGCATCTGATAACGTGAAAACTGTCTTTCTATAAATCACAGCTACAATTCAGTTGTTCAAGTTGGTAGCAGCTACACATGGTTGCATGCACATGGACATCGAGCAGCTCCAAAAAGGCAACAAACGTGACAGGCTTCAAATCGTTGCTGTGCAAAGAGGATCTGCGACGCCCCCAGAGGATCTACGACAAACCCAAAGACATGAAAAGCTACGCCAGAAGAGGATCTACGACAAACCCAAAAATGTGAAAAGCTGAAAAACAGAAAGGTTTTTAAAAACTCAAAACATTACCACGTGTCAGTAGCACAAAAATTATGGAGGCCAAAAAAATATGTACTAACATTTAAAAATAAATAAGATCGCAAGCAGGAGGGAACACTCATTTGTCCAAATCTATTTCAATTTACATCTAGAGAATGAGCAACTTACCATATCCAATCTATGTTTACAATTTGCTTGAATCACAAGAGGATTTGTTTTGAAAAAAAACTCAAATCCTCATCAAGCAATCATTAAATTCAGATTTTCAGCTGTACTGAGTTTATTTATTCCGGATAAATTGATTCCTCACCAACCTATCAACAAACATCCTGCAACTAGATCTGAATCTAACTTGTCCAAAACATTATAAATTCATGCAAATTATTCATCCCCAAAATAATCAGATTTAGACAAGCAAGTGGATCTACTCATGCAGATCATTCACATCAAATGAAAACTTTCTCAAGGCATCAAAAAATTAAGAATGAAGTCAACACTAATTCTCACCATCTCTATCAAAATCAAACATGTAGAAGAGCACTATTCGAAAACATGCTTCACACTCAAATTAGTGAATCCAAACCCAAACTTCCCTTGAGAAATCAACACTCCATTCCGAGATGCAAATCCAAGTGCTTCCATCCCATCCAAGATTGCATCTTAGCCGGGCTCTAATACCAATGTAAAAAACAACCAGGAAAGCTACTAAGATGAGGAATCAACCCATAAAGAGACTAGTGGGAGCCAAACCACCCATCCAATTGAGATGTATCCGAACACCCCCTAACCATGGCAAGTGAATGCCTACGGAGAGCAGGGAAACTAGCAAACAAGCCAAAACTTAGAATGGAGGAGGGTGTGTCCTTACTCGTATACATAGGAGTAGGAAGTATGTGCATGCACCCATGCAACCTCCCATGCAGTCCATCTAAACATAGGTCACATATCTCATGCCATCCTCATGTATATCCTCATGCATACGGACTATTCTGTGTCCTTAGCTGAATATGGTCGTAACAACTAGACACGCATCATGCAAAGGTTTGAAAAAGCAATCACTGTAATATGTTTACAAACTTTAGATAAATGAGAGTAATAATAAAAGAAGGAAAATAAAAATACACAATTAACCAACAAGGATGTCATAGCTTACGAAATTTTTATATAAGTGTAGTATAAAAGATATCATTCCCTATAAAGAAGGTTTAAGCACCAATAGTATGAAATTTTTTTGTAATTGTTCTTTTTTCTAAAATTTTGAATATTTCAAATGTTTGGGACTTTGAATTGTGCTAAGGCACAAAATAATGTTTGAATAATTTGAAATAGTGTATTTTAAATATGGTGGATGTATGCTTGGGTAAAAATGCATACCTTTGGATTTTGATCTCTCTTATTTGAAACTTGAGTAAAAATGCAGACAAATTTGGAAAGCCCCCCTCCCCCTTTATTTGCTACAAACACTCTTGAGAATCTAACATCTTCATAAATTTCAAGTACTTATCTTAAGGTAGAGCCTTGATAAATACAATTGTGACATGATTTTTTGTTGCAAGATAGATCATTTCAATTGCCTTGTTATGAACTTTTTCTCTGACAAAATAAAACTAAACTTGTATATGCTTTGTCCTAGAATGATATTTGGGATTCAAAAATCAATTTATGCAACCTAAATTGTCACAAAACATAGTAGTAGGTTGAAAAGTATCCAAGTCATTAAGTATTAATTTGATCCAAATTGCCTTCATAGTGGCCAAAGCGTAGTAATATATTTGGCTTCACTTAAAAAGAGTGTGACAAACTTTTGCTTCCTCCTATTCCAAGAGATTAATCATTGCGATAAAATAAAGCATTAGCATAAAGTTGATTTTCTGAAATCAGCATCCCTATTCTGAATCAATAAATCTCTATAAAGTTAAAGCTGCTTCATGATTGCCAGCATATAGAAGTTCATGCTTGGTAGCTTGAACATATTTGATAACGCATTTCAAAGCCTCATATGAATTAATTTTAAATTCGACATATGTTGGTTGAGAGTGCTAATGGTGTAAGCTAGATCTAGTCTAGTAAAAATCATAGCATACATCAGAGAGCCTGGTCAACATGCGGTTGCGACAAAGACCGCAATATCAGTCTCCCAAAGGAGATCATTAACTTATGTACACATTGTACAGTTTTCATTATAAGTCAACTACTTGAGTACAACGAAGTACTTAGTTACATGACAAGCATTTATTGTAATCTAGTGTATAAATACATCTTCATCACACACTCTATGTGATGCTCCGCCAACAGAGCGAATGATATTGAGCCTCGTGGAATGTGTTCATTTTTATTTGGGTATGAATTAATTTATACGATCTTGTGAGTGAGAACGCATGAGCTGTGAATCCATTTCTGCATTAACAATCTTTTAGACTGTTCTTGTTGGTAGCAACCCATAACAATGGGAGAGTTGTTCCACGAATATTTCTCTCTCTCTTTTTCCGTTCCGTCCTCTCACCCTTACATAGGCAAGCCCCCAATTGCATCCAACGATGGAGCACTCATGATAGATGCCATCATGATTATTTCGTTGTCATGGAGGCTTTTCCATTGTCGGATGAGAGTGGGGTCTTGCTTCAGTCACAACTAAGCATGCATTGATCCATGGACAAGGGGCCTTGCGAATGAATGTTTTGATGCCATTGGCAACCATTGTAATTAAAGTGTAAAGTATTGTGCATATTTAATTGTTGATCTTATTAAAAAAAGTAAAGGTGTAGTCTTTCGTAGATATGGATAAGAGTGCCAATGTAGGTGCATGCTAGATCCACATTCATTTGCACGAGGACTTTTTGAACCTTATGGTTATTCTTGGATTGGCCTTACAATTTGACTAAGGATGTACTTAAGTACATGTTGGGATTTTGCCCATTTATTTTTGTAGGGCATTATTAAGTAGAATTTCTTTTACTTTCCATGTGGGTGTAACATCATGAGAGTAGTGCCCTTGATGGCATGGGTAATTTTTCATAAAGGGCATGATGAGCATTGTTATTGAAGGGGCATTTTTTAAAGAGCATTTTCATAATGCCCTCCTTTATGAAAAATGCTCATCTTGCCCTATATGAAAAATTGCACATGGCCAATCTCCATCAAGTACACTACTCTCATAATGTTATGCCCACATGGAAAAGCAAAGAAATTTTGCTTGATAAGCCAACATATTTTATCCTTGAGCTGAACTTTCCCTCCATGAAAATACTTTTTGCTTTTCTTTTTTTTGGGGCTGTAAATTTTATTTTCCATACACCTTGTGGGCATTGGAAATATCATGTAAAAGAAAAAAAGGTGCATGATTACGTTGTAGGAGGTACCACCCTTTTCTTCATAAAACAAAATAGAATGATATTATGAAGCGTAAAAGGCCCTCTCTCGAGATATGATTTGAGAGGGTGGAAGCTTGTTTTAGATTTCTTCATAAAACAAGCCCAAATTGGTTTTACTCATGAGTTTTTTTAACAAACACGTTCTTTTCAACCTCATAGATTTTCATGTGGATAGCGAATAAATCACCGCCACACAAGCACATTTACTAACATGGCTCCGAAGAAGTACACGAAGAAAATTTAACCCTAATTTTTCACATGCCTTGATCCCTTGAATCTCATATCACAAACACTTAAAAATAAAAATAATATTTTTGTAGTGCATGTTTTTGTTGGCAAGTTCATGATCTAAAAAAGATATTCAAGATATTCTGAATCGAAGGTCCGTCTCCAATTCAACCGCAGCGCCAGGCTCGGGACAAAATCAACTACCGAAGCTGATGTGGGAGCCAATGAGGCCGCGACAACATCTGCGGTAGCTATCCCAGGTTAGCCTCGGTTTTTGGCCTGGTTCCGTCGCGCAAACGCAACGTGTCGGGTTGAGGAAGAAAGAGACAGAGAAGAGGGAGAGCGAAAGAGAGAGAGAGGGGGGGGGGGGGGAGAGAGGGAGAGAGATGGCTTGACTTCGTGGCGTCTTTTCTCTCGCTCCTGGCTTCTCGCCTTTGCTTTTTCTGCTGCTGCTGCTGCCGCCCACAAGATCGTTTCGATCTCTCGGCATAACTGCTATTTACTGCTGCTTGCACCATCTTTCTCTGCTCGGATTTATTTAGTCTCTGTTTGCTGATCCTGACCTTTGTTTACCTGCTCTGCCTTTCAATTTCCCTGATACTAAACTGTGTAATTTGCTGCTGTAAGCTTGCTTTTACTCATTGGTTTTGATCCGGATGAGACTGGGAATGCGTAAGCTCGGTTTTGCAGTTGTGGATTTGTAGTTTCTCTGGTTTGACGGATTCACAGAGGCGCTCTTTGCACTGCTTGCCTTCAGTTTCATTCAGATTATTCTTTCTTTGGAAATTTTCAAGATAGTCTCGGGTAAAAAGAAGAATTTATTCCATGTTTTTGCGTGTTGTAATTGATCGTCAAGTTCCTTGAGTACGCAGCACGATTTTGCTTGTTTAATCGGGTTTTGGTAAATTTTTGCATTTTTTTGAAAATTGCAACAAATGCGATCCTTCATAGAGAGATCTTAGATCTTGTCAGGCTTCTCTATTTTTCTCTACCCTTTGGCATTTTGTTGTCTCTAATGGGAGTAATTTCTCTTGTTGAAGAGAATTTTTGTGACTGCTTCCTTCGTTCTACGATTAACATCAATTTTTCTGTCTACTTTGTCACATCGTCTTTGCTTCGGTATTGTGAGGATCTGCCTTCCTTGAGCATGCTTTCACATGCCTTTGAGGATTGATTGTGTAAACAAATTTCTTTTGACGCAGTTATTGGCGTTTCATTTTCAAAATCTTATGTTATGAATAGAAAGACCAGGAGGCATCACTGGATGTCGCTACTATGATAAGGTATGTCAGGCTTAGTAGCTTATAACGTTTTTCATTAGTAGAGCTTCTGATGAAGGGCAACTGAAGTCTATGCGTCTCTTGATCCTCTCAAAACTTGTTTTGGCTTTGTCTTAAAGAATCCGATAATCTTATCTCGACTGGCAATCGCTTTTATGCTTGCATAACTTTCTTATCATTTAGCTGTGTTGACTAAAGGTCCATGAAACTAAAATGCCACACTGTGTACCAGATTTTAAGATATCTCGTCTTGGTGCGCTTGTTCTTCGGAAAACTCCATATGATCAGTGAATAGATTTATAGAAGCCTCTGGTTTATGATGTTATCGGGAATCTGTACCGAGATTTCCTTATTGATTAAAAGTCCGCAAGCTTAAGGACTCTATACAGATCCTTACAATGCCTAGGCACAGTTTTGTGAATAATTTCTTTTAAGATCTTTGCTGAAGACGGAGGCTTTTGTCATTAAGATTCCGACAGATTCCCATTCGTCCTGTTTGGAACGTTCCTCCAGATAAACTGAGCAGAAAAGAGATTGATTAACAGAGTTTAGCTTGAAGTGACTCCTCCACCTACCCGCTCTTAAATTCTCACACGTTGTTTACCTCAAGATCGTGCTGTGTCTATTAGAAATCTGTAGATACTTTCAAGCTATTAATGGAGTCCGAAGCTCAAATTCCTTTTATCTCAGAGAGTCGCGCAGCGGGAAATTTGGCTTTGGAAGGACTGGCACCTTCCTTGGGGGACATGGGAAGGTCAAGAATGTTTTCTTTGCCAAGACAGAACTCTGTCTACTCTTTAACTTTAGACGAATTTCAGAACACAATTGTGGATTCTGGTAAAAGTTTTGGTTCCATGAACATGGATGAATTTCTTAAGAACATATGGACCGTAGAGGAGAGCCAGGCAATGGCAGCGGCAATGGGGGGAAATGAGGGAGCCATCACTGGCCTTATAACACAGCCAAGTCTTCCAAGACAAGCCTCTCTCACACTTCCTCGGACTTTAAGTAGAAAAACGGTAGATGAAGTCTGGAGGGGTATTCAACAAGCACCTGCTGGTTATGGTAACTCTGCAAACAATCCGGCTGATGAGCAGGATAAACAGTTAACATTTGGAGAGATGACTTTGGAGGATTTTCTAATCAAAGCTGGTGTGTTTAGGGAGGAAATAGAATCTGGCAACCAGTCTTTTGTTCCTTATGGAGGTGGTCTGGGTAACAAGCCCAGCATTAGAGGTGGTATGGGAACTGCATTTGCAAAGCAAGAAGGAGGAGGTTTTGATAGCGAAATAGCGAACGCTGGGTCTACTCCCACCTTTTCCTTGTCCCCCGTCAGTGCACTTGCAAGCCAAAGTGCTTTGGATGGAATTCAACCGAATGGTTTCGAGCTTAACAGCAATTCTCGGGGCACAGAGTGGATGAATGGTTCCTATAAAAATGCCAGTACTGTGAATCAGCAAAAACTTTTACAAAATCATGTAGAGGCAACAGCCTATCTTAAGGGCACAAACAAGATGGGAGAAAATGCAATGGGCAATGCAGAGATGAGCATGGGAGGTGGTATGGGAGCACTTGGAGGCACCATTGAAGGTGGGCTTGTTGGTGGCTTTGGAGGTCGAAATTTGGGAATCAATTTGGGCACAGGCTTAGGTGGAGGCATGAGGGTTGCTGGGGGACTTGGGCTTGGAACAGGCTCTCCTCCCAGTCCTCTTTCAGATGGAATAGGACCAGGAAATGTGAATGATTTCAGCTTCTCTCTAGCGGGTAATTATGGATTAGATGTAGGCTTACGAGGAAGAAAAAGGCGAGCAGAAGGACCTGTTGAAAAGCTGATTGAAAGAAGGCAGAAAAGGATGATAAAGAATCGAGAATCTGCTGCACGTTCACGTGCAAGAAAGCAAGTATGGAAAGTTTTTCTTCCTAATAGTCTAGAAGTTTAGTTGTGAGGTCTCAGTTACCTTTTACTAAAATCTGAAAGTCTGCTGGGAGAGATTTTTCCAAAAGGCTGCAAAAGAATCTACTTTTTTCTAGCTTGACATAGAAAGGGAAGCTGTGGAGAGAAACTTGGTCTCTTTTTCACAATTGAATAGCAAATGGTGTATGAGTACTGGTTCAATTCAATGTTTGCTGTCAAGTTTTAGAAGATAAGTGTTTTAGTAGTTGATTTTCCCAAAATTTTGATTACTTCCAGCTTCCCTTGTTGGTTTCTCAAAGATGCATACAATGACTGCTTGGAGGCACTAAAGAAAACATTGATCTGGGAACTTCTGCTCCGGAACTCCTTGCTATTATTATTGACTAGTTTGTTTCTTCTCTGACCTTAAGTTTTTTGAGTTTTCCAGTTTATGTACACTGTTAGTCTGCACTCTTAGTGGTAGTAACACATATATTTTCTATCTGGACAAGGTGACATCCATAATTCTAATCTTTAATTATGGCAGAGTTCATGTTGACAGCACCTGCTTTAAGGCATCCAACTATTCTATAGTCTTAATCTGTGTGGGTATGCAGCATTATTTATCAAGTTCAAACTAGAGTCAATTGTCATGCTGATGTCCTGCTTCTAACTCCACAAGTCATGTGCCAAAGACAAGCAGGTTCTATTTTCTTCTCAGAAAAACCCAATCATCAACCAAAACATGCAAACTTGAATGGAAGCTCTCTGTGGATTGATTGCACGTGTGTCAAGACTGAAGGTTAGAGTATATAGCGTAGAGTAGTGGTAGTGCGGTGCTCTATTTTCAGGTCTCAAAGAATCCATAGAACAGTCATGTGTAACCTTACTGGAGGAGGGGGACCTTACTTCGAGAAAAACTCGAAATCTGGAAGAAGATCTTGTTTCTTCTGGGTGGAGTTGTTGTTCCTTTGATATGAGGTTAAATTTTTTCTTCTACTTGGAGCACCGGGAAAGGATTATTTCTTTTGAGAAGTTAACTTGGGCCGGGTTTGATTGGAAATTCCAGGCTTATACAGTGGAATTGGAAGCGGAGGTTACACAACTAAAAGAAGAAAACATGAGGCTGAGGAGGCAACAGGGACAGAATTCAAAAAGTTGCTGGGTTGAGGTAATTTGCAAATCTCATGGGCGAATGGGAAAAATAAAGCATTTTTTGGAACTTTGTGAGATTTCTTGATTGTGATTGATCAATTGTTGTGGAAATGATAGTGTTATATTGTTTCTAGTGCCATTGCATAATTTATTTGTGATTGGTAAGGTTTTAGAAAAGTGCTGGGAATATCCAGCTCTGTTTCTGGGGGCTCACAGTTCACTCGAATATAATGTCAGAAACTCCCTGCAATTTTGTCGACCTGCTTGAATGTGTAGTGTTCTTTGATTATGTATGCATCTGGGCATCCAAGATGCTGAAATTACAAAAGTAAAAACTGTTATTTTTGCACGTTAAGGTATTTGTGGCGAATATTTCACATATGAAGTTTTATTTCTGGTAGATGGATTCAAACTGATTGGTAAAGTAACGCCTGCTTTTTGCTGTTTCCACTGGTTTGAAGTTAATTATACTCAAAATTTCCCACCGTTCTTAGCAAAGGGTGTCCCAGTAGATGTCTTATGGGTCTCACTGATACTTGGTTGTTATAATGGAGGTCATTACTTTACAACTTCACTAATACATCTATCTTGATTACGTCTTTGATGACTTTAGTCTTCGCATTACAATTTGATTATGCTAAATTAAAAGGTCTGTGAACTGATCAAGCAACTAGAAAACCTTTAGTCTAATGCGTATTTGACTAATTGCTTGATATTTTCTGTTTACTACATCCTGGTCCCATACCCGCCTAGCCTTTGTGACAACATGAAGAAGTCAATTGACGAAGGGTGTATTATGATCTGACCGCCTTTGGTTATAATATGCCTTACTCAATTTCGCATGGTTCCATTTTTTGTTTCCACGATGAGGAGGACAAGCAGGTCACTTATGAGACACTCGAGTGAATCAGATGCAAAGATATGATTAAGCTGTTTTGAAGATTTCACTCAAAGCTGTCGGTTTCAAATATTTTCAAAGGTTTAATTTGTCAGATCTTTGCTGGATAAATCGGTGTAGTTCTATTCTGTGGTGTGAGGGTTTGTACACCATTCAGTGATTATCCTTTTTCTTAGACTAGAGCTCGTTCCGGCTTTGCTTCCAAGAATATGGGTTGTGTAAAGAAGGTAGGGAACATAGGAGCTTCCCCTGATTCTAAAAATGTTCTGTGACAGTGCATTGTAATGTGGTCTGCTGTATTCACAGGAGAATGCAACAATAACCGGTTATTAAGTAATTATCAAAGTCATGACTTTATTGCCTAAACTGTTGTAATGTCGCTGATATACTCAAAAGTGAGCTCGTAGCCCTGTACTAACAAAGTATCCATGGTACATGTCTGCAGATGCTGAATAAAATTGCTCCTCTGGCTCGGCAGTTGACATCCAAGAAAAGGGTATTGAGGCGGACACGGACCGGGCCTTGGTGAGCAAGGATTGCAGAGTGTGCTGCCTCGTTTCTAAGATCTAGTGTAATGACATAGTGATATGCAGCTTGAAAGGAAATTTGACTGATCAGATGGAAAACTGCAGTTCAGATAATTGGTATCTCCTTGATGATATAAACTTAGGCCTGAAAATGTTGCTACAGTCGGTCTCGAGTGTGATGGGCATGGAGTCAACTCGTGTTGTTTTCCATTCCTGGACAGGAAGAGTAAGCTGACCAAGTTCAGACAGGATTTTCACCATCTGCCGTAAAAGCCCATAAGTTGTTTCATTGCCATTTGTACAATGAATAAGCAAGTGGTACATGAAAATGCTTCTCAAATGAAGAATTTGTATTCAGCTACAAGGAATCAGTTTAGTTTAAACCTAGATGAATAAGAGTTATGAGAATTAAGCAGTGATGCAAACTATAATTTGTATAATAGTGATGTTTTATTCTATGCTGCTTGTATGTATGAGACATACACATTGTTTTCTGTTGGCATTTTACCAGTTTGTTCTTCATTCACGATCTTCATCATGCAACAACCCATCTCTTCCTTTTTATTTGTCTATTCTTAAATGAAAGGGTTTACACTCTAGCTTCCAATATTGCACAAGAATCAACACAAGCAAGAGTAGAAAAAATGCAAATTTTTGCACCTTTCATGATGAAGCACAAGTGTTCAATAGATATTTCTGTTTCATTTGCACTCTAACATACTAAGATCATGATGCTCAATATTGTTTAGTTGGCCATACTCTCAAAGCATTCTATATTGCTTGCTCTCTTATAGGATAAAAACTCTAGTTGATCTAGAGAAGTGTTTTTTTGTCTAGGGACTGATCTATGGGGGTTAGAAAGATTGGCCCATTTTTCAACGAATCAACCAAATTCACACTATCGGTCTTGTGTGAGCACTTAAAGATCACTATCCAAATGTTGTTATGATTGAAATGTATTATTAGATGTGGTTGGAGGCTAAGTTACTAAGAGAATCAAAATATGTAGTTCATGAATAAGAATAATGATTGAAAAGAAACGCAAGTCACCGGTGGAGTGAAACATAGAATTTGGCTCTTCTATATAATACAAATGTACAATGCCAAAATCATGCTAGTCTCCCATATTGAACTATTTGTGAAATTTAAACGGTTGCACTAGTTTAAATTATACAAGTATAGCCTAAGACCATTCCATAAAAGAAGTGGGCACTAAACTAGCATAGCTACTTCACCAACCAAAAACAACACCATGATTGAAAATGTCCAACTAAGAGGGGAGACTCTTCTTCCTCCAAAATAGGCCAACTAAAGACAACACAAATAATGATTCAAACATAGTCTATCCATTGTCTAAAATAAACTAATGGCTATTGCATGAGCGAGAAGTTGGCACAGAAGCAATATCTGCGTACAAAATGTGGTTATGATACAACCAAATGCTCCAAAGAATATTTATGGTACACATATGCCATACAATATAAGTGGTAGGTTTACGATGAACACCCCAAAGGTTGTTGAGCATATTGCTTTGCAAAAAAACAGCTAGCAAACCTAATTTAAAACACATAAAACCCACAGATTGTGCCACAAATCTAGATGACAATAAAGAAAAAGATGAGAATGAGTGCTATTGCTTGTTGGTGAGGATGTAGATGCTATCAAGAATACATCTACTTCATCCTCCTCCTCCTCCTTTGCAAGGTTTCCTTGTTTGTCCTCCTCTACTTGTGCTCTTAGCCTCTTGTAGCATTCAGATGCATAATGCCCCTTCTTTCCACAAAAGAAACATTTTTGCTTTGACTTGTCCTTTGATCTTGATGCATCATCCTCTTCTTTGGCCTCCTTTGGATGCTTCTTCTTTCCATTGGTCTTCTTTTTGCCCTTGAATGAGAAATTGGCTTTCTCATCACCATCCTGCAAAGACAAGGAAGTCATCCTAGATGTTGCATGGAGAATCCTAC
This sequence comes from Diphasiastrum complanatum, assembly GCA_029204225.1. Taxonomy (NCBI): domain Eukaryota; kingdom Viridiplantae; phylum Streptophyta; class Lycopodiopsida; order Lycopodiales; family Lycopodiaceae; genus Diphasiastrum; species Diphasiastrum complanatum. The sequence goes on from CM055102.1 coordinate 19,637,816, forward strand.
ACTCTTCAGCCACCCATACACTGTGAAGTTTTTCTATAGTTGGCAAAGTGTCTTGGATGGCAAAACTTTGGACCAAATTTGCAAAGTCATCTCCTAGACCATTAAGGACAATTTGTACAAGCTCTCCATCATGAATCTTCTCTCCAATGGAAGCCAACTCCCTATTCAGAGACTTGATTCTAAGTACATAATCTTGTGCACTCTCCTCACTTCTCTACAAAATCTGATTTCTAAGCATGAGTACTCTTGAAGTGTTACTAGATTCATAGATTGATTTTAAAGACTCCCAAGCCTCTTTAGCACTAGTACATGCTGATACTTCTCTCAACAAATCATTGCTCACATTCATCTTCACACAATGAAGTGCAAGCCTAGATCTCTTCTTGTGTCTAGCTAACTCCTGTGCACCTAGAGGTTCATTTTCATCTTCAATCAAGAACTCATAAAGGTCTTGGAGCATCAAGAGTGACTCCATCCTAACCTTCCAAATACCATAATTTGTAGAATTCAATGTCTCACTAGCTTCTAGAAGGTATGCTCAAGCAGATCCCATCTTACTAGTGACTTCTACAAACAAGAAATAGATTTGATTGACTTGAAACTCACAAAGGTCTCACACTTGCAGTGTTTCACTCAAATTTGATTTCTAATCCAACAAATGACTTATAATCACAGTTCTATCACTCCCTCACAAAGCTGCAATGAAGATAAGATGAAGTGAAAACTACTTCCAAACAAATCTTGCCAAGGAATGGATTTGATTGTCTTTAGAAACTCATTAAGGTCTCTCTCTCTTGTAGTGTTTCACTCAAATTAGATTTCTAATCCAACAAATAGACTTATAATCTCAGTTCTAGCACTCCTTCACAAAGTTGGAATGAAGATAAGATGATGTGAAATCTACTTACAATAAAATCTTGTCAATTTTTGCTATTTTTGGACAATAACATGACTAAATCTCCATCACACTTTTTGATGTACTTTCAAGAACTGTAAAACAAGTTTAGAGGACCTGATTTCAGCCTAGATTAATTAGATCTCATGACCCTATTTCAAATCTAATCAATGGCACTCAATCTTGGTAGCTTATCTAAAATTTCCACCAAAAATTACATCAAAAGCTCACAAATTGAATTTCTTTGGATCAAATGAATACCATGCATTAAATGCATGTTCAGAGGTGCCCACACATGTGGATAGTATGGATTTGGACCCCTACCAAGTTTGGGATCAAATATCCTCACCAAATTCAAAATTCTAGCTTGCCCTCTCAATACTAGTTTTTAGCACCAAAACTTGCTAAAAATGGATTTGCATTAGATCAATGGCTTATGCTCTTGTACTTGGCTCTGATACCATATGAAAGTAATGTACTTTAGGACCATAAATGGATCTACAAAAGATCCACAAGAGTGATTGGATGCTTTCTTAACAATCTATCAAAAAACTAGACACAAAAAAGTTGATCTAGATTGGCAATTTGACAAACAACAAGCATTAACAATCAAAAGCATTGATTAACATTGATATCCGAGCCCACACATGTGTACTACAGGCTGTGGTACGGCCGTCAACCTGAGAAACAATTAGAAATTGATTTGGTTTCATTTGGATCACAAAAACTCAATGTACATAGTGAACTAGCTTGAGATTGCCAATGAGCTCCAAAAATTTTCTATCTTCTCACTATGGAGAGAGGGAATACATAGCAAATTTGACTTCCTTCTTGAAGTTAGGTGGATTTCCAGCATGTAATAAGGAAGTTAACTCACTCTCGTTGACCTAAAATGAAATCCTAGTCCATCTCCTAGAGTCATGCTTGGTAGATAGCTAGTTGGTCAAATTTTCACCTTAAATCTAGGATTTAGGTCCTATAAACTAGGAATCACTACCAAAATGACATGACCAACCCTATGGACTTGAGCTAACCTACATTAGGATTGGATTGCCACGTGGCATCTTGGCCTCACATGTGTGAAATCCACTTATGTACAAAATTTACATTATACTACATGGTTTTTTATCAAGCTAGATTTGCCAATTTTTGGCAATTCTTCACAAAATATTGCTCTAGCATTTCTCTAACCTCTCTTTTTCAGCTAGAGTCATTGTCTCAAAGCACATTATTTTCTCCTACTTCACGCACTTTCTTTTCATCTCGGTTCTCCCTCCCTCCTACTCCCTCACCATCATCCAAGACCTTCAAAAAGTTCCTCTAGAACAACGGCCCCAAGGTTTTTGCATGGCTCCTTCAAAACTGGGTGGTCTGGGATTACCCGCTACTACCTCTCTCTCTCCTTTATAGGCAAATTCACTCTAACTTCACAAGTCGTCAGCCTTGGGCTCTTATGATGACTACTACTCTTCCTCCCCTTCCCTCCACTATTGGCACCAATCCCCAATCTTACTTCCTTGAGTTTACCTGATTTTTTTTCCTCTTCTCCACTTCCCTCCCTCCTTTATTCCAGTTTTAGAGTCCTTCTTTGAACGCGAGAGCTCACTTTTTGGACATGTGGCAATTCCATCTCCCCTCTTGAGCCTCTGTGGTTTCCAAAGCTATTACCATCAATTCTAAGACACTAGCCATGATAAAGAAAAGACTTTTCCTTAGTCTTACCCGTAAAGGATTTGTCACTTGGGACCACATTATGAACTTCATCTACTCTCTTAGCCTTTTCCAACTTAGGACCGAACTTGGCCTTTTCTCTTGTGAATCTAATTTCCTCTCCTTCGCCTTCTCCCATGCCGGGGACCTTGGCCCTCTCTCTACTGTCCCAATGTTTGACTGCTATAACAATTGGCTTTTCAAGGCTCTGGTAAACACATGGTTTTTTTTCAATATATGACAAAATGATGGTTTTTCTTTAAATATATGACTGAGATTATGACAAAGAGCTCTTTCAAGGTTTAATAGCCTTAACTATTCTAATATCAACATTCCATGAGATGACAAAGAGCTCTTTCAAGGTTTAATAGCCTTAACTATTCTAATATCAACATTCCATGAGATTTTGATACTGTAGCCAAAGTAATCATATTAGCAAACAATTTACAATGATTTACTTTTATGTACAAGTACCAATGGCATGTCACCATCTCCACAAAGCCATCCTTCAACAAGTACACAGTCATTACTCTAGGCATAATGCTTTTTGCAGGTGGTTTCAAACAAGCCTCATCTCAATGTCCCATGCCCTTTGGTGCTCCCTCATATTTGAGTAATGTGCAAGTGATTGCATTTTGGGTGTCCCTTTTTTTGCCAAGTAATTGTATTGAAATCGAGGTTCATTATAGGCTAATCTTAAGATTTCAAGTGGCAACTAGCAACTCAACATAATCATTTATGGGAAGGGCTCCAAAATCTATGCTTAAGTTGCCCGTGCCTCCCAAAAAGAACTACCTCATGTACTACACATTGTCAACTCAAGAGTTTCTTAAAATGGGAAAGGTTATTTGTCAAGAGGTTATGGGACAATGGGAAGCAACCATGGGGCGGCAAGAATTCTCAAGAATCTCCAAATTCGAGAGGATGGTCTTTAATATGGACCAATGCAAGTCTTAGAGTACTTAATTTGCCTTCCATGTGCACAAGTAAAATCTTTAAAGTGTAGAGGTGAAGACATAAGCTTTAAGCAATGCTCACTAAAACTAATTTTTTAACCAAACATGAAACCTACCAATGCCCAAGTGCAATAGGCTTTTAACTAAAACCAAATGTTAAAATCCTAGTAGACTTAATTTTGATCAGCCAAAAGCTTCAACTCTAGTATATTAGCTTCTTTTTTTATGATCCGAGCAAAAAATTTGTACTACACATCGGGTACAAAAGTTTGTTGATCTATGGGTTTGATGGGTGAGTTCATTAAGTTAGAAAGGTGAAATAAGAAGCAACACAACTTCACGTAGAAGGCTATGCTATGTAATTGTCATGAAATTGCTTAGAACCTTTGTGCATTTACACTTAGTTACGTTGTTTAGCACTTACACTTTGTAATTGAACTAAATGTGGCTAAGTGTTATGACAATATATCTTCTTGAAAAGCATGAGATCAAAAAATTCTAACCTTACTTCAAATAGGGCATCATAATAGTACTATTATTATAAGTTATTTTGAAAACATAAAATGCTTTTTGGTATTACCAACCGATGGGCTCACAGAGAATCTAACAGGAAAGAAAAATATATAACGAATATATATGTGAATTAAAAACTCAAAAGCTGAAAGTGGGTAGGCTGATAACCTTGAAGGAAATACTCTTGAAAAATGTATATATATTTCTCAATAGGCTAATATAAAATGTGTGGGCTTTTTATACTAGATAATAGGTTTGTTTGTTAGCAATGGCTTTAAGTTCACAATTGGAATCTTACTTTATAAAGTTCAAACCACCTTACCTCCAGGTGCGTTGATAAGCTTTCACTTATGAAGTGTCAAACTTTTTTTTATTCCTTTTGAAGAGGCTTATCAATACTAGAAAATATTCACGTGCAAAGGTAGCACATTGCATAAGTACCTTTGTGTCCATGTGTCGAGTGTAGATAACTCCCAGCTTGATGTGAGAGGCCATGTTGGCTTGTAACCAATGAGCATCACCATGCAAAACACTACGCTCACCGTCTCACTCAAAAGGGTGGAAGGATCAAAGTCTAAGGCTACGTTTAGCTTTGTCCCAGTGTGAGCTGAGAGTCCAGGCATGCCTCAAAATCATGGGCATCACAACGCAGAACACTAGGCTCAACCTCTCACTCAAAAAGGTGAAAGGCATATGTCCATGTGTGGTGTGATGGTAGAGGCTTGGCGTGGGAGTGACCACCCAAGTTCAAACCTCGCCCACACATGAGCCATATCCAAAAAATAAAAAGTGAAAAGCTTATAAACTTCACCTACCTTTAGCTTCATTGTCAGAGTCTATGCTCACCCTCTCACTCAAATGGGTGGAAGGCTTAAAATAAGTCTACATTTAGCTTCATAAGAGTAGTAGTGAGTAGCGACCATGAGAAACACACTTGAGCCTTATCCAACTCGGCTAGGGGGTTCACCCCCCTTTGAAAAAACAAAACACTTATTAGGTACTATGTCTACAGTCTAGGCTGTCCATGACTTCAAAAAAAAGGTAAAAAAGTAAGGGGGGGGGGGGGGGGGGGGTGGGGTGGGAGGATTTTAAATGAAAAAGAGGCCAAAATTCAAAAATCATCTTATTTGGATGCTGACAGCATAAGAGGCTTGGGGTCCAGCTAAGAACTGACGTATCTGTGCCCTTCGCTTTGACGGGAACTGGCCGTCGACGGCCCTTCTTTGACGGGTTGACTTCCTATTTCATGCGCTCGAGCAGACAGCTATAGAGTTTCAGGCCGCTTCCCCTCTCTCTCTCCTCCTCTCTCTCTTTCGAGCGATCGATCGATCGATCGTTGATCCCGATCGGCCTGTTTTATCTTCGATCTGCATCTGCTCTCTGATATCATAGTGGGTTTTGAATTTCTTTGGGAATTGTGTAGAGATTTGTGTGCAAAAGCTGAAGGTTTTGTTAGCGTAGCCTTTGAGGATTCCATCTCGTAGGTCGTGCAGGTGCTTTGGTGACAGGCTTGTTTTGGATCGAGGACGAGTTGTTAGCATCCATGGCGTTCGCAGGGACTCAGCAGAAGTGCAAAGCATGCGATAAGACTGTGTATTTAGTAGATCAGCTTGTCGCTGATAATGTGGTGTATCACAAGGCCTGTTTCAGATGCCATCACTGCAAGGGAACTCTCAAGGTATTCGTTCTGAGCGGTTTACTCTTTCGATTCTGCACGGCAGATCCTCGTTTCAAGCATTCACGCATCCGGTGTATTTTTTTGTTTTGTATCATATGAAGTGATTGCTTATGGCAGCTTCTCCCTTTCTTTGTTGATGTGCGCACTGACACGTCGGGTGATTATTTCAGCTTAGCAACTATGCTTCTCTGGAAGGAGTTCTCTATTGCAAGCCTCACTTCGATCAGCTCTTCAAATTGACTGGCAGCTTCGACAAAAGCTTCGATACAGGCAAGCAACAAACTGTCATGCTTTTAGCATCGCCTCAGCTTTTTGGCTTAACACCGATTGTGAAAGCGAGCTTTAGTGCTTCTGGGTCTTTGAATACCGTTGTTTTATAGTTTGCGATCGACAGAGGTTGATAGCTGGGACAAGTTCAAAACCCTAGCTTGCTTTCTGTGCTGTTTGATCTTTCTGTAATTTGACAGCGGATCGGTCGATTTTCAAAGTATGAGGAAACTGTACAATAGAGTCAACACAAACTAGAGTATGAATTCCCGTTGCATTAACTGTGAATACAAGGCGATTCTTGATGGAGATTGAGAGAATGTGTTGAAAGCATTATTCCAGCCTCCTTTTACATAACTAAAAGCTAGAACCTTCTATGTAATACTTCAACCTGTATCTCTCCAACATATCTGATCTAGGCTGCTATATAATCTTTATGACATAATCAGTTTATCAAACAATCACATATCTTCAGTATCTATGGACGTTAAGAGAAATAAAGAGAGAAGTCGTAGAAAATTCTGAGCAAAAACTAGATAAGATACTCAGCGGTGCAAGTGTGTGAGTTTATAAGATGCGTAAAACAAGAAAAGTGCAGATAAAGTTGGTTGTAGGTGCTACTCCATCCTCCTCCTCTTGCATAATCTACTTTCCAATGTTCCTTTATGGAACATGAGATGTTATTGTTTCTTTTTCTGCCCGACTCAATTATGATGTAATGGATATTCAGGGATGGAAAAAGGCAAGGTCTTTCCCGTATGCCTTGAGAAGCTCATAAGGTTACACTGATGCTTTGAAATCCAAACAAGGGAAAAGGTAGCATTTTCCTTCAAGCGTGCAGGTAGACCTACTGTGTTTGGACATCGCACTGGATCATACTTAATAACTTGTTTTGCTGGTGGGTTCAGTTGTGAATACATGGGGTTGGGATACATCCTGCCAACTCCTTTATGGGTAGGCCATAATCCAGTTGTTTTGAAGCTGTGATGTTATGGGGTCTTGTACTGCTAGCATAGAGGTTTACTCTTATGATTGTTGATGTTGTAGGTATTGACTTGAAAACGTAGTCATGCATTTAAAGATGTTCTAGCTCAATATTAGTCTGTTGCAAAGCGAAAGTGAAGTCATCAATGGATCTGAAATTTGTGAGGAGAGCCCTTTATGATTCCTTGCTAGGAAGTTGCATGTGTACAATATGGACTTTTATGAGTGAAGTTTGTCATTCCAGATTTAGGAGATGTTTGCACACAGAATTTTTCAAGGAACAGCAAGCATGACATTTCTGCAGATCATATAGAGACTTCAGGGAAGGATTCTAGGAGGCCAATATAAAAGTTGATTGAGTTGACACGGTGAATGATATGAATCGAAAATACTGGGTTGAGGACTTTATGGGGCTTGAGGATACCTGCCCTAGATCCGAGCGTGAGAGGTCAAGGATCTGAGACCTCAGAAAATCTCGAGGGCCAGGACAGGACTTCTGTGCTGCTTAGATATTATGGCAAATAAAAATTTGAATCTTTAGATGAAATTTTTGAATTCACTTATGCAAGAAAGTCCATGGGCATTTCTGCATAAAGCCATCTGGCATACTTGACTAGGGCAATTTTTTTGAGTAGAGTCTTGGAGAAATGAACTACAAACATATTCTGAGATCTTTATGAACTGGATAGATAGTAGATACTACATATTCAGAGGCATATTATGGAAATCAATGGAGAGTCCTCTCATTGAGCAGTGATGGTGGCAAAATGAGAGGATGAGCTAATATTCCATGACACACACATTATCCAAGTTAACGTTTGTTATGAAAATCTTATCTATAAGTCAAGCCAGGCATAACAAAACCCTGTTAGAGGACATAAATTTTTGTTTCATCCAGGAACACTCTGTATTTCTGGATTCCATCCTAGACGGCCTTATGTTTTCAAATTCCATCCAACAAGGTGCTATATTCTTGGATTCCCCATTCATGGCACATGCAGGCTCCGCATTTTCAAGATCACATCCGTGAGGGCTTCATATTCTCAGAGCTGACAAATGAGACTTATAGGACAAAATCAGCTCTGACTCTTACTAATGGTAGGTAATGGTGGTCCCAAACTTAATTTCAACCATCCATCCATTTAAGATTTATGTTGACACAGTAAGATTATAATAAAAAAAAAAACAATGTTGCTCTGGTGTCCAAAGTTTACGCATATAAATTCTCGATTTGAAAAGAAAACATTGCCAAAGAGCACATGCAGAACTGCTAAAAAGAGAATCTAGTAGTCAATCACCATGCTATTTGTTTATGGGACCGCCTTTTCTTTATTAAGCTGGAATGCTTGTTTGAGATAACTAAAGATTTGAAACGTGCCTCATAAAACTTGGCAAAATTAGTTGCTTTCTTGGGTGAAAGCTTCTTTGGATTGTTGTGGACAGGCTCTGGGAGCTAAACTATTAATGAGACCCAAAAATTGGTGGTGCAAGCAATAATAGTGTTAGCCGCACATTGTCTTGACTATCATTGGCAATGTCATTTTGGTGAGTAATCCAGCCGGAGGTTTTGAAAGATCAGTCTCGGTACAGAGATCAAAGCTTCCCCATTCAGCAGCCTGTTGAAAAGGTTTACCTCTTCTACATTTACTGTAAATACATAGCCCTAACTCTTGGGCCCTCAGGCAATGTAAATAGGCGATAAGGAATCATTGTAGCTGGATGATTGCTTAGATATGAGAGTTATGTTGCTTTAGCATAGCTTCGAATTGCATTCAGCTTAGATACTTCATTATTGTTATTGAGTTACTGTTCTACATTAGATTGCTTTTCAACTCTGCTGTGTTTTGCTCATAATTAAATTGGAAACCTGTTAATTATCTATCAAATTTTGCTCGTACATATCATATGTGAAATTAATGTGGATATATTTTGTTTGTTTATCACTTGGCTTGTATTTATGAAGAGGATGTCATGCTTCAATTCAACTATTAGCTTTCACATCAAACATACCTTAATCTAGAATCAAGCTATAGCATTGATGTGTACACAAGAATACTTGTCATATATTGCTTTGGCAACCTCAATGGAAGATACGTTCAGTTGAGCCCACGATCTAAGCAAGGATTGTTTTTCTAAAATTGGATCATGTAGTTTTGTTTGTTTTCTGTTTATAAATTTCTTGGTATTTGTTGCTTTTTTGCAGGTTTGACGTCAAAGCATGTGACCAAATCACATGAACATGAGACGGTATTATTTGTTAACAGAGTCTTCTTCATTTAAAATGTTCTACTTATTTATTTATAGGATCAGGCTACGCAAGTTACTACATTTCGAGGGTGACTCTCTTTGTTCAGTTATTTTGTAGCCGAAGCCTGAATTTGTAGGCCCTTTATATGATGCAGAGCAAGGCACCTTCAAAGGTTTCCTCTCTCTTTTCTGGAACTCAAGAAAAATGTGTGGTCTGTGAAAAGACAGTTTACCCCATTGAAAAGGTAGTAGTGCATTGCTTTTCAGGTGTTCAAGTGATTCCTTTGATTATGTTGAAATTACAGGGTGTAGCATTTTCAAATGCTTTCAAGGTTTTGTTCTACTTATTCGTCGGGAGATTTTGATCATTTTGATTCTCTCACTAGTTTTACTGCAGAAATGTTAACCGGTTTTCTTGCTAGTGTGCTTGTTTCAAAGAATTAGATTATTCGTTTTGGGAGTTCCTTTTTTGTAAATTATCAAATTGAGGGTGTACATCATAATATGATGGAATCTGTCCTTTTATACAGGTAAGTGTTGAGAGCCATTCTTACCACAAACACTGTTTCAAATGTGCCCACGGTGGTTGCGTCATTAGCCCCTCAAATTATCAAGCTCATGAGGGCAGGCTCTATTGCAGACATCATTACACACAGCTATTTAAGGAGAAGGGAAACTTCAGCAACCTGACAAAAATACCACCACCTGTGAAATCAGGATCCAAGGCAGAAGTTTAAATGCCCATCAGTTGCATTAATAGACAATATTTGAGGTTTCTGAGTGTTTTTTATGTGCATCTCATCAGTAGCAGTGTCTTTATGTATTTTGCATGGGCATCCCCAAAGAAAATTTTTGTCTGTTTATCATCAGTTTGGTAAATGCATTTAATGTTCAGAGTGTATACGTAGAGGGATTCATATTACTTCAACTGTATACTGCTGCCAACCTTAGGAGATTTGCATGCAGAGACGCCTGTTAATGTATATGGCTTTGTTACTTTCTGGCTGTTTTACTCAGCAGCCAGAGTCTGAGGAATAATAAATATTTTGGCTTTGGTTTGTTGCATTAGATATTTAGATTTGTACATTGGACTTTGCATTCATGTGAGCTATGGCACCCAATGGTTTGTGGAGATGCATATGAAACCAAACATGAAATGTTGACATAAATGTCGTGACAAAATTAACCACCATATATTTCCTCAAAATCTACAGTGCTTTGGAAACATTTATTGAAATGGCATGTAATCTTAGTTATAGATTGATGTAAATAATTGAGCTTTTTAAAACATATATTCAAATATCAATTCCCACCACATCTTGGCAATCTTAACAGCTTTGTTTTGAGAGTCAAAGCTTGGCAAGTGCAGTGGCAACAACACCTGCCATGTATTTGGCAGCATCACATAGAAGCCATTTTTCTGTATAAAGTGATGGTTTTAAATTACAAAATGTTAGTTTTAGTTAGGCCCTTTTAAGACTCACCTATAGAAAACTTTGAGCCGCTCCAAATGCAAATTCTTTTTGAAAGTCATTCAATCCTTGGAACTGCATGTGAACATTGCTTGAGAGTTTCTTTGTAATTGAATAGTGCTCAAATCATCATTGGCACCCGTGGTAGGGAATACTCACAATTGCTTGTTGAGCACCTAGTTGCATGACCTTTGGATTCTTGATGTCCATCCACTTTTTCCATTTGGAAGTAAACCACAAGGGCGGTGATTTGGCAATCACAAGGACAATATGTCAATTCCAAATTTCCTTTGAAGGTCGCAGATCATGTTATTGATGTTCTGAATAATACAAAGCTCAATATCTCTACTAACCAGCTGATGCAAAGTTACAACATATCTATTAGAGATAGGGGGCCACCACGATAATAATTGAAGGAAGAGTCAAGGATGATATGTCATGCAAATACAAGTTAAAGAGTTCACTTCTTATGATATGCCCAAATTTGTGTGTGATCTAGAATGACATCATATGCGAGCATATAGAACATTGAAGGATTTGAAATTGGGACCCATCTCAATTTTTATTCTAGATGAATACTTGACCTTTTCTAATGCTTGTTTATTTATGCTACTCTTTACTACATAGTGATTTTTTGGTTTTCCACTATTGTTACTCACACTTTGTTAAAAAAGTCATCACTTGGGACATAGTGATGCATGCTCTTAAGAGTCTCTATTAGATGCTCACTTCAACTGCGCCCTCATGCTTTGGAAGTTGTGTTAAACAAAGATGTAAGTTTGGATCAAGGTTAGATGTTTTTGAATAAAAAATTCATGACGTAAAGTAGGAAAATTTGCAATCTAGTGCAAGGCTTGGATGCATAAATATTGACATTGGCAATAATTACCAACTTCATTTAGATGTTGTGGAAGAAAATCCCATGACAGTTAGAAGCAAAAGCAAAATAGCCATGCTCGAACACAACACAAGCAAATGAGAAATTAAGAAGTCACGCTCAACAATGGCAATAAATAGAGAAATTGAAGAAAATCGGCCATTGTACCAAAGATGTATATCGCCTTGCAAATACCCCTACGACATGCAGGCAATTTAGATGCCATCTATTTTTTCTTATCCAACTCTTCACTATCTATTATGTCGAAATGGGTAGGAAAATTGGCAACCATTTGTTCATCTTCTTTGAGACTATCTATCCTAGTAGAATTAGCGTCCTTATCTTCTTCCACATCTCTCTTTATGTTGGTTGTTTCAACTAGAGCCTCCCTTTGTTCCTCATCCAATTTGCTACCTACGTTGTGAACTCATTGAGTAAATTTTTTCCTTCCTCAATAACCTTTTCTTCTTCATGCCTTTACTCACCTATGTCCCAATGTGCTCTTTCCTTACCTGCTTTATATCAAGGTAGTCTAGGTTCTCCAACCATATGCTCAAGACTTGCTTTAAACTAAGAAAACATTTTCACATTAGGAAATGTTGGATTTAAAAAGAATTGCTTAGATATCTTGGCTTTTTCTATCATTATGTGTGATGTATAACCAACCCAATTGTAATGCTTCTTCTCTACAAACATGAAAACATAGGTTGCCATCAAGAAGTGATTATGTAGTGGGGTCTTCACTTTTGTAGTAGCATATGGTGTGTCCAAGTGCGCAATAAACACATGTTTTTGGTTTTTGAAGCTTCTAATTTTTAACTCCACACCAATGGTGTCTCTTAATATAAGGTATCTCTTATGTCCAAGGGTATGTCCTCCCTTCAAATGGTTACCTTAGATTTTGCCACTCTCATCTATGTTCTCAAAAATCCTCTTCCTTCATGAGTCAAAGTCATGCATGCTCATTTTCTATGATTTTCAAGGTTTTTGCAATATGCCAATGGAAAACTTTGTGTTTGACTATTCTTCTAGCCCTTTTGTTCCTTGCTCATTTTTTGTACAATTTTACTTTCTTTAATGTGTTCTCCTTCTTACATTGTTGACTTGTTTGATGATAAGCGGTGTGTAATTTTCTACTCAAGAAATCCATTCATTATTAATAGGCTATGCTCTATGTGTATTTTTGTTGCTACAATTCAAGAGACAATTGGTGGATCGACAGTGGGGCTAGCTCCCACGTCTTGTGAAAAGGACTTTTTCTCAACCTTACACTCTTTCAATCATGCTAAAAAGTTTGTCTTTATTGCAAATGATGAAGAGTGTAGGATAGATGGCGTTGGCACCATCTCTTTGTATCTAGAATCCTAAAAATGCATGGATCTAGAAAATGTCCTTTATGTACCATCAATCACCAAGAATATGCTTAGTGTTGGTCTACTCTTAGAAAGTGGTTTGGATGTCCACTTTAAGCATGGTGTTTGCTTCATCTTGAAGAATGATGTTTGCATTGCAAAGGGATTTAAACATGGAAGATTGTTTAAGTTGGAAGCTAGTGTTTCTTTTGAAAGAATGAGCTTGGCAAAGGAGGAGATCACTCAAGAGGAGATCTTGGCAAAGTGTGATCTTGCTTGCATTGAGGAGGAGCATCAAAAGGAGGAAGATCTTGAGGATCAACCTCAAAGCATGAGAGTTCCAAGGGAGTCCTCAATGACAATGGTCGAGTCATCAAATTGCATGCAAATTGTCCATTCAAGTGTGCATCTTGCAAGGGTGGTGAGCATTGGAGAGTCTACTATCTTTGAATACTTTTTGGAAAGTAGTAGTAGACATGAGGTGACTTGTTTCTTACCTTTAAGATTCATGGTGTTTATTACTTTGTATGACAAGACAATGAAATGGGATGCTTTGAAATCTACATTTGTTGTTGATAAAGCAATTTCATTGAATAACTATTTTTGTTATAGTTTGAATAGAGTCATTAAAGATAAAACATCATTTGATTTGGAAAAATTTGTGTCCACATGCTTTGTGCATGATCATTCCAATGTAAGGACCAAAGATTATCCTATTTCAATGATAGGAATAATGGTAGTGTTTTGCTCTTCAAGTAGAGATTGTAGAATCTACTTGTTTTCAACCAAAGAATTTGTCAATGGTGGAAATGTGATCTTTCAAGAGTGGAAGATTTGTAAACTTGAAGAAGCACCTTTGGATAAACACCTTACTCAATTCATTGATGTTTTGGAGTCAATTCAAGTGGAGGATCAAGCTCAAGACCCGAGGACTCCAAGAAAAATCTTGAGTATCAAGATGGAGCCATCAAGGCTCAATCACATGGATCAAGCAAGGCAAGTTGTCTTTGGCAACATTATTTATGCACTTAATATTTTAATTGATGTATCTTCAAGTGCACAAAATGCCTTGGAATCCATGGCTTGGCATGATGTTTAGTTTTGAAGTGTGCTACATGTATATAGATACATTTATGGAACATCTTGTAAGGGATCCTCTAAGAGGTCGTGAAAGATCCTTCGACATCATTCTCTATTGGAGTCTCAAAAGTTCCTTGTTTGTAGCTGGATTTTTTAGACACTTCTAAAAGCTTTCATTCATCTATCAAGAGAGTTGTAAATAGATCAAGCTAAATTTGAGGAGGAGTGTGAAGAATTGCCAAAAATTCGCAAATCTAGCTTGATCAAAAACCATGTAGTATAGTGTAAATTTTGTACATAAGCGGATTCCACACATGTGAGGCCAAGATACCACATGGAAATACACTCCTAATGTAGGTTAGGTCAAGTCCATAGGGTTGGTCATGTCATTTTGGTAATGATTCCTAGTTTATAGGACCTAAATCCTAGATTTAAGGTGAAAATTTTGACCAACTAGCTATCTACCAAGCATGACTCTAGGAAATAGACTAGGGTTTCACTTTAGGTCAAGGAGACTGAGTTAACTTCATTATTAGATGCTGGAAATCCACCTAACTTCAAGAAGGAGGTTGGAGCTCATTGGCAATCTCAAGATAGTTCACTATGTACACTGAGTTTTTGTGATCCAAATGAAACCAAATCAATTTCTACTTGTTTCTCAGGTTGAAATTCGTGCCACATTCTGTAGTACACACGTGCGGACTCGGATTTCAATGTTGATCAATGCTTTTAATTGTTAATGCTTGTTGTTTGTCAAATTGCCAATCTAGATCAACTTTTTTATGTCTAGTTTTTTGATAGATTGTTAAGCAAGCATCCAATCACTCTTGTGGATCTTTTGAAGATCCATTTATGGTCCTAAAGTACAGTACTTTCACATATTTTTGATCTAATTCTCTCAATTACCCTATTGAAATGATCAATATCGGAAAGGGAATGTCCGAGAGGGAAACCTAGATATCTGAAGATAGTACCATGTCGAAGTATGTTAAGGCCTAACTCTAGACGCCAATCAGACATAGCATCATGAGAGAGAACAATAAGGTCGAATTTTTGAAATTTAACTAAAGAACCGGAGATATTACAGAATCGAGCTATCTCAAGGAGAAGAAGAGATCGCTTGAACATCACATAGATGTCCTGAACATTATATAGATGTATTAAACATCATGTAGATGTCCAAGAAGTTCTCTAGTAAGCGAGACGACCATATACAGTTCGTGAGAGAGATAGTGCCTCTCACGCCAATGCGCTGCGTGGACATGTCACACAGCATCCAAGAAATTCACTGATAATACTATGGATGTTTTGCAGATGACTTTCTTACCTTGAATATTATTGAATGCCTTATTGTCAAGTTCTTATATGTTCATCAACAACTGTTAATTCTTATTCTGCATATTGGTTTTATCTTGTTAAATGCTAAGCACAATATAAAGTAATTAAATAGTCTCCGTCCGTGCTCTAGAGGATTGTAGATCTCTTGTAGCTAGCAGTAGACCGACCAGTATACATAATCGAATTCCATCCGAGCTTCAATTCTCAACAGTGGTATCAGAGCATTTGACGTTCTAGATATCAAAATTCTCAATAGTGGTATCAGAGTCTCAGGCTCATTTCAGAGAGCTAATATAGATTAAAGGTTATCAGATCTAGGAGACAAACATTCAGAACAAGAAACCAAAAAATAGACTGAGGAACAATCCACAACAATGGCATCCATAAACAGCATGCAGTCGAAGATCTGCACAATCCACGACTTTGCCGGGTCCAACTTCCTAGCATGAAAGGTGAAGACCTCTCTCATACTAAAGGGAGAAGAGCTATTTCCCTGGGTAGATGGCACCGAAGAGATGCCTACAAGCACCGTCAGAGAGCTACGAGAATGGAGAGAAAAGAACGACAAGGCAGTAGCCTTGTTGTCATCATCCATCAAAGATAGCCTAATGTTTTTGACCTCGTGACACTCTCTAATGCAAGAGAGATGTGGGATACATTGCTTACCAAATTTCAGACGACATCACACAGCCAGATCATGCTTCTCGAAGATCAACTAACAAATCTGTGTATGGCAAAGACCTCACCTCCTTTATCAGAAAGATGAAGGATTTGTTCCTTTCGTTACACAACGCCAAAACGAAGAATGCAGTATTTGCAGAGAAGCAACTCACTTACTTGTTACGAGCTTTACTAAGATCTTTCCAGACAACCCGAACGTTGCTAGCAAAAGATTCAACGATGACACTCGAGAAGGCAGTGATCGAGATTCGATAAGAAGTCGAAGCTTGTGAGCACCTTGATCACAAGGACACCTCTGACCATGCTCTCTATAGCAACAAGGAGAAGCCAAAGAAGCAGTTCAAGCCTAAGAGGGAGTCAGATCAAAAACAGAATCAAGACTAGGAAACAGAAGAAGCTAGCAAAGGCAGATGAAAGAACAAAAACAAGTCGAAGCAGAATGGCGACAAGAAAGTATGCGTGAGATGCAAACGCGAAAGAGATATTGTCGATTCATGTTGAATAAATCCGAAGATCAAGTGTATCCATTGCCACAAGAACATGTAGCCATGGACTGCTATTAGAACTCGAGGAACAAGCAGCCTCAAGGCAAATGAGAGAACAACAATAGTTCATCCAACGTCGAAGAGCCAGAAAGCTCTAAGATGGGCGAAGATTGTCAACAAAAAGTTGAGGGCGAGGAATGTCATAGAAGATTAAAGAACGAAAGGAAGGAGATGAATTAAGTCTGTGGATATGGTAGATGAGTGGCTTTGTGGCAATAACAAAGAGGTATGGGGAAAGGGGGCAGTCTTGCCTACTGCCGCAAAAAACAAAGGAGGAGGATGAAAGGACACCTTGGAAAAGAATG
Source organism: Diphasiastrum complanatum (assembly GCA_029204225.1). NCBI lineage: Eukaryota > Viridiplantae > Streptophyta > Lycopodiopsida > Lycopodiales > Lycopodiaceae > Diphasiastrum > Diphasiastrum complanatum. The sequence goes on from CM055102.1 coordinate 19,654,716, forward strand.
GAAGATGTGGTCTGATTGGGAACATAAACTGTATACAGCGTTATGGGCATTCAAAACCACTTACAAAAATAGTACAAATCAAACACCTTTTCAACTAGTTTATGGTCAAGATGTTTTCATGCCAATCGAATTTTTAATCCCATCCTTATGCATAGCAGCAACGGAACGATTAAATGATGATAAGTCTTTACAACTCCGTCATGAAGCATTGCACAAATTATGTGAAACCCGATTGATGGCAGTTCATGCCTTAGCAGCAGAGAAAGCCCGCCGCAAGGCATGGCACGATCGTCGATTGCACAAAAAAGATCTGAAAGCAGGAGATCTTGCATTGATGTACAAAACCAAGCTGATCAAGAGAAAGTAGATTATGATGAAACCTTTGCTCGTGTTGCAAATATGACTACCATCTGGATCTTGATTGCATCTTCTTTCAATTGGTTTATGTAACAAATGGATGTGAGTAATGATTTTCTCAATGGTTATCTTGAGGAGATCATCTAGATGTACCAACCTGAGAGATTCATCATGAAAGGCCAAGAGGGTAAGGTTTGCTTACTCTTTAAAAGTTTGTATGGCCTTAAGCAAGCTCCAAGGTCTTGGCATTCTTGAATTACTTCTTGTCTTCTCTCACTAGATTTCACTCTTAGTGAGTATGATCCATCCTTGGACTATAAGTTTATAGACGGTGATGTGATCACTCTTGTACTTTATGTAGATGACATTATTTTTTGTGGAAACAATCTGAAGCTCATTGATGAGACAAAACTAGCATTAGGAAAAGAGTTTAAAATGCAAGATCTTGGATCTTTGCACTACATCTTAGGACTTGAGGTAGTTAGGACATCTTCTTATAGTTTCGTTTGTCAACAAAAGTATTCTCCTTCAGTTCTAAAATGATTCAATATGGATAAGTGCAAAGGCATTGACACTCCTATGGAGCATCATGTAAGAGATCCAATAGTTGGTGATGGAAGATCCTTCAAGGACATCACCCTCTATAGGAGTCTCATAGGATCCTTAATATGGCTCACCATCACTAGACCTGATTCAAGTTTTTGTGTTAATAAGATGAGCCAATTTATGCAATCTCCTTTGATCCATCATTGTAAGTCAGCCAAAAGTGTGCTTAGATAATTTTCTGGTACTCTAGATTTTGGTATCTTATATTAAGGAGATAACCTTTGCTTGATTTCATATTTAGATTTTGCAGGTGACAAGGTTGATAGGAAGTCTACAAGTGCATTTGCAATATTCCTTGGAGATGGAGTCATATCATGGCTCTCAAAGAAGTAGGACACTATCTCACTCTCCTCCACTGAAGCTGAATATAAAGCACTCACCATCACAACCAAGGAAATCTTATGGATCAAGCGTCTTTTGGTGGACCTCAAGTGCATCAATCTTGAAGACATTTTCATCATAAAGTGTGACAATATTGCATGTCAGAACTCCTTTGATTTATGAATCAATTGCATTTTTGTACTGTTTTGTCGCACAGTTTGGTTTTTGGGTCATGAGAAAAATTCATCCATAGGTCTAAAACACTTAGAAAATAATTCTGAGAACTTTTCCTAATATTGTCGTATTTTTTGCATTTTTGCAAAAAAGGAAATACTGTTTTTAAAATGCCTTAGAAAGGTTTAGACCCTTGGTAATAGGGACATTACCCTTAGAAATGACGTTTGCCTTAAAACTGCTTTTTGACCTAAAGTCGGGTTTTTTAGATTTTGGCTTTTTTCGGTTATCAGGAAAAAGCTACAACTGCCCTTAAAAGGAGGACATTGTCCTTAAAGGTGGGGCACTAGCCTTAAAAACTATTTTCTACCCTTTAGTCGACTTTTTTGCCCTTCCCCTTCAGCTTTTTCGCTTTCCCAAAAAACCTTTATAAATGGTTCATGTTAAGTCGCATTTTTCGCCTACCCTTAAAAAGGGCCACTGCCCTTAAAACTGGTTTTTGCCTTGTGTCGGCTTTTTCGCGTTCCGGAAAAAAGCGACACTCTTGCCAAATGCCCTAAAAACCCTTTTGACTTATTTGAGGTTTGGAAGAGAATCAGACCGTAGCCTGTAGCAGTAGCTACTCCTGCCAAGTCGGCTCTATCCGGCCTGTCAATCCTGTAGGAATTTATTTTTCCATCACTGGTATCAGAGCCATGACTTTGATTATCAGAGCACATGGCATCCATTAGCAACATTCAATCAAAGATCTACACGATCCTCGATTCCTCAGGATCAAACTTCCTAGCATGGAAGGTGAAGACTTCTCTCATACTAAAAGGAGAAGGTCTATGGCCCTGGGTTGATGGCACATAAGAGATGCACACAACCACTGATAAAGAGCTATGCGAATGGATAGAAAAGAACGACAAGGCAGTAGCCGTGTTGTCATCCTCCATCGAAGATAGCTTGATGCTTGATCTAGCCACACTCTCCAAAGCAAAGGAAATGTGGGATGCTTTGCTGGCCAGGTTTCAAACAAAATCATGAAGCCAAATATTGCTTCTTGAGGATCAGCTGACCAATCTTTGATGGGATAAAGACCTCACCTTCTTCATCAGAAAAATGAAAGACTTGCTCCTCTCGCTATACAATTCTGGAACAGAGAATGCAGTCTCAACGGAGAAGCACCTCACATATCTACTACGAGCTCTACCAAGATTGTTTCAAACGACCCGAACACTACTTGCTAAAGATCCAACGATGACTCTTGAGAAGGCTATGATCAAGATCAGAGAAGAAGTGGAAGCCCGTGAACACCTTGATGACAAAGACAACTCTGATCAAGCTCTCCAGAGCAACAAAGAGAAGCAGAAGAAGAATTTCAAGCCTAAGAGAGAGTCAGACCAAAGACAAGATCAGAAGCAACAGTCAGAGGGAGTGAAAGAATGCAAGTGAAAATAAATCGAGACAACTGAACAGTGAGAAGAAGAGTTGCACAAGATGCGCACGAGAAGGCCACACTGTTGACAAGTGCTGGCTCAATCCAAAGATAGAGTGCATCCACTGTCACAAGAAGGGTCACGCAGCCGTTGACTGCAACCAAACTCCCAAAAACAAGAAAGCTCAAAGCATACGGGAGAGCGACAATAGCTCATCATACGTGGAGGAATCAGAGTCCTCCAAGATGGCCGAAGAAAGAGCCAACAACGGCAATAACCTAGCAGCTTACATGTGTGCTGATGTCTGTGCGACATCAACTTCAAATACACAGCAGGTCAACTACAAACCAAGTCTCTTTCCACTCGACCATGAACTGAAGTTGTCAAAGGAACAATCTCCTCAAACTGAGACAAAAAAGAAGGAGATAAAGCAATATCCGTTTCACTCCATTATCGGCTCATTGATGTATGAAATGATCTGCACTCGACCCAACATTGCATATTCGATCAGTTCACTCAGCCAGTTCCTATTAAATCCAAGTCTAACCCATTGGAAAGCACTCACAAAAGTCATGAAGTACATCCAGACAATCAAACATCTTAGTATCTGTTATGGAGGCAGCCAACCTACCAACATACTTGAAGGATACATAGATGCGAATTGGGCAGGGGATATTGATACCAGAAGATCGACTTATGGATTTGTATTTTTATACAATCAAGGCCCGATCTATTGGAACAGCCAAAAGTAGACTTCAGTGGCATTATCATCAATCGAATGAGAATACATTGCTGCCACGAATGCTACAAAGGAGACAATTTGGCTGAGGCACCTGCTAGCAGAAATTGACCTTGCACAGTCACATCCAACGACCGTCTCTCTCTCTCTCTCTCTCTCTCTCTCTCTCTCTCTCTCTCTCTCTCTCTCTCTCTCTCTCTCTCTCTCTCTCTCTCTCTCTCTCTCTCTCTCTCTCTCTCTCTCTCTCTCTAATCCGACCCAACGACTTCGCATTGACAGTTCGCCCACTTTGTACATGCATTAACTGTAATGAGGCGGTTGTAATAACTGCAACAAAAGGTAGTTGTAGATATTTTGTAGGATATCAGTCCTAGAATGTTCATTAGAAAACTTCTTTTGATTATTCGAGTTTTTGTAACCAAAGTTATCACTCTCAACGACTGTAAGCTGAAGTTATCACTTCAAGCATTGTACTCACTATTTGATATTAATCAGAGTGCAAATTTTCAGTCCTACTACTGTATCATTTCTTTGCGCATTTGTCTGAATCATTCAATTTAAATATTTTGCTGTTGTTTGTGGCGTTTCCGATCCTACACGCACCCACTTGAGCTTCCACTGACTAACCTATCGATTTCCGACAACATCATCATGTGTGGCTGATCTTCTCACTAAGCCCTTGCTCAAGGCTTCATTCATTAAGCATAGATAAGCCCTAGGAGTTGTTAGTAGATATATATTGCAAAATGTTGCATAATTAGTCCTCTTTTAAGGAGTGTTGTAAAAATACATAAAAATTAGCTGCTATTTCACATGCTAGATGTCATCATAAGGCTGGACCTCATCCACCTTTGATTTGTACATATCATAAACATAATTAGGCCTTGAGATTATGCATGGATTTTGCGGATTCAATTGCGAGCTATTTGGAGAGCTATCACTTGTCTTAATTTATAGGGATGCAAAAAATGTCATTGGTGTATCTCATTCCATCAAGCTCATCTCATTGGATCATGAGGACCAATCACATTTTGAGGTTCATAATCAAGGTCCAAATACACTAGGAGGTGCTCCACGAGCTAATTAGGGTTGAAACTCTAGCTCATAATACACATTTTGTGTGAAGCTCCATGTACATACACTTTCTTGAGAGAGAATTATTTTGGTGTCATAAGACTTTTGCATATTCTCTCTCTGCCTGAGAGCTCTCACTTTTTTCTCTCTCTACATGAGAGTTGAAATATTTTCTCTCTCTAGGGGCCAGTGAGTAACATTTAGTTTATTCATTCACACGTAAGAAACTTGCTTGTTTTTTTTTTATGTATGATCATTTTTTGTGTACAAGAGCTCTTGCCAAGATCCAAATCTTGTTTGATAGCATTCTAAAATCCGAGTTGATCGAGATTGATTTGGTAGTGTGCAATCTCTCATGCATGTAGATCATAGTAGATCATTTCAAGATCCTTAAATGCTAGTTTTTAACAGAGTTGCCACTTGCAACTCTTGCTAGGTATTCGGACTAAGTATAAACAACATGCCAATATGGCAAATGGACTTTTAGTCATGTACTATGTGATGGCAATTCAAGTTGAATTTCAAAGGTTGCATCGTGATTGGCGAGTAACTCTCATCTGACGGTGTAAAATGCTGAGGAGCATTGGATGGAAGTGATGGGGCCACGCTTGCACCCTTAGTGACGATGAGAAGATATTCTCTTTTTTTCCACATGGACCAATGGTAGCTACCCATGTCGAATAAGAGATTTGTTTTGCTCCTTACTTTGGGAGCCTTTGCTTGGGGCCATTATGTTGCCACTCATGTTTAGCCTTGGCAAGTGAGACAACACTTGTCTTTTGTACTTGTGGTAAGTGTTAAATGGAGTGTTGCGCAAGTTTTGAATCCTTGCCATGCCACTAGTGTATTTTTCTTAAGTTGTCCCTCGGACAATGTCCCTAGGTAAAAAATATGAGCTTGAGTGGCCTTGACATGGTAAGAGACCCTTGCCACCTCATGTACCATGGTGGCAACTTAACTTAAGTGGCGCTACCGGCATGTTCCCATTACAAATTTCCTCTCAAAACCGGCATGTTCCCATTACCAATTTCCTCTGCGAAAATCACAAAAGTGCCGATTGACAACCCCTACCGCGAGGCACAGATTGTGAAACCACGACTTATGATTCAACATTATAGTACCTCGATTGGTGGACATACCAAGAGGAATCCGATGGCCACGGATTTCACCCGGCTCAATGGGGACAAGGAATGACGAGAGTCAAGAGATCATGCTAACTGGGGTTCTCATGTCCCCAAAATCAAGATCACACATAGATAGGGACATGCCCTAAGTATGACACCCTTTAAAGGGAAGGTGCATTTGGCCCTTGCCTTTATTTAGCATATACCATTCCCATACTACAAATTGGTGGTTTTTGGGCCTTTATATTTTACTGGACTTGGATCGTCGTCTCTCGCTCTTTGTTCTTGTTGCTCTGTTTTTCCTGAAAGCTACGATCCACATCGTCGCGGTAGCGGGATTCGACTCAACGGCCGCCGTGGCCTTAGCTGATGAGGTAAATGATGTCTTCTTTTCTCTTTCAGTTTTACAAGAATGCGTGAATCATTGCAATGGCTGTTGCTTTCGTGATTCTGCCGTATGATGAAGATCTCCAAAATAGTAAGCTCTGTAGTGTTGTGGTATGGTGTTAGGGTTTTGTGAAGGTAGATGGTGTTTTGTTCGATTTGTCTCCGGTTTTGATATTTGCAAGAATGTATTGGCTTTAGTTCTTCTTTCTTTAGTATCGCGGACAAGACAGTAGCTGTAGTATTGTGGCATGGTGTTAGGGTTTTGTGACTGAAGGCCATAATGCGATACCAATTCACTCTGGATTTGTTTTGTGCTTGGGATTAGGAGGAATATTACCTGTAGCAGCGCTCGAATTCTGATAGATTAAGGCTAAGCTGCAATTTGCTTCATACCGAATTCAGAATCAGAGCTTGAGTTCAAAATCTGAAGGACATGGGGCGGGGTGAAGCAGACCTCGAAGAGATGCGTTTTGAAAAATTAGATCGGGAATCGAAGGAGAAGGATAGTCACAGATCCCGTGACAAGGATAAAGATGCATACAAGGAAATGGAAAAAGAGCGTGATAGGGTTCGAGAGCGGGACAGAGACAAAGAACGGGAGCAGAAAGACAAGGATAAGAGCAAGGATGCTGAAAGGGACAGGGAAAGGCACAGGGATAAGGAGAAGGAGAGGGACAAGGAATCAGAAAGAGACAAACAGAGGATAAAAGATAGAGATCGTGAAAAGGACAAAGAGAGAGAAAGGGAAAGAGAAAAAGAGAGGGACAAAGAACGAGAAAGGGACAGAGAGAGGGAAAGGGAAAAGGAGAGGGAGAAAGAAAGAGAAAGGGATAGAGAGAAGGACAGAGATAGAGAAAGGTTGAAAGAGAGAGAAAGGGAGAGGGACAGAGATAAAATGCGTGAGAAAGAAAGAGAAAAGGTCCGGGAGCGGGATAGCAGATTAAGAGAACTTGAAAAAGATAAAGATGCAGAATATCGAAGAGACAGGCTGAAGGATATTGACAGAGACATAGAAAGAGACAGGGATATAGATAAAGAGAAAAGGAAGGGAGATAGGGACCCGGATAGGAAAGAGAGGGAGCGAGAAAAGGAGAAAGAGCGAGATGTGGAGAGAGAGAGGGATAGGGATGATCGCGAGCGAGAACGAGAAAAGAAAAGAGAGAAAGAGAAGGATAGGGATCGAGATAGGGAAAAAGAGAGGGAGGTGGATAGGGATAGAGACAATAGGGAGCATCCAAGATCAAGGCAGAAAGGGAATGAACGCGAAAGGGACAAAGAGTTAGAAAAGGTGAAGGATAGAACCAAGGAAATTCATTCAACAAAAGAAAAGGATAGAGGGAAAGACGAGGAGAGATCACAAAGAGAGCTTGATAAATCACAGATCTCATCCATGGACTTGGAAGAAAGAATTGTCAAGTAAGTCTCTCTCTCTCTCTCATTTTAAAGAGTTTTGGGGCAAAACTTATATGCTTTTTGATATGGATAAGCTATTTCGAATTAAAAGTATTGATTGGTTTAATAGTTGCAAATACAACATTGCATTTTGTCAGTTCACACAATTTCCAACACTTTTGAGTTTTCAGATATATGAAATGGCATTTTGTGTTTCTACTAGAAAAAAGAGGAGCATTTATTCCTTAGATATTTTTGTGTTTTATGCTGATCTATATAATGCTTCAGAGTTTTTTATGCACTTGGGGTGTCTATACGTTAGCCATCACATTCTATTTTTGATTATAGAATCATATTGACTTTCTTCTTTTGGAAATATTGAAAGTTGCAGAACGTTTTTGGTATATTGCTCACACCATAGTCACCCCTAAAATTTATTTGTAGTAGGTGGTTTGGTGTTATTATTCATTTATTTACCATGATAGCATAAGTAATGCTTGCTAAGCATTATCTATTGACCTTGTTGAAATCTCAGATTAAATATGTAAGCTTGTGTTTACTGAATACCACAAAGAGAGAAGATAGGTGGTTTGGTGTTATTATTCATATATTTACCATGATAGCATAAGTAGTGCTTGCTAAGCATTATCTACTGACCTTGTTGAAATCTCAGATTAAATATGTAAGCTTGGGTATACCGAATACCACTAAGAGAAGAAATTAGAAACAAGAAGCAAAATTGAAGAGAGAGAGTATGTGAACATTGACGAACATTTTTATGTTGAAGTTCACTTGAAAATCTATTATAAATTTAGAAATGGTTTTGGCTATTAAGTATCAATTCAGGTGTTTAGAAAGAGGAAGTGTTTCCTTTCTTTGTCGCATTGTGTGTGTTGATGTGAAAACAAAGATCGCTGCAAAAAGAAGTCTAGCAAAATTTACACCCACTTTTGCTCTTCAAGGAATTCCAAAAGACAAGTTCCATATATAATAGATCCCTTTCTTTTATGTTCAATAGTTAGTTCTAACCTCTTTGAGTTATTTTTAGTAGGAGACTCTTATGCAACTCATTAAAGTGGAGGACTTGCAAGCTACTTTATGGTAAGTATCTTGATTGATTGCACTGTATTGATCTGCTGCCTACTATTCTATTGTATGATACTATATGAGATGTCTTGTTCGTAATTGATCCACCACTTTTAAATACTCATAGTACTAGGTATCTGCAATAGTACCACACATCACTAATCTTCTCAACAATTTGATAAGGACCTTAAAAGTGCGTACTTAACTTCAAATTCTGTCATCCTGCTAAGATTTTAGGGCACTTCTCTTCAGATAAGTAGGAAAGATCGTATTTAGAAACATAGGTTATCCTGGAAAGTTACCAACTTTCTCTACTCTATGACATACTTTGTTGTTCGATCCTGTACCTTGTGTAGATGACTTTGCACTTCAATGTAGATGACTTGCGCTCCAATAGACTTCACTGTGAAACATCCTAGGTCCTGTGTGGGTTGTCTAACTTCATAAAGCATGTTATAAACAAAGTGTAAATTTTTTTTGGGTTGTTCATGCCCATATCTAGTCATGAGCAGTTGATATTCATTAGTTTGGAGCATCTCCTCCATGACAAGAGAAAGAAACCATTCCATATCTTCATTCATGGGCTAAGATTGTTTCTCATTAGTAAAAAGTATTCAATACAATTTCCATGAAGGATATCACATCGACAAAGTACTATAGCTAGGTATCTTTACGAGTTACCTCAAGAAGTTTGGTAACGTTCAGTTCAACTTGCGTAATCTAGACTCACTCTAGGTTCAGTCTTGGCACAAAATTGATAGGGATGATTCTTAAGCTTTTTATCTATTGGCTAGTTTAGAGAGTAGCCAATCCATCAAGTACCTATAACATGTGTTAATTCATTCAAATACAGTCTACTCTCAATGGTAACGTCAAGTGCTCCAATACTAAACATTAGCTAATTCCCAAAGAATACGTCATTAAAAAAGAGATCACAATTCACAATTATGGTTGGATTTACTGTTATATAGAGTCTTCAGCTGGGAGTCCATTGAACCATATTTGATTAGAGTTCCAAATGGAAGTTTATCATGCATTTTCCATATAATGACTAGATAAATTGTGGTGCATACTTATCAAAGTGTTATAAGGCAGTTTTCAACAAGGCAAGACTAATCTATATTAGATCATTCTAACATGAATAATGTTGATTAGAGTTTTGAGAAAAGATTCAGCCACTTAGTAAACTTTTGAAATACATCAACATTGTTTGTAACTCAACCTGTGACACTTAGAAAGGTTGAGAATCTAGTTTCTACCATATTTTTATAACAGGGAATGACAATTTAGAATGAACTTCTCTATCCTACTTGCACAATGAAGCTAGTAAAGAGCTTGGGTAAGATTGAAAACATAGTGAAGTCAAAGCGCAAATGCACTAAGAATCTACTTATAGCACTATGACGTGCATGAATTTTGAGTTGGAAGAGTACTTTTGAAACTAATTCTTTCAATTGGAATATCAATACACTACGGTGGTGGTTAGTAATCTAGTAGTTTTTTAGAGAGTAACTCCCCATAAAATGAAGAATTAGAGTTTCGTCAAAAATTGCAATCTTAATAGAGTATCTTGTGAAGTAGAGAGGATTCAATAAACGTCCCTTTGCTAGCCACTATACCCAGTTAGTCTATGTATGAATGTAACCTCTTCCAGATTTGATAAAGTTGATCCTTGGGGATGATTACTATTTCGGTTTTGCCTCCGAGTCTGGTCCAAGTGGAAGGACCTTTACTACAACCTTTTTGCGTTGCTGGTGCCTAACGGTCCACGTCACAGATGGGAAGCCCACCGCTATGCCATTTGGTCAGTTTGGCGACCACTATGCCTTGGGTTTTCACGAGTGACTTGTCTTTGCCTTGGTTACCTTTTGGACGGATTATGAGTTGGCTTTCGAGTTGGTTGGGATTCCTATTTTTTTAAGTCTGAATTGTTAGGCTGGTTGCATTTTTTGACTTTGCTTTTCAGTGAGGTCATGTCGGATGAATGTTAGACTTAAGCTTGTCTGGGAAACCGCTCAAGTCCTGGCGCCCTTTGAGGTGCCGACACCATATGTGATATCAGAGCTGACTAGCTGGTTAGCTACGCGAGTCTCATGGGGATGGCCACTTTTTGGGACTCGTCAAAACAACCATTGTGCAAGGTGCTGCATATAGTGTAAGCATGGGGGCGTCCACGGTTAAGGTGGTCGGCAGGACGAGGGAGTTGGTGCTGCCCTCGAGGTGGATGCATGGTCAGTTCTCGCGGTTCGGGCTTGGTGTTGTTTGTGTAGGATAGATGAGGCAAAGTGCTGCCTAGGCAGGTGAAAGCACGTTTGTGCCTTGTGGGGTGCGAGGTGACATATTCGAACTGTACGGGTTAACCATTGATATAGAGATGCTGCTTGAATTTGGGTGTAAAGCACGGGTGGTTAGCTGCTGATGCAGGGATAGTTGCCGATTGTTTGGCTATAAGGGTTGTTGACCAAATTTGGTGGGGCAATGTGCTGCTTGATGGTGAAAGCACGGATGGTTGGATGGATGTTGTGGGCTAATTCTGTGATAGACTTATGTGGGCGCGGCTAGGCAAAGGTCCTACATCCGGTCTCAAGGGGGATGTGACTTGAGAGGGATCCTCTGTGTTAGCTTTGGCTTGTATGTTCGTTTGTGGTGTGCTTGCTTGGACCTAAATAACCTGTGATTACTTGATTTGATTTAGGTGATTTGATCTAATTGGGAGTCGAGAGAAGAGATTGCGTTTGTGTGTGGACGACTCACAAATACGGAAAGGAGCTTCCATGAGGCAACCCCCAAGATTGGTTCTAAATTATTTTTTCTTTCGGGAAAGATTAAGGGGAGGAAGTTGGATTTCATGATCGACTCCGGAGCTTCACATAACTATATCTCAAGGAGCATGAACAATTTAGCTTGCTGACCAAGAATGTGATGTCAAGCCTCAAGGTGGAAACAACATGTCAGAATTTGTCATACAAATTCTAGATGGAGTTTAACTAGTCGTACTAGCACTCACAAATCAAGCATAGAGATTAATGAGATTATAGATTGTAGAAGAATTGAGCAAAGCTCAAACACATTGCAATGAATTTGTGGTGGGGTGCCAGCCTACATATATAGTTTCTCTAATCTATGTGAAAAGCTAAAAGCATAAAGCAAATAGCAAAAAACAAAAAGTTATTTGCTAATGTTACTACCTATATTGGGTAAAAACCCAAGATGTATTCCTAAGTAGTAAAACAAGTCCTAATCTAGTAGTAGTGTCCCCACCTACATGCATGAGTAATAAAAAAATGACTTATTATAAATAGTAATGCTTTCTATAATACGACTTACTAAAAAATAGTATTGGCCCCTAAAATAGCACGCAAGCATAGCCAAACTCACACTAAGGGGTACCAAATAAACATCAATTCCTAAATGTTTACTTTGTTATCTATTACTCATAGAAGTTCTCTAAACTTCTGAAAATTTTCTTTGCCAAGTTCTTTGGTAAAGATATCCGCAACTTGCTCTTCCGTAAGGCAATAGATAAGCTCCACTTCACCCTCTGAATCTTCTCTCTAATGAAGTGTTGTTGTATTTCAATGTGCTTTGTTTTGCTGTGAAAAAATGGATTTTTTGCCAATTTAATACAAATCTGATTGTCGCACTGAAGTACTGTAGGTGTATCATGTACCATATGTCGATCATGTAGAATCCTTAGTAGCCTGGTAGTCTACCTCTGTATATGATAATGCAATAGTATGCTGCTTCTGTGAACTCCAAGAGATAGCACCAGAACCAAGACTAAAAACATAACCTGTAGTAGATGTTCGGTCTTTCGCATCTCTAGCCCAATCAACATCCACATATCCCTGTAATTTCAAATCATCCTGTCTCCTATAAAGAATACCAAATCTCAAAGTACCCTGGATATATTTAAGTATCCGCTTAGCAGCTCTCCAATGAATCTGCTTAGCCTTAGCCTTTAACTGACTAATCATACTCACAACATAAGCAATATCTGGTCTCGTAGTAGTTAGATAGATTAAGCTTCCAACAAGCTTTCTATATAACGTCTCTTCTACATCCTGATCCTCCTCAGCTTTAGTAAGTTTACATCCACTATCACAGGGTGTAGAAATAGGTTTGCACTCTGACATATTGAACTTCTCGAGAAGTTCATGAGCATACTTAGATTGAGAAATAAATAGCCCTTTGCTACTCTTCATATCTCAATCCCAAGAAAATATTGTAGTGAACCAAGATCTTGCATGTCAAACTCCAATGAGAGATCTTTTTTGATACCCTGAATCATACTATGATCTGATCCTGTAATAACCATCCCTGATCAAACCATAAAGCGTATGCTCCAAGCTACTCCTTTGAAAGTCAAGCTCCTGAAAGTATGTGTCAATCCGTGTGTACCAGGCCCTGGGTGCCTGCTTAAGTTCATATAGTGCCTTGTCCAACTTGCAAACCTTGTCTTCATGTCTTGCTACTATGTATCCCTCTGGTTGCTTCATGTAGACTTCCTCCTCTAGAAATCCATTCAGGAATGCACTCTTTACATCCATGTGTTGAATATCCCATCCAAACTGAGCTGCCAATGATAAAACCACCCTCATAGTAGTAGACTTTTAGCAACTGGTGCAAAAGTTTCTTCATAGTCAATCTCTTCATGTTGAGCATAGCTTTTTGCAACCAATCTTGCCTTATGTTTATCTATAGAACCATCTGATTTGTACTTAGTTCTATAGACCCACTTGCCAAAAACCAAACGGGAAGTCTCCCTCTCCACGCCCTAGTATCTATATACAATATTTGGAGGTTGGCTAGGTATAGGTCGAGAGCTATTTTTAGACCATATGCCTTCCTACGGGTAGGTCGCCGTCCTCCCTAACACCTTTTGATGGAATTGCATTTAGCAAATCTGACCTAGTTGTGAAAACGAAATGAACGAATTCACTCGAGTCTAATAAATGCAGAATATCTTCCAGAAAAAAATTGGTTTCTATCACAGTTGCAAGTTCGAGCTTGCTCATGTACTTTGATCCTTGTCATCGATCTAGTCAAACTTCACTTGGTCTGCAGAATGAAGGAAGATCGCATAAGGAACTTGGATAGAAGAAAGGCAGCAGACAAGGAAGATGAACAAAGTGAAATCACAGCATGGGTGAACAGGAGCAGAAAGTTGCAAGAGCAAGCTAAGGTGAATGAGAAGGAGAAAGCTGCACGAATGGCAAGAACTTTGGCAGAGCAGGTTAAAACTGGCTTTAATGTTCTATGTTTTATGCTGTTCTTCTATAACTAAGCGTATCACATCTGATGTTATCTGTTTTTCGTTGTCCTTTTCGTAGCATGTTTGTTATTGAGGATTGTATAATTTCAGCTTGCAATAGATAACCTACTTTGGTAGTGGAACTTCATGAACTTGCTATGTGCTAGTCCTCTGACATTGATTGGTCTATGTTTGGTTTCAGGAATTTGAAGAGAAAAGTGACGAGGAGTACGAAACTAGTACAGTTCTCAGCCCCTTTTTTGTTTTGAGTTTTTAAAGCATGCATCTCACTTGTTTTCCTTGACGGATGGCTAATTGATCTATAATTAAATGGTTTCCTATGATAACCTCCCCCTCTCTCTGTCTCCCTCTCTCTTGACAATTCGGGTTTTACTTGGCTTTTTTGGCCCTTTTATGTCTTTTTTTGGGGGGCTGTTTTTGGGGGGTGGGAAGAAAAAAAAACCATAAATTAATTAATTAATTTGCTATGGTCCTCCCCAAAGGAAAGAATTAAAGTCTTTACATAATTCTGGTTTTTTTTGGCCTTTTCTGGGCATTTTTTGGAGCTGTTTTTGGGGGTGGGTAGTAAAAATAAAATCTAATTAATTAGTCATTGCACGGTTCACCACGGTCCTTGGAACCAGACAGGTACCCTGAAACCGGCCAGTCTCAATCTCAAGTTGGTGTGAAGAGACACGGAGCTGACCCAATATGAATCTGAGACCATGTGATAATCCAGATCGTAGGTACAGTGGTAGCAGTGGGGACCCTGATACATCTGTCTCCAAAAAATGAAGCCGATAAAAGTCGGGTTTGACACCCAACTGACCATTCCAGGCTCGATCTAGGTAAGCTCTATAAATGAATCGTCTGATGTAGTCATGGGTACCAGAAGGAAGGGCAGTGGTAGAGATGCCGAGTGTGCTAAGAAGTCTAGAGGCCTGAGAAAACCAAGCCACATGGTAGCCCTGACTGTGAAGATGTTGAGATGAAATGAGAGCAGCCTGGAACGCACTGACGTGCTGAATATATGTGATGAGCTGGAGTAAGGCATCAAGGTACATAGGCACTCAGCAAGGATGATCTAATGTGGTACTGAAGGCTTAGCCCGAATCATGCGTGAAAGCATAGTGATCTGTAACCGTGAAATACTAGCCCAGTCAGATGAGGTAAGGCCCGTGCACCATGCAGCCGATGCATATAGAGCTGTAGGAGAAACAATGGTGTCAAAAAGCCGACACTTACTCGAGGCATCTCGAATAGACTTACGGAAGCAAAATCTCTCCATTTGGGCAAGGGAAGCATGGCCTTTCCCAAGCCTACTAGAGGCTGCCTGTCTCATACTAAATATAGGACTAGTAAAAAGGGTGCCCAAGTAAGTGTAGGAAGGGACAATCTCTAACGGCCAACTGTCAAAAAGGAGCTCCTGTCTCAACATAAAGCTCTTGGAAGTGTTGAAGATCATCACCTTAGTCTTCACAATGTTCACCCCTAGACCCCATCTGGAACAGAAATCACGAAGACAATCAATCTGTCTCTGTAACCCCTCTCTAGTAGGTGAAAGTAGAACCACATCATCTGCATAAAGAAGAATAGCGATCAAGATGTCACCAAGTCTGCACCCAGAACCACCACACTGCTCGATAACTCGCTCCAACTCATCAATATATAAGCCAAAAAGTGTAGGGGAGAGCGAACATCCCTGCTTCACCCCAATAGTGCTCATGATCTGCTATGAGATACCTCTGTCACTTCGGAAACATCCCAATACTTTCTCATAGAGTGCCATCACTGCTAGGACTGTGTCGTCAGAAAAATCAAGGTCTCGTATCCGCTGGATGAGTAAGGAGCGTGGGACAGAGTCAAAGGCCTTTCTGAAGTCAACGAAGCAGCAATAAACTCGCTCTCGCCGGTGCCGAGCTTCCTCAATAATAGCTCTGAGAGTAAAGATATGATCTGTATTAGAATAATGAGCTCTAAACCCAGCTTGGCCCATAGCATGCAATCTCCTGGTCTCTGACTCAGTACTCACAGCTGACTGAAGAATAATGCCATACAACTTCGTAATAACATGCCCAATCATAAGAGTCCGATAGTTACTAGGATTCTTGGGATCACCATTCTTGTGTATGGGATGGATGATGTTGGTGCACCAAGGAGAAGGAAAACCAGAGACAACGGCTTGATTTAGTAGAGTGGCTAGGAGAGGTGATAGTAAATCAGCAGCATGGATTAAAAGCTCGGATTCAAGGTCATCAATATCCCTGGCTTTATTGGTGTTCATTTTCTTGATGGCATTGTGGACCATATCATAGGTGAAGAAGGTAAACTCAAGAGGTCTAGGGGAGATGGAGATAGGTGTGTCGGTATCGATGGTATACAAGGCAGTGGCGTACTCAGTCCAAATGCGTAAATCATCAAGGAGTGGAGGGGGAGCACGGGGAATGAACTCACGCCAAAATGCGCCTGTGGAAGAACTATAGAGAAGACCAATAAGTCGTCGCTCTTCCAAACTATCATATGCCCGTTTCTTACAACGAAGTAAGCGGGTAAAGAGACGACGAGTGGGTTGTAAGAGATGAGGGGTGTGCATGCGAGCATGTGTGACAAGGTGATGATGGGAACGACACTCATCATCATACCAAGGTGGGCGCACCGGTCTAGGTTTGTTGTTATTTTTGTTATGATGGGGTCTAGAGGAGAAGGAAGCAACGACAGCTGTATGGAGTGTTGTGGTAAGGAAGGAAGCTTGCACTTCAAGCGGGCTGTGATGTGGAAAAATGTGGAGCAGTGGGGTGAGCGAATGCTGATAGGTAGGTGCGAGTGAATGGTCAAAGATGTATTTGGGTGCACGAGGTAATGGTGGAGGTGAGAACTGTCGAGGCAAAGAAATAATACCAAGACTAAAGGAAAGGAAGGAGTGATCAGAAAGAGTGGTAGGAGAAATATGAAAATCATGGATGAGGGAGATGGTTGATGGTGATCCCATAAGGTAATCAACAACACTATGGCCGCCACTGTGGGGATGGCAGGTGTATGTGCCAGAGTCGGGCCAACAGGTCAAGCCATTAAACATGGCCAACTCATGAGCTTTTCCTAATTGTAGCAAGTATTCGCCATAAGTGGTAACGGTGAGAGAGAGCTATGGAGATGGTGAGTGAGAGAGAGGGAGAGGGAGAGGTTGAGAGAGGGGGTGGGTGTGTTTGTGATTTGTGTGTGTTTGATGGTTTGTGTTGATTTGTGTGTGTGTGTGTGTGTGTGTGTGTGTGTGTGTGTTTGACATGATGTGTGTGTGAGTTTAGGGTTTAGGTGTGTGTGCTTGGGTTTAAGGTTTAGGAGGAGAGAGAGGGAGAGATATTGAATTTAGGGTTTAGGGTGTGTGTGTGTGTGAGAGAGAGAGAGAAAGAAAGAAAGAAAGAAAGATTTTATTAATGTCCTCGAATACCCTAAGGTACATAGGACTAAGAAAAGGTACATGTCAAGTGTGCACATAGGAGCTTAAAGCTCAATCATCTATAAAAACTAAATAACTGCAAATACAATGCATAGAGACAGCTGGCCCAGTCAGGATCCAATAGCCTGGAATCATATATCACGATGCCCATCAGCATGAAAGAAATGGTGGATGGTATTGTGTGAGGGTGTGATTAGATGTGCCCTGGACCTCTGTCGCCGGATAGGCCGTCGGTGTCGTCTCTGCTGCTGTGGCGCTCTGGGCTGTGATCTAATAACTGACTGTCTCTCTGGCCGTCGACATGGTCTCTGATGCCGGTGTACGAAGGAGTCGGGAATCTCGGCCTCTCCATCTGAGTCGCTGCCTATGGGTACCTCGGATCTCTGTCTCCGACGGGATATGCACTCATCAATGCTCAGCTGTGTCAGGGAATGTGTACCATCTAGTCTCCTCCTCCTCAGGTCTGACATCTCTCGGATCATAAGTGCGACACATCTAGGGTCCTCATAAGATATCAAGGTAGAAAGTGTAATTGGGTGCTCTCTGAACAAGCAGTAGTACCGCCCCCGTATCCCATAGTAGGCTGGACATCTGAAGAGGAAATGTGACTCGTCCTCAGTCTCATGCATAACACACATACTACAGAGCCGGTCCTCTCGTGGGGTGCCACTGTATCTGCCAGTCTCGATAGCCAGCTGATGTGAAGAAACCCGAAACTGACCCATCGCTATTCGCAGATTATGTGATATACTCCTCAGCAAATAACCAGATACTATGGGGCAGCCAGCCGGATCAAGAGATAGAAAGTGTGTACGATAAAATTCACTTTTGGTCCCCAATGGGCCCTGCCAAGTGGTATGAAGATATGATCTGTAAAGGAGGCCTCTGATGTACTGGTGGGTGCCCGCAGGTAGATCACTAATCTGGATACCCAATGTGGAGAGGAGACGGCAAGCCTGGGAGTACCATGAGAAAAGGTGTCCCTCTGAGTGTAGGCGCCGGGATGAAGATAAGGCTGCAACTACATAATGTGTACCCCCGTTCTGAAGATCCTCTACCCTATGTATGAATGTCACAATATGGAATAAGGCCTCAATCTGAATGGGGGGGGACCGCGAACTCCGCCAAGATAATCTGGTGTGGTACTGAGGGCTTAGCCCGTATCATCCGTGAGAGCAAACGAATCTGGAGCCGGGAGATATATGCCCAATCAGTAGCTGTCAGACCCGTACTCCATGTCTCGGAAGCATACATAGCTGAGGGCACAACCATAGTGTCAAAGAGCCGACACTTACTAGTCGCATCTCTGATGTGTGAGCGGAAACATAGTCTCTCCAAATCTATCAGTGAGGCATAGCCCTTCCGTACCCGTGAAATAGCTGCGTGTCTCATGCTGAACGTAGGCCCCGAGAATAGTACTCCTAGATATGTATAGGAATCAACAACCTCTAGGGGATGACCATCCCATAGAAGCTCCTGCCGCATCATGAAAGACCTAGAGGTGTTGAACACCATAACCTTAGTTTTGGCCACATTCACTGACAAACCCCACCGTGTGCAGAAAGAAAGAAGAGCATCTAAGTGTCGCTGCAAGCCCTCTCTCGTCTGTGAAAGCAAAACCACATCATCAGCATAAAGGAGAATAGCAATAATGAGGTCGCCCAATGTACAACCCTCCCCTCCATCACTCTGTATAACATGCTCTAGCTCGTCAATGTAAAGACCAAAAAGTGTAGGAGAGAGTGGACATCCCTGTTTGACACCAATAGTACTGACCACCTCCGGTGAAATAACTCCTGATAGTCGGACCCTGCCAATAACTCGCCTGTACAATGCTACTACTGCCTATATAGTATCCTCCTGAAAGCCCCGATCATGAAGTCTCTGTATCAATAAATGCCTAGGCACAGAGTCAAATGCCCTGCGGAAATCCACAAAGCAGCAGTATACGTGCTCCCTCTTGGCCTTAGCCTCCTCAATGATGGACCTCAAAGTGAAGATATGATCCGATGTAGTATATCCCGGTCTGAAACCCGCCTGTCCAATGGCATGGAGTGATCTAGCATCCATCTCTGTACTGATCTCTGACTGTAGGATAGAACCATATACTTTAGCGAATAGGTGACTGATCATAATGGTGCGGTAGTTGTCAACTTTCATGGGGTCCCCGCCTTTGTGGATAGGGTGAATGAGGTTTGTGGACCATGGAGAGGGAAAATCAGAGGTGACAGCTCGGTTGAATAGGATGGAGAGAAAGGGTGAGAGGATGTCGGGAGCATACTTTAGAAGTTCAGCCTCTAGCTCATCAATGTCTTTGGCTTTATGGGAATGGAGTCGTGTGATGGCCTTTTCTATAAGTTCGTTAGTGAATATGGCAGAAGTATCCGTGAGACAGGAGGTGGGAAGAGGAGGGGTACAATGATGTGGCATATGCGACCCAAGTGCTGAGGTCTGTGATCCGTGGTGGGGGTGACAGTGGAAGGAACCTCTTCCAGAATGAACCTGAGGAAGAACTAAAGAGGAGATCCATCAGTTTCTGACCCTGACCAATCTTGTATGCGATTTTCTTTTTTTTGGTGGTTCTGCGGTAGACACGAGATATGGTTTTGGTCAGATGAGAAAGATGGGAGCAATATATGAGGTTCTGATGTAGCTGGATGCATTCCTGATCATACCAGGGGTTATAGGGTCTATGACGTTGCTGGTCTTTGGGCTTGGGGATGGAAAGGCAATGGAAGCTGCAGTATGGATGGTTTGGACAAGAAAGAGGGACTGCTCCTCTAAAGTATGCTCATATGGGAAATAGGTAAGGAGATCGGAGAGGGCTTCTCTGTATAGTGGTGTGTGATGTGAAGTGTAGCGGTAGGTGGGTTTAGCTGTAGGGGTCGAAGAGAAAATAGGTGTGATGTGGAGATGACCGACAGAGAGTGACAGATATGAATGATCAGAAAGAGTGGTGCGGTGTACAGAGAAGGATGAAATGAAGTGAAGGAGAAGCGGTGAACCCATGAAATAGTTGACGACACTATGTCCTCCACTATGTGGGAAGCAAGTGTAGTCACCAGAGCCTGGCAGTTGAAGAAGGCCATTATAAATGGCCAGTCCATGAGCCTCACCCAACTGAAGCATTTGCTCGCCATATGATGTGACTGGACCCGCTGCATCCGCCGATCGCCGTATAAGACCAAGATCATCCCAATCAAGTGCATGTATCCGCTGTGGGTCATCTGCTGCTCTGTGAAATTCCGTTTGCCTAGACCCAGTCCTGGCATTGAAGTCCCCCGCTAGAAGAATATATCCTCGATCCTCATATCTGATAATGTCCGATGAAATATCCATGAAAGGTGACTCCTTCTCTGAGGTGAAAGCTGATGTCTCTGGAGGGAAATAACAAATAGCCAAGAATATGTCACGATCTAACTCCAACCTGTGGTCCAACCTGATCCAGATATAGCGAGCCTGCTCGTCAGTGTATAGTAGCTCGACCCATGGCTGGAGAGAGTCTCGAAATAAGCAAGCAACACCACCTGAACCGCGACTAGTCAGTGCCCTCGTCTTCCCTTTGTAAGTAGAAAGCCAGCAAAATCCCTCAATGCAAGGAAGTCCTCTTTTAGGACTCATGTGTCTCAGTAAGTATAAGGATATCCCCTGTAGTACAAAAATCTCTAAAGTCTCCTGCTGTAGCTGAAGAATGGATACCATTGCAGTTCCATAAACTTAGCCGCAATGCTTTTGTGAGGGCCCCCGAACCGCTCCTAAGTCCGGGGGGCCCAAATCCCTATGCCTCAGATTTTTGGGGGTCAATGTATCGGGCCTTACCATCCCGATATATCACCTTTTTTCCCAGTGCTTTGGCTTTGCTGAAAACCTTCCTCCTTTCGGCAACTTGCATAGGTGTGAGATCATCGTCCATGAAGACAAGGGTACCTCTCAGCCTAGCTCGTAGCCTAAGGACAGCTTGCCGCTCCTCTATTCCCGTGAACCGTATGATGAGTGTAGTTGGATCTCTTTTAGTTCTCCACGCTTTTTCCATTCCGTTGTGATGGTGGGAAAGTGTATCCGTGAGGAAACTGGATGCTTCGGTAACTGGAGCCTTAGTATCTTCAATTCCTCGCACCCGCACATTCAGAGATTTATACTTCCGCATTCCTTCTTCGGATATGAATGAGAGAGAGAGAGAGAGAGAGAGAGAGAGAGAGAGAGAGAGAGAGAGAGAGAGAGAGAGAGAGAGAGAGAGAGAGAGAGAAAGAAAGCTTTATTAATGTATTTTCCATGCCAAAAGGCATATAAGACAAATAAGTACATATCAAGTATGTGGACCATCTGGGAGCGTATGAAAAACGTCTCCAAAACTGAAAGAAAAGCATATATAATAAATCTAAACACAAATACCAAAGTTAACTAAACCAACATGTATGAAGCCAGAAATGGCTATGTATAATGGAAGCAAGCCGCAGATCATGTGCTGGCGGCGATGCTGCTACTACTGTTACTGCTACTGCTGAAAAAAGATGTAATACAAGCTGCAGTGGGCAATGAGACTGAGATATGCTGCCGATGTCGAATGTAAGAGGGTGGTCTCCTCGTGGTAGGACGAAGAGGTCTATTCTGGGACTGGTTGTGAACGTCGTCTGCAGAAAAAGGAGGTAATCTGAAGCTGTGTGTCAGGAGCAATCTGACGCCGAGGCTATAGATCCCGTCGTAATAGAAACATCTCTTGGATCATAAGTGCAACACAACATGAATTCTCATAGGTAACAAGTGAACTGGTGTATCCCTGAACAAGCAATAGTATCTCCCATGAATCTCATAATAAGCTGGGCAAATAAAAATAAAATGCTCCTCAGTCTCTACAGCACCTAGGGAACACTGCTGGCAGATCTTGTCCTCTCATGGAGTACCCTGAAACCGACCGATCTCAATCTCAAGCTAGTGTGAAGAGACACGGAGCTAACCCAATATGAATCTGAGACCGTGTGATAATCCTCATCGTAGGTAAAGTGGTAGAATTGGGGACCCTGATACATCTGTCTCCAAAAAATGAAGTTGATAAAAGTCGGGTTTGACACCCAACTGGCCATGCCAAGCTTGCTCAAGGTAAGCTCTGTAAATGAATCGTCTGATGTAGTCATGAGTACCAGAAGGAAGAGCAGTGATAGAGATACCGAGTGTGCTAAGAAGTTTGGAGGCCTGAGAGAACCAAGCCACATGGTAGCCCTGACTGTGAAGACGCTGAGATGAAATGAGAGCAGCCTGAGTATATCTCTGCTCGAAGGACTGGAACGCATTGATGCGCTGAATATATGTGATGAGCTACATAGGTGGAACCGCAAACTCAACAAGGATGATCTAGTGTGGTACTGAAGGCTTAGCCCGAATCATGCGTGAAAGCATAGTGATCTGTAATCGCGAAATACTGGCCCAATCGAGATGAGGTGAGGCCCGTACACCATGCAGCTGATGCATATAGCATTGTAGGAGAAACGATGGTGTCAAAAAGCCGACACTTACTCGAGGCATCTCGAATAGACTTACGGAAGCAAAATCTCTCCATCTGGGCAAGGGAAGCGTGGTCTACTAGAAGGCGCCTGTCTCATACTAAATATAGGACTAGTAAAAAGTGTGCCCAAATAAGTGTGGGATGGAACAATCTCTAACGGCCGACTGTCAAAAAGGAGCTCCTGTCTCAACATAAAGCTCCTGGAAGTGTTGAAGACCATCGTCTTCACAATGTTCACCCCTAGGCCCCATCTGGAACAAAAATCATGAAGACAATCAATCTGTCTCTGTAACCCGTCTTGAGTAGGTGAAAGTAGAACCACATCATCTGCACAAGCCTGCAACCAGAACCATCGCACTGCTCAATAACTCTCCCCAACTCATCAATGTATATTCTAGAAAGTGTGGGGGAGAGGGAACATCCCTGCTTCACCCCAATAGTGCTCATGATCTACTCTGAGATACCTCTGTCACTCCAGAAACAACCTAATACTCTCTCGTAAAGTGCCATCACTGCTAGGACTGTGTCATCAAAAAAACCAAGGTCTCATATCCGCTGGATGAGTAAGGAGCGTGGGACAGAGTCAAAGGCTTTCCTGAAGTCAACGAAGCAGCAATAGACTCGCTCTCGCCGATGCCGAGCTTCCTCAATAATGGCTCTGAGAGTAAAAATATGATCTGTGGTAGAATAGTGAGCTCCATATCCAGCCTGGCCCATAGCACGCAATCTCCAAGTCTCTGACTCATACTGACAGCTGACTGAAGAATAATGCCATACAGCTTCGTGATAACGTGCCCAATCATAAGAGTTCGATAGTTACTAGGATTCTTGGGATTACCATTTTTGTGTATGGGATGGATGATGTTGGTGCACCAAGAAGAAGGAAAACCGGAGACAACGGCTTGATTGAGTAGAGTGGCTAGGAGAGGTGATAGTAAATCCGCAACATGGATTAAAAGCTCGGAATCAAGGTCATCAATATCCCTGGATTTATTGGTGTTCATTTTTTTGATGGCATTGTGGACCATATCAGAGGTGAAGAAGGTAAACTCAGGAGGTCTAGGGGAAATGGAAATAGGTGTACCGGTATCGATGTTATATAAAGCAGTGGTGTTAGGGAGCCAACTCCCTTGGGTCCCAAACCCAGACTTGAGACTGGACGATGACTGGGCCTGTAGACTTGACCGGTGACTCGTGAATCTGCATGGTTGCCACGTGTCATGATCCAGGAGTGCACATGGCTTGGAGTCTCTCTCCTTGGAGGTATACAAGGGGAGGAGGACTCATTTGCCATCCATTCTGTCTACCTAGGAGGAGGTGGATGGAGAGCGTGTGCACGGCCAGGATGTATTGCTAGCGTGAGGCAGGAGATGGCTGAGAGCCTAGGCGGTGGTACGGGACGCCGTCTGGGATGGAGGTCGGATCCAGCTTGATACGGTCACATGCAGGGCACGGTGGGTGGACCCGGATTAGGTCCTATGGCGGGGTGGAACGTGAATCGTTCGGTCTCTTGTGGTTAACCGGCACCTGGAGGTTTGCAGTAAGTAAGTTTGTAACATATGGTATCAGAGCCACTGCATGCTGAAAGCAGGTGCGTTGGTCTGTAGAGTTTCTCTTGTAATTTACGATGCTTCTGACAGATTTCAAAACGGGTTTAAATCGGGTTTTTTATGCACTTTTGTGTATTGGTCCTTCTTCGCTGTTTTTGGTTTTGGATGAAGTTTTTTAAAAAAAAACAGTTGTGGGGCGCCCTTTGTTGTGGCCACGTGGACTGTCCAGAGGCAGACAGGTGGCAGCCCTCCTCAACTAATATTTCCGCTCAAGGTTGAGGTAACGGGCAGTGTCAAGGGGCCCCTCCCAGCGCAAAAAAAAGTGGGTAGTTGCTCGCTGTCTGAGCAGCGATGGAGTAATACATCAAAAACTTTGTATTGGATCCTCCTTAGCGCTGCCACATGGCATTGTCTGGGTCAGGACAGGTGGCTCCTTCAAGCGGAAACCTGTTCCGCTTTTGATTGGAGGCCCAAATCTCTGTTTCACGGGCCAGAAATGTCAAATAAAGTTGCTTTTGACCAGGTGCCATTGGGAAACAGCGATGGAACCTTATTTCTGATCTAATCATTCCAGAAAAGGAATGTTAGCCAGCGATGAGGGTTCAGGGGGATCTGGCTGCCTACGGGCCAGTGTAGTACTGTGGTGCCAAGGTGGCAAGGTATGGCCACTTGGCAGATTGTAGGAAAGCATGGAGAGGGAGGTATACCTCTCCTATGCATGGTTTCTCTTCAGAATTAGAGGTGGAGGTGGTGGTGGTGGTGCATCCTCCTCTTGCTCTCTCTTATTCCATTTGGCAGCGATGGACAATACCATTTGGTTTGTGAAGAGACAGCAAGAGTAGCCTTGTATCTACCTTCCTTGAGTAGCTTTTGATTCTCTTCTATCATCTCTTCTTAATTCACCTCTCTTCTCTTTGTAAAAATGGAGCCTACTCCTACCACACAGCCTATGTCCCCTGTTCATGAGGCTATGGTATCTGCCTCTGTCTTAGACCCTGATGCTTTGATGCTAGCTATTAACAGTCTACAGCAACAGATTGTGGATATGCAAGCTAAGCATAGTCGGGATCAGCAGGACCTCAAGGAATTGACGCAGCTAAGGCAATTGGTGCATCAACCCTTGTTTACTCCTGAAGTTTTTGCTGGGGAAAAGAAGGATAGAACCCCGGAGGCGGTCTTGAAATGGCTGGATCGATGAAATTCGCACTTTTCCATGCACGATTCATCCGAGGACAACAAGATCAATCTAGCCGTCATGTACCTGCGAGGTAAAGCATTCACCTGGTGGCAAGATATAAGGGCTAAGCCTGAAGTTCCTAGGAATTGGGAGGATTTTTGTAAGGCCTTTAAGGCGGCCTTCCTTCCTATTCTTGATGATTTTGAATTTTACCATCAGCTTATGACCTCAGGATCCACATTGTGGATGAGAAGACAACCTTCTTGCATGGCGAACTAGACGAAGAGGTCTATATGGATCAACTCCCAGGATATGTCTCGAATTCACTTACGGACTATGCATGCAGAATGCATAGAGCATCTATGGTCTGAAACAATTAGCCCGACAATGGTACAAGAAGAAAGATCAAGCCCTGAAATCATTAGGACTCAAGCCTCTGTTGGCTGATTCCAATGAATATGTCAGAGTTACAGATGGGCAGATCATCATTGTAGCTGTGTATGTGGACGACACTCTGATACTTTGCAGGAGTGAGCAACTAATTGTTGAAGTAAAGACAGACATCTCGAAACATTTCGAGATAGTGGATCTGGGAGAAACCAGGTGCTGCCTAGGCTTACAAATTGAAAGGGACTATGAGGGGGGTAAGTTATATCTTCACAGTCCATATACACCCAGGAGATCCTAGAGGACTTTGGGATGCTGAACTGCAAAGGAGCAAACACTCCAATGCTTGCAGGGACGGTGCTGATGAATGATGACTGTCCAAAGACTGAGGAAGAAAGAGAACAAATGCAGCTCACACCTTACAGGAAGTTGATAGGATCACTGATGTACCTTGCAGACAACACACGTCCTGATATTGTTTATGCAGTATTTAAAATGAGCCAATTCTGCACGAATCCAGGCTTGACACATTGGAAGATTGCAAAACAAATTTTGCAATATCTTCAATTAACGAGGGATCATGGCTTGTGTTATTGTCATGATGCAGGTTTCAAGATACTTTCCTATAGCGATGCTAGCTGAGCATCTCTCAAGGACGATTGTAAAAGCGTCTCAGGAGGATGCACCATCGCATAAGGAGCAGCAGTTCTTTGGGTTAGCAAGAAGCAGACCGTTGTAGCCTAGTCATCCTGTGAAGCAGAGTACGTTGCAGCAGCAAAGATGGCCAACCAGATAATCTGGCTAAGGCAGTTCCTGGACAAATTGGGCGAAACAAGGAACGAGCCCCTGGTCTTGCAGATGGACAACACCTATGCAATACACCTGATGAAAGATCCTGTGTTCCATTCCTGAACGAAGCACATTGCGATCAAGTACCACTTGATCAGGGATCTAGTTGAAAAGAAGATGTTGCAGACCACATTCATCGGAACGAAACACATGGTTACTGACATCTTCACCAAAGCCTTGGACAAAGGACTCTTTGAGAGACAAAGGAGCAATCTCGGGATCGTAAAGCTATCTAGTGTAGATCTTTCCTTTGCTGGTAATTCTGTGTGTGAGCATTGTTGTTTTAATACGGCTGTTTTTGGCCCTCATGACCTCATTGGGATGAAGGGGGTTGTGGGTGGTCAAGCCGTAATTGTTTTATTTGACGATGGTTCCACACATAATTTTACTAACGCTAATTTGTTGCAGAAGCTAAAGGTGGAAACAAAGCAAAGTGACCACCGATACACAGTGAAGCTGGCAACTGGAGCAGAAAGCCAAGTTTGGGACCGGATAGTCCCAATTCCTGAGGGTCTTCCTCTCTCTAGGGGTGTTGACCATGGTATTAAACTGATTCCTGGTAGTTCTCCTATGTCACTGTATCCATATAGGATGAGTAATACTGAAGAGGATGAAGTTTATAGGCAACTGCAAAATTACCTTAAGATGGGCCATGTTAGGCCTAGTACATCTCCCTGGGGGGCACCTGTGCTCCTTGTTAATAAAAAAGACGGAGGTACTCGTCTTTGTGTGGACTTTAAAAGTTGAATAAGTTAACGATTAAAAACCGTTATCCTTTGCCGCGAATGGATGAACTGGTTGATCGATTGCATGGTGCAAAGTACTTCACCAAAATCGATTTGAGATCAAGGTATCATCAGATTCGCATAAAGACCGAGGATATTGAAAAAACCGGGTTTAGAACTAGGTACGGCCATTATGAGTTTCTGGTTTTACCATTTGGCTTGACAAATGCTCCAGCGACTTTTCAGCAAATGATGAACGATCTTCTTCGTCCATATCTGGGAAAGTTCGTAATAGTCTATTTAGATGATATTCTCATCTATAGTAAGACCTTGGACAGGAGAAGCTTTTTGCCAAGGAATCCAAATGTGTGTTCTTCCAGAAAAGGTTGTTATACCTTGGTCACATTATTTCGGACCATGGGTTGACCCAAATAAAGTCCAACAAGTACGTGAATGGCCTATCCCTAAAACCATCTGTGAGGTTAAGTCTTTTTTGGGCTTTACGAGGTTTTTTCATAGATTCATCTTGAACTATGCATTAATTGCATTGGCCTTGACGAATGTCCTCAGAGGGGCTAAAAGAGTTAGCCGGCACAATAAGTTCAGTCCTCCAGTTACTTGGACTGAAGAGTTGAATCAGAGTTTTGAGAACCTCAAATACTGTGTAACTACAGCGCCTATTCTACACATAGTGGATCCTACCTAACAAGTCGTATGTACTTGAAACTGATGCCAGTGACTATGCTATAGGCGCAGTCCTATATTAGGATGGTAGACCGGTAGCTTTTGAAAGCAAAAAGTTGGACCCTGCTCAAAGGCAGTATTCCACCTATGACAAGGAACTTTTCGCTGTTATTAATGCCCTGAAAGTTTGGAGACATTATTTATATGGCTCCCAGTTTACCATAGTTACTGACCATCAAGCGTTAAAGTATATTAACGATGCGGTCGACCTTAGGGGTCGTAAGGCCAGATGGCCAGAGATGCTCCAAGAATCTCATTATGACATTGAGTACCGGAAAGGTACTTCTAATAGTGTCGCGGATGCCTGGAGAGGTTAATCAGTTAAGCTTTTCTGAGATCCAATCTGAGTTGTATCTGTCCTTAAGAGATTTGTGTAAGACCGATAGGTACTTCGGTCGTATTTGGCTAGACGTCCTGGCAGGTTCTTCTAGATCTAGTGATGAGCTTGGAATGCAAGATTCCAAGATTTCTCCTCAGGACAAGATACAAAGAGACTATTCCATTAGGAATGGGTTACTTTTCCGGAATGGAAAAGTTTGTGTGCCAGAAAATGATGATATAAGGGCCCAAATCCTGCATGAATGTCACGACAGCCCGTGTGCAGGGCACCCTGGCGCTCAAAGGACACTTGACTTAGTAAAAAGGAACTTTTACTGGCCAAATTTAAAAAGTCAGGTGGAGGCATATGTTCGCAAGTGTGCGCAATGTCAAGTTAACAAAGCTGAAAGACTTAAGGCAGCTGGTTTGTTAATGCCCTTGGAAATTCTCGAAAAAAAGTGGGAAAGTATTTCCATGGACTTTGTGGTTGGGCTACCTCGAACGGGGAAGCAAAATGATGCCATTTGGGTAATAGTTGATAGGTTAACTAAAATGGCGCAGTTCATACCAACCAAGCAAACTGTCAAAGCCTCTGAACTTGCATAGCATTTTGTGGAAAAGTGTTCAGGTTGTTTGGTTTGCCGAATGACATTGTTAGTGATCGAGATCCAAAGTTCACTGGCAAATTATGACAAGCGGTCTTTGAGAAATTAGAGACCACTCTAAGTTTGGGGTCATCAGATCATCCTGAATCGGATGGTCAAACAGAGAGGACAAACCAGTCTATGGAAGATATGCTTCGAGCATATGTTTCCAGAAGACAGTCGGATTGGGAAAGGTACCTTCCAATGATTGAGTTTGCATATAATAGCGCAAAGCACTCAGCGACGGGTTTTAGTCCATTTTCTTTGATGTATGGTTTCCAGCCTAGGGCTCCCATTTCAGTGGGCCTCAAAAGCCTCAAGGTTAAGGCAGCGGTAGATTTCCTGCATGATATGCAAAGATGTTGCTTGTTGCTCGCGAAAACGTAAAAACGGCTCAGGATAGAGCCCAGTTTTACGCTAATCTGAAACGACAACCTAGGGTCTATGAGGAGGGGGCTTGGGTATATCTTAGAATTCCAAAAGATTTTAAGGTACTAAGGACTGGAAAATGTCCTAAGTTATCACCTTGTTATGCAGGGCCATTCCGTATAGTAAAGAAACTCCATCGGAATGCGTACCAGCTAGAACTTCCTCAAGGTGTTAAGGTACATCCGGTGTTTCACATTAGTCGTTTAAAGGAACGACTTGGTGGAAAGGATGACTTAATGCCTCAGGAGGACTTAGTTCAGCTGGAGGACCTATCATCCTTTGTACCTATAGAACCACAGGCCATTGTTGATGTACGTCAACGTGGACTCAGAAACCGGCAGGTAACTGAGTACCTGGTTCGTTGGAAAGGAAGTTCCGAGGACGATGATACTTGGGAAAAGGAACTTGACCTTAAACTGAGATTCCCTGGATTCCTTCCTTAGATAAGGAATTTTTTAAGGAAGAGGGATTGCTAGGGACCCAACTCCCTTGGGTCCCAAACCCAGACTTGAGACTGGTCAATGACTGGCTGGAGGTTTGCAGTAAGTAAGTTTGTGACAAGTGGCATACTCAGTCCAAATGCGCAAGTCATCAAGGAGCGGAGGTGGAGCACGGGGAATGAACTCACGCCAGAATGCCCTTGTGGAAGAGCTATAGAGAAGACCAATAAGTCGTCGCTCTTCTAGACTATCATAAGCCCATTTCTTACAACGAAGTAAGCAGGTAAAAAAACGACGAGTGGGTTGCAAGAGATGAGGGGTGTGCATGCGAGCATGTGTGACAAGGTCATGCTGGGAACAACACTCATTGTCATACCAAGGTGGGCGCACTGGTCTAGGATTGTTGTTCTTTTTGTTATGATGGGGTCTAGAAGGGAAGGAAGCAGTGGCAGCCATATGAAGTGTTGTGGTAAGCTTGATCTTCAAGCGGGCTATGATGTGGGAAAATGTGGAGCAGTGGGGAGAGAGAGTGCTGATAGGTAGGTGCAAGTGAATGGTCAAAGATGTGTTTGGGTGCACGAGATAAAGGTGGAGGTGAGAACTGTCGAGGCAAAGAAATAGTACCAAGACTAAAGGAAAGGAAGGAATGATTAGAAAGAGTGGTAGGAGAGAAATCATGGATGAGTGAGATGGTTGATGGTGAACCCATAAGGTAATCAACAACACTATGGCCGCCACTGTGGGGATGGCAGGTATATTTGCCCGAGTTGGGCCAACAAGTTAAACCATTAAGAATGGCCAACTCATGAGCTTCACCTGATTGTAGCAAGTATTCTCCATAAGTGGTAATGGGGCCCAAAATGTCCTCAGAAATGCTAGTAACACACAAGTCATCTCCATCAAGGGCACGTATACGAAGCTGGTCCATAGAATCATAAAAATCAGTCTGTTGTGAAGCTGTCCTGGCATTAAAGTCACCAGTGAGAAAAATGTAACCTCGCTCTGCATATATGATAATATCTGTAGAAAGATCAATGTAGGGTGAACCAATACCCTCTACAAAGGAAGAGAATACTGGAGGGAAATAACAAGGTGCAACAAAGATTTCTCTGTCAGAACCAATGCTATACCCGTCAATGCGAAACCAAATGCACCGTGAGTGTTCATCATGGCTGATGAACTCAAAAATAGGATGCAGCGACTTCTATATAGGCAAGCGACCCCACCAGAACCTCTCCCACTAGCAAATCTCATCTCATAGACCGAGTCCCATCTGTATCCTGAAAAAGTCGATAAGTCAAGCAGATCACCAGCAATGGACGATGAGTGTATGTCGTTACGATTCCAAACTCCAATCTGCAAGCGGCGTAGATGAGGCCCCAGTATGCTCCCAATACCGGGCACCCCAATTCCCTATTTCTCAGCATCCTTGGACACATTATCAATGTATCGGATTCGACCATCCCTGTAGATAACACGTCTGCCAGTCGCTCTAGCTTCTTGGAAGGCCTTATGCCTTTCCTCAACCTGTATGTACGTAAGATCATCATCCATATATATTTGAGAACCACGTAGCTTGGCTCTATTGCGCAAAGCATCGCGACAGCTCTCCAAGGATGTAAAACGGATGATGAGGGTAGCATTATCTCGGGTTGTTCTCCATGCTGAATCTAAATCTCTATTGTGATGCCCAAAGTATACTTTCAAGGAAACCTTTTGCTTCCTCAAGAGCATTTTGAGTGTTTGCGATGCCCTTTACTCGAATATTGTATGCTTTTTGCTCCCTAGATCTCTCTTCCGAAAGAGTAGCTAAAATAACCGAGGAAATAGGGGCACTTGGTGTGTTACCTTTTTTGATAATGGCTGCCCACGAAAGAGTTTCCTCTTTCTGCTTCTCAATTTTGTCTTCCAATTCTTTAAGTTTGTGCGATAGTTCAGGTGTAGCAAGAAGAGGTTGAGATTTGAGTTCTTTTCTCAGGAGATCCATTTCTTGATGGGCAGGGACAGAGGGGGATACATCAGCGAGGGGGGCAGAATCAGCGAGGAGGTGAGTATTTGGAACTGAGCCAGCATGAGGGTCAGTGAGGGGGACAGGCAGATCAGGAGCGGAGTCAGCAGGGGGGACAGCCAAGGGGGCAGGAGACAGGTCAACAGCAAAGACAACAGGAGGCCCATTAGGCCGTGGAGGGCTGGCCCGTGGAGAGATGGAGCGAGGGCTGGCCTTCTTCCTTGAGGGCGACATTTCCAGAGAGAGACCGCTAGGCAGACAACACTCCAGCTCAGCACCAGGTCAGCAGCAGCCAGGTGCCACGCTCCAACGACCTCCACAACCAATAGTTTGATGCAGTTGGGTCGCTGACCTTTTGTTGGGCAGGGACAGCTCCTCGTGGATAGTAACCTGCTGGAAGAAGGGGTCTATGAGTGGAACCCTTTGGCATGGCAGGAGTAGGCCGTGGTGCAGCTGCTGTAAGATGAGGCCGAGGCTGTACACCAATCGGAAAAGCTGGTGTGACATGACGAATTGGCTCAGGGAGGCGACGTGCAGGTGGCGGTTATGTGGGGTACACCTGTAAAAGTGGATGCAGCAACCGGAGTGGGTGGCTGAGCAAGAGCAGCCGTATGTGTGGGAGCTGTATGCTTGGGAGCAATGTTTGAGGGTACCTTTCGAATTGCCTTTTCGAACCGTGTTTGAATCGAGTTTGAATCGGGAAGGAATCGACTTCTCCAGGTTCGAACCGGCGAATCGGTTTTAGGGTTTTTTTTAAAACATTAATGTCACAACATACATATTACATATTACATATGTCATATTCCAATGTACCATGTGCATGGTTATTTAATGGTAAATTAGCAAATGTTCAATGATTCGAATTTCACACACACACACACACACACACACATTTGTCAAACACACACACAAACACACACACAAAAACACACACCTACACACATTGTCAAACATTTAACACACACACACACACACATTTGTCAACAGTCACACACACTGAACAGCCACACGTGACACACACAATTCCACCCCTCTCAGACA
Organism: Diphasiastrum complanatum; assembly: GCA_029204225.1. Taxonomy (NCBI): domain Eukaryota; kingdom Viridiplantae; phylum Streptophyta; class Lycopodiopsida; order Lycopodiales; family Lycopodiaceae; genus Diphasiastrum; species Diphasiastrum complanatum. Next base: position 19,687,917 of record CM055102.1, read on the forward strand.
ACTCCACCCCTCTCTCTCTCGGATTTCTCTCCAGACTCGCGGATCTATATTCTGTCTAGTGTCTCGGATCTCTCTCTCTCTCTCAGGCGCGGAAATCTGGGAAGCTTCAGGGCCCAGGGGGAGGTAACGAGCAGGCTGCAGGAGGTCGCGAGGAGCAGGAGCAGGAGGTCGCGAGGAGCAGGAGTCGGAGGAGCAGTCGCGAGCAGGAGCAGGAGGTCGCGAGGAGCAGGAGGTCGTGAGGAGGCGACGAGTTTTTTTTTAATTTTTTTAAGACGGTTCGAATAGTCAAAAAACGGTTCGAACCGGACCTTTTCGAAAAGGTCTTTCGAATCGCGGTTCTTTCAATGAATCGCGATTCGACACAACTGTGCTTGGGAGTTGTACAAGTGGGGGCTGTATGAGTAGGAGTCGTACGAGTGGCAGTCGTACGTGTATCAGCTGATGGTGCTGGATCTGGTTGAGTACGTGCATGTGGTGAGAGCCACCCCAGATCATCAAAGTCATCCTCACCCTGTCCGAACCGAAGGAGGTCTGACATGGTCCTCTGGCGAACACGGCGGGTCCGATCTGCATCATCATCATGAGCATCTGTAGGGGCCTGTGAATCCTGCACACCATCAATCCCTCCCACTGTGGCAGAAGCATCTCCAGCCTCTGTTGTATCCCCTGCATAAGCGTCATGTGCCATATGGTCAGCATCCCCAACATGTGTTACATCCACTGTCTCTCTCCTATGCTTTATATCCTCTGCTGGTGGATCAGGCCAATACACATCCTGCTCTGGTAGATCTGGCTCATACATATCTGCCATCATCCTCTGTAATCTAGGCCATAGTCTAGCTCTGCCTCAAGCTCTACCTCAGCCATGGTCTCCAACCCGGGAGCAGGAATAACAAAATCATCATCATCATCCTCCTCATCAACACCCATGCCCATACCTGTCCCCTGGCCAGCACCTGTATCTTGATCATGACCCACTCTGTCCATCAACAACCATCTAACCTGCATCATCTCTCTCTTTGTCTTTGCCGCAATGTCAGCCGCAACATCATCCCTCTGTATGGGTCTGGTGGAATCAGTGGGATCATCAATGCCTAGTAAACAATCCGAGGGCAACACCTCTAGAGGGTCCACAATAGATTGTCACCCAACCTTGCATTGGTGTTGCAAAAAACCTGCCGTGCCATCTGTGCAATAGTAAGGCGATTACGCCTTTTCGTGTGAATCAATGAAAATGTGCTCCAGTTGTGCTCGCATACACTGGAGGAACAATCCTGTTGACAGTCATAAAATTCAAAAAAGCGTATTAGTTGATAGCACTCGCAAGGCCAGCTTTTGTAGAGCTGGGCATGCAGAACCATAAAGGTTCCACCAAGTCACCGCTTTCTCCTGCTTGCTAGGATTCAGCGCGCGTGATGGCCAAACACACCAAACTGCCTCTTGAAGGCAATGTACCGTGTCTGTACAACATCTATGTCAGTGAAGTGTCTGGCGGCTCCATCCAAGTATCTCAACCAATCCAAACCTAGCTCCATGTCTGATGCCTGCCGCTCAGATAGCCACATGGGATGCAACAGAATGAATCGGCCTATGGAACCAATTCCACCTGCGCTCCCAGATGTCCCGCAACTCCGCCATCCTGTTTCACATAGTTAATGACGTCACCATATAATTCCGAAGATGTGAAGATGACAACAAACTTATCCCAATTACACTAGACAGATTCCAAAACAACAAATGACTGAAATGAAATAAAGTACCTTACCTGTCCTCTGAGAAAAAATGCTTGCTTTAGAAGCTGTCCAATTTTGTCCATGAACTCGTAAATAAGACCCATAGTGCTGCCCTCTCTGTCAACTAACCGTAGAACATGGTAGAATGGCCTCATCACAGATGTAATGCTCTCAGCCTCACGCCAAAAATCATCGTCAAATGCAATCCTCAAAAATCTCAAACCATCAAGCCTAGTGGAGAAAAGTAGCTCCCTAAATGCATCACTAGTGGCCATTTGTTTGAGCTGATGTCTGACCCTAATAAGCCTATCCATGACAACTAGGTCGAATGCAAAATGTTTGGGAGCTGGTTTCTTCAAATCTAGTGAACTGAAGGTGCGGAAAGGGCAAGGGCACGCCTCTTCCGGGTGACAAATGTCACCACGGCAAGGGCCATCTCAGCTATCTTGCGAACCCAGGGCAAGCGGCCAATATCCCCCAATATAAGATCAATGCTATGTGCAGCACAGGGGGTCCATACAATAGCAGGGTACTGCTGCTGTAGCAAGTGAGACATGTGCACGCAATTACTTGTGTTGTCGGTGACAACTTGCACTACGTTGGCAGGGCCAACCTCTATAAGCTCACTGATGGCATCGAACATAAACTATCCGTCAATGACCGTCCCACCTCTACTAGCATCAATGGCCCGATAAAACATACTGCCCATTCAACAAGACACCAGTATGTTGATCACTGGATGACGGCGGGACGTGGTGCAGTCGGCTGTGGTGGCGCGGTAGGACGTGGTGCAGTGGGCTGAGGAACGAGTGGTGGATGTGCATCAGGCTGGGGGGGAGGAGCAGGAACAGGAGGCTGAGGAGGACGTTGTGGTGGTGGACGAGGAGCTAGTGGATCCCGTTGGCTGGATGACTTTATTGCATATACATCAGGATCCAGTGACATACCGGCCTGCATCATGCTCCGTATATGTCAATGAGCCTACAATGCTCCTGAGCAAGCATGTGTGCGCAAGGGAGGAAGCCCAAGCGTTTGCCATCACCCTTGACAGTACCAAGGAGATGGCCTTTCAGCCTAGTGAGAGTGCTGACAAAATGACCATGACAAAACCTACAGGTCCATCCACGCGTCCCAGACCGAATGTCAAACATAACGAACTCGGGGTCTTGGTCTGCCTCACCCCATAGCTCAGGCATATCATCGGCATGCATTGTGTGAGATGGTATAGGAAACAGGAAGTACGAAAGTGAAGAAATAAGAAGTGCAAGAAAAGACAAATATATATATATATATATATATATATATATATATATATATATATATATACTAGTTGTGAGTGCCCGTCGTTGACGGGCAATGGTTGCCGATCTAGGTGATGGCCGATGGTCAGAGAAAACCGGTCTTGGATAAGTGGATATGCGCTCCCACGCAATGCAGTGAACCTGGGGATGCCAACCCTAAACCCTATCAAGCAAAACTCTAAACCTAAGATGGCCAAGAACAAGCAAAAGAAACAGACAAAAAACCCTAAAACCTCCACAAAGGCCCTCCATAATGTAAAAAACCTGCTTTTTTGCTCTAAAAAGTAAAGTGAAATGAAAACCCTTACTTTCTCTCTCTAGATAGGCCGGTACAGTCTCTCTCTAGACTGTCCCAATCTCTCTCTAGGATCCTAACACCCTAAACTATAAAAAAGGCCTATTTGCATGAGAAAATGTGAAAAAGCTTGCTTTTTGACCAAAAAAAGCACAAGAAAGACGAAACCCAATTTTGTTTCTCTAGAGAGGCCGGTACAGTCTCTCTCTAGACTGTCCCAATCTTTCTCTAGGATCTGAAAACTGTAGACTCTAAAAAGAGACCTCTTGGCATGAAATAAACATGATTTTTGATCTAAAAAAAAGCAACTATAACCAAAACTAGACACCCTATTCTCTCTCTAGCCTACCCTATTCTCTCTCATCAATCGGAGCAGAAATGGCCGAAGATCCAAAGCTCCCTCTCTCTCGATCCTAGCACAAAAATTGTGAAATGAGGTCCAAAAATCCATTGGAAGGGGTTTGGGTGGAAATTGGCAAAAAATAAAATAATTAATTAATTGCAGGAACCGTACCCCACGGTTCCCAAGACCCACGGTTCTGGGAACCGTGGGTTCCAGAACCGTGGGTTCTTCATGTAATGTAACAAACTCTGATTGGCTCAAGCATTCTTTCAACCATCATTCATATGTATCGGTTTACCTAGAAATGTGCTGAGTGAATTCATTAGACCTATTTTTAGGACTTCCTTGTTTCAGAGATCAGAGACTGCACGTAGCTAAATATAGTTCAGCTGATGGTCCAGAGTTTGATGGTTGGATACAGAGGACCGATTGGATATTGTCCAAGCGGACGAGGTGTGAAAGGTATCCTGTATCGATAAATTAGCTTACAATTCTGCCACTGGACATGGACTTTTCTGAACACTTTTCTTCCAAGACCATTTGCTGCTGTAGAAACAGAAGGAGAAAGTTCCAGAACGTGGCTAATTGGCTGCTGGACATGCAGGAAATGTCACGGCCTCTGCTGGAAAATGCTAAGACTGCTTAAGACACAGGCAGACATAATATGAATCGGGAGAGAATTCCTTGAAATATTCTGATTCCGAAGGATTCAAATCCAATGTGGGCTAGTAAGCATTGCAAACTGTCCGTGAGGACATGTGGATCAGTCAAGTTTATAATTGGGTTGATGATGCGGCTTACAAGCTGGAAAACTGTTTTTTCATGTAAGCAGGCTTATCTTTCTGTGAAGGTGATGCTCTTGCCACTGAGGATGAATTGGTGTGAGTTGACATTTCATCCAGCCTTTTTAGAGGCTAATGATGATGTGTGTGCCCTAACCCAAGGCCCTGAGGACCATTGTAGTAAGTGACATAACAGTTCCTCGGATGATTCACATCACCTTCGACTACACTCAGTCCTAGTCTTTTGATAGAAATGCAACCCTTTGTTTCTGGATGCAAGTTGATATATGCATGGCTGCATAATAGTTGCAATAGAATCACAAAGTGGGTTTTACAGTATGGAATATGCACCATTGGCAACATCATATGCAAAAATAGGGGTTGCTTGGCTTACTAATCCTTATGCAACCTGGCACTATCTCTGGGTTATCGTAAGAGGAAGAAGAGCACGTGGAGGGAATTTTGTGCTGGTTGGCTTTTGAGAGTTAGAAGAGATACTAGGTTTAATCTGCGTAGCTGAAGTCCAATCTTCCGTATTATTTCCTTTGTGATGAATGTTGAGTACAGTTGGTTTTTATATTAAGCGTCCCTGTAGCCCACTTGTTTCAGGAATTTAAATCTCTGTAACGTATGTAGAGCTAAGTTTTCAATGGATCATTGGTCAAAGATTCGTCTTTTGAGTTGCTTCTTGGGTTTTGCTAATTTCAAGGATCATTGGTCTGAATGAGATGAATATTGAGTATAGTCTTGTTTTGATATTCTCTGTAGCCAAATCATGGCAGTCAGTAGTTTCAAGCTCTATCTGTAAGTAAATTAAACACTTTTTGGCATACTTGATCTAAGATAATTTTGTTTATTGGATTTATTCAGAGGATCTAGCAGGTTTAAAAATTCGGCACGGACTTGATAAGGTGATGGAGGGTGGAGCAGTTGTTCTGACACTCAAGGATCGAAATATCCTTGATGGAGATGATGTCGATGAAGGTATCTGCAACCAGTTGTCTTCAGGTTCACATGTTGGAGGAGCATGCCACCTGCTATAATTTCATATAAGAGAGCTGGCAATCATTTGCAATGATTAGAGTAAATTTATCTTCGACAACATATATATAAAATAGTTCAGAAACAATATAGGAATGGGTTTTTAACATGCCAATAGTTTTCTTCTAACTTGCCATGGTGGTAAGCTCCTTTGGCTTAAAGCCTCTGAAAGACATTATCCAGTACATTGTTGTTTCACAATTTTGGGTATTAATTCAATTTAGTGTGATTGCAGAAATGGACGAGCTCGAAAACATTGAGATAGCTGAACAAAAAGCTCGAGAAGATGCTTATAAAGCTGCCAAGAAAAAACCTGGCATTTACGAGGACAAGTATGTTTTACCATCAGAAGATTCCACCTCTTTTATGATAATATTTGAGCGTTTAAATCATTGTGCCAATACAAATCGACAGATCTTCTCTTTTTGAATGTCCTTACGCTTCTGTCACAGATTTCACAATGAATTTAGTGAGCCTCGAACAATCTTACCTCAGTATGATGATGTAGTCAAGGATGATGTAAGTTCTACTTTTCCTTTGTGATAATTTTGTGTTACCGTTTGATATTAGGCCTGGAATCTTTTTTTCTTTTAACAGAGCTTCAAACTCATGTTTGTTCATATTTTTGGAACTTTGTATATTACAGGGAGTGGTCCTTGACGAGACTGGTGGCATCAACGAACAAAGCAGGAAACGATTAGAGGAGGTATTTAGGATATTACAGTTAGTTTAAGATTTTCCTCACTACATTTCTGCACTAGAAGTGTTCTTTAATGTACTCTCTCTCTCTCTCTCTCTCTCTCAAAAGTTTGGATTGGTTAATTGTGTGATGAGATGGAGTTCTTTGTTAGCGTATTTTCTTGTCATTCTGGTCTATCTAGAAATTTATGAACTAAGATTCTGTTCCAGATTCGCCAAAGGCTGCAGAATGCGACTGTGAGAGGGCTTGCACGGGATTCCGTTGCTAGTGAAGCTGCCCGTGTTGCTGCAGACTTCTACACACAAGAGGAGATGTTACAGTTTAAGAAACCAAAAAAGAAGAAGAAGCTTCGTAAAAAAATTGACATTGACATCGATGCTCTCGAGGCTGAGGCAAAAGCAGCTGGTTTAGGTACAGGAGATCTTGGTTCAAGAGTTTCTGCAGGCAGGAATGGAAAGAAAGAAGAGGAAAGGGCTGTTGCAGATTCGAAAAGGAATGCATATCAAAATGCTTATGTCAAAGCATTGGAAGCATCCAAAGTGTTACTTTCAGAATCAAGCGCTGCTATGGACATGGATACAGATGGACCGGTTTTTGGTGCAGATGAAGATGATGAGCTCCACAGATCCCTTGAAAGGGCAAGATTTGCAGCTTTGAAAAAGCAGGCAGAAAACGGGGGGTCAGTAGCTGGTCCTCAGGCCGTTGCTGCTCGCTTAGCTGCCCTCAAGGAGGAAACTGGAAGTGGAAGTCAACATCAAGGGGTTGCTGAAGGCGAGACTGAAAAGCCCATAGTAATAACTGATACTGGGGAATTTTGCCTGAGTTTACAACTTGATGAAGGTAGATGGCTCTTTGCCTCTTAGCTGGTTGAAAATGTAAACTGTTTCGGTAACCACAATGATGTACAATGTAGGAGAAAATTGACGGTGTGCCTTTTTCAAAATTGCAAGTGTCTCCATATAGTATACAGATTGCTCTGTTTTGGTCTTTTTGGTGTTTGTAACGTTTCTTCTGTGCTGATATCCTATAATTATTTTGTAGTCATCAGTCGTCGTGCTGGAGCAAAGGATGTGTTTGGAGAAGAGGATGATGTTGGACCTGCAGCAACAAAAGATTTAGAGGTAGCCAACAAAGAAGGTGGCTGGATAGAGGTGAGGGAAGTTGATCAAAAAGATTCGCTATCAGCAGAAGAAGAGGAGGAAAATATCCTAGAAGAACCAATACAGGAAGTCGCGGTAGGCAAAGGCTTAGCAGGTGCTTTAAATCTTTTAAAGGAGAGAGGCACTTTAAAAGAGACCATCGACTGGGGAGGCAGAAATATGGACAAAAAAAGGAGCAAACTTGTGGGAATTGTAGATGATAATCCACCAGAACAGACACGCCAGAGAGACATTCTTCTTGACCGAGTTGACGAGTTTGGCCGCACTGTGAGAATCTCTTTATGAAGTTGTTTTTGTGCAAACAGTAGACTTACATGTTCCAAGGTCTTGTTACGTCAGTTGCTCTGTAAAATGTGAGTGTCCATAAACATGATCTTGTAGCTGTATTGATTAATGACAGATGACACCAAAAGAAGCTTTTCGAAGATTATCACACAAGTTTCATGGCAAGGGTCCTGGAAAAATGAAACAAGAGAAAAAGATGAAGCAATACCAAGAGGAGTTGAAATTGAAGCAGATGAACTCAGGTGATACACCTCTTATGTCGATGGAAAAAATGAGGGAGGCTCAAGCAAAAATGCGTACTCCATATATTGTCATCAGTGGCCATATCAAACCAGGGTACAGTTTAATTCTAAATTTATCTTTGTCTGAACGTTGTGCTATTTTTCTATGAAATGCACTGCCATGCATTTTTTTTGTTTATTCAGTTTGAAAATTTTCTACTTGGGATCTTTACTGGAGATCAAGCCTTCGGGATAATAATTGTGGTAATCCTTGTTGCAGGCAAACAAGTGATCCAAGAAGTGGGTTTGCAACTGTAGAAAAGGAGCCTATTGGCAGTTTAACACCCATGTTAGGTGATAAAAAGGTTAGAATTTCAGCTTAAACTTGTTTGGTTATCCTTATTACCAATTGGTTGCAGAAAAACGTTTTGAATTTTAGTTCTTTTGTACTCTAAAGTGAGTTGCATGCTGGAGCTTGTTTAATTTGTATTAGCTATGGGCCTTGATCACTTAGGTAGTCTTACTCAGGTTCGCTCTAGCAGAGGTCTGCTGGTTTATGTGTATGAGAAAGTAATGATATTTCGTGAGACTAATGCACTCATTCATAGATACTTGATAGATAATTTTTTTAATTAATTAACTATTCATTTAACCTTATGCCAAAGGCATCAAAGAGGTACTCTAAGGCAGTGAGGACAGAGTCTTTAGCTCACACCATAGATTTGAATAAAGGGTGATGGAATAAAGAAAGGCAGCACTATTAGAAACATCCACATGAGACTTTTGATTGGCCACCATCCTGAACGCCATGCATCTCTAGGGTCGTTTATTGTTGAAGTCCCAACTGTCGTGAGGTACATAATAAATAAGAAAACCGGTAAACTTGTTAAGTAGACTTGCTTTGATCTACTTTGCTTTTCATTCAAGAGAAGTCTTACAGGCACAGTGTATAACAGCTGACAAGAATGCCTCAAATGATTCAGGCACGGCAACGGGTTCACTTTACAGTTTAGAGTCTAAGAATTGAATGAATATCAAGTGGTTGCAGAAACTCCAACAAGATGGCATCAGCATTCACCCTTCATCTAAGAAACATTAAGCTCAAACAGCTCTTTCCAAAATCAAATACTAAGAAAAAGTTTTCTTTTATGTTCTTAATCAAAAGCCCATAGATTGAGCACGGCCAGCGCGGGTCTGCTGGCCTGTGGCCCCCTTTTTTTAAAAAACAAAAAAGAAACGAATCTGGCCAGCAAATCGTGATTCGCTGCATCTATGAGAGAATTGAACACATGGGATCTACTAATAGAGGCGCAATTTAGAAGCAATGTCAAAAAAAAGATGAGGCAAAACAATGATACAATCAAGTCGAAGCAGCCAAGCATGCCAAATAGCTGGTAACAATGGAGGTGGAGAGGTACCAATTTCCATGCTACCTTTAAAAACCAAGTGTGTTAACTTCTAGCAAAAGGAACATGTGCAAATGCATCCCAGGCTAGGCGTCTCGACCATATGTTGGATACACCTGAACAAACCTTGCATGTTGTAACATCATAGAAGCAGACTCACGGAACCCCATATGTAGTATGTATGTGTAACTTTTGCTACAACTGGAACATTAGGTGTGCCAACTAGAACCTCTATTGTAAAGAAAAACATCTCCATCCTGTGGCTGATGCACATGGAAAAAGAGCACACGCTAGGTTTGATATCAAATTGTCAGTGAGCTATTGTCACTATTGGTCAAGATGATTAAGAGGATGTGGTAATTGCTGCTCAAATCACTAAAGACCTTTAAGCATTAACAATGAGAGTATGTACACTTAAACAAATACTTGAGAGAGCAGACTCACCCAAACGAAGCTAAATGTACACACAAACACTAAGTGGCAAAAGATCAACATCAAGCAGCAAAGGTTAGCAAAATAAGATCTTGTGATGTAGAGCTCCATTTTATGTGATTGACAACCTGTAAAGTGCAATGAAGTTGTTGCAAAATAAAGAGCTTAAAGATCCAAAAATAGAATCTGAAATACGTGATTGGCGACCCATAAAGTGCAGTGAAGTTGCTGACAATAAAGAACATCGAGATCTAAAACTAGAATCTGAAACAGATCGTTGGAAAAATAAACATAATATTCCAAATTGACCAAAGTTTTACTTTGCAAGAAGCTCACTTCTAGAAGAGCAAAATAGATAACAATTGGATTCTAACTTCTAACTTCTAAGTATCAAGGAACAATAGGAAAAAACAAGATCCAAAAATAAAAAAAATCTCTTTTGACTAAAAACTTAGCTGTGCAAGATCTTTGGATGTAGAGCTCTATTTGACACGAAACTTGAACCAATAAACTCGCCTCAGCCTAGCAGCCTCATACATATCATTATGTTTGAATTTTGTCTCTGAAAAGTATGAAAATAATGTGTTCTCCCATAAGTTGAAAATCTGGGTCTCTAGAAAACGGCCAGTAATCAAAATTACTTTCATGGGTGCCTTGTTGTTAGGAACTAACATATCTTGATTTTGATCACAAATGATAAAGTTATTGTGAAAATGTCGATGTAGGTCTAGAGAGAGGCTAGAAAGAGAAAAAAGGGCCAAAGAACATCTATAGAGAAAAAAATAAAGAAGATTAGCGCCTTCTGAGTTGCTCAAGAAAGTGCTCTGGTACAAAGTTACGAACTGAAGACAGATTTTAGCATTAATGCATAAATTGACAATACATGGAGCAATTTAACAATCTCCCACGAAGAATAGTGAATAACATCACATAATCAATGGTTAACCGACCCTTACAAGTTCTCCCATGGCGGGCTCAAGCAATACCAAATTATATGTTTAATAATGAATGTACATAAGGCCTATTTATAGTCCCTTGAGGAAGCAGGATTCAAATAATCAAGGGGGGCATAACTTCTAGAGGGAGAATAGTTTGCCTTCCTAAAGGACCCTCACTCTAGGTATTAGGTAATTAACTAATAGAAGTTGGGCCCTTGGCCAGTCCTAAATTTAAGGTGAAATAAATGCTTCTAGGCAGGTAAATGAATAATTATAGGGCTTGTGGCCAACAATTGAATATAGGCCTGTAATCCATTCTGTATATGGACCTAGTAGTCCAGAACTGACGTGCAGATGACCAGTTAAAAAAGCTTCATGAAATTTGTGAATTTATTAGTTTTGTTTGCAAATTTTTTTTTAGTAATGACTTCTCATTTTTTCTGTACTATTGTCGTTTGTAACAAATTACAAGAAGCTGTCAGAATTCTAATTCTCCAATGTCGAAACGTTTCTGACAAAAGACTCTTCTGTTCTGTTTTGGCAGTGTTACCCCCCAATCAAGACTCCTCTCCTTTCCTGTTCGTTTTCCCGTGGTTCTTCCTTGTCACTAGCTGTTTCCTGTCAAAAAGCCTTGTCATAACGCTAACCTTGATCAGGGTTTTATAGAAAACTTGGTTAGATCATTCTTAAGTGTGTACACTATTGCTTCTTTTCTAAGGATGCGTGAAGATTTGTGTGCCAACTATTGGCTGCCGAGAAGTCTGTTATTGAATGTTTGTTGCTTTATCTACACACTCTTGATAGGCCCTTACAGGCACAACAGTCCGGAAAAGATTGTCTTTCATCAGCATCCACTTTCTGTTACTTTGTATAATGTAAAGCATATATTTGTAGGAGGGAGTATTTTGGCAGCTGTTTGTGATACAACTTGTAATAGCACTGTGATTCTGACTTTTTCATACGTGGTTGGTAAAGAAGCTTTTTGTCAGCTTATTGTTGGTGCGCGTGCATTGATCCCTGTTAATAATGTGAAACCAATGTGCTTTGAAGGTGGAACATTTCTTGGGGATCAAAAGAAAGTCAGAGGTTGGAAGCATGGGACCTCCCCCTCCAAAAAAGCCTAAATCAGAACGATGATTTTGCCGCTTACTGAAATATGCATATATTTGGTCTCTTTTCCTCTTGGAATACCTTCATGCTACATTGAGCAAGCTGCATGTCAGCAATTTTGACAATCAGGCTGTCTGTCTACAATCTGGTATCTCAGCAGGTACAGAAGTGTGGTGCCAATTTTAAAACAATTTGGTTCTGTTTTATCTCAATCCTATAAACTGTTGTAAGTTTGAGCTACAATAACAAAATTCCTTTTATGCTCGTGTCAAGTAATATATGTGTACAGACATAAGGCTTTCTCAGATTGCCCTTATTGTCTAGGCTCTCACTTTCAGATGGGCTTGGATCACATCTTCAATGCTACTGCATTTTTCCACTCCCTTTTCAAGATTGTGATCTATTCAGTTAACCACCAATGTGAGCTCTTTATGCTGCCTGAGTTTAACTTGACTGCTCAAAGTTTGTTATTTGTTAGATTTTTTCGTTCATTGAAGAGCTATATCTATGACATAGATTGTCTGTGCCTTGTTATCTTATGACAGCATCCATCTTAGAAAGTAAGCTGCCGAATGTTAAGAACAAATCTTCACAAAAGCCAAATAGCAGGTCCTCCAGAGGCCATCTGCAGGAGTGTCTTATCATGAATTGTCAACTCTCCAAACCATGATGCGTCAAATGACAAGATAATGATGCTGATTGCACTATTTGAGTTTCTTTAGGGTTTCTAGACCGCTAAGCTCTGCCGCTCTCTAGGGTTAGGGCAGGAATCTCCATGCTAGCAGGTGCATGATCTCATAGTGACTAAATGCTTTAAGCTGGACCCAAATGACCAAATGACATGATAAATGAATGTAGTGTAACTAATTAGTACTTTGGTTTTAGAATAAATTAGGTCCGAGAGTGGTAGAATAGCAATAAAAAGTCCTGGGACCTGATCACATGTCCATAATTTTCCCTTGCTGATAATATGATTGTCCTCAATGTCTTGTTATGAAACTGTAAAACCGAAAGATGCTGCCTAATAAATGCCAGAGTGCCAAATGCCGAAGTAAAAAGTTGACTGCAAATATCCATATGCTGAAGAAGTTGCAAAATGAAAAAGGAAGCTGCAAAACCAGAAACGCTGTGGAATGGTTACTAAATGGTCAAGTGGACACTCTTTCAAGCTATGCTAATGGACCAAGAATGTCAATTGAAAACATTTGTGAACCATACAAAAAAACATCAGTGAAAACGTTTGATGTCTAGATGCTATAGTCTAGGGCACTATCAGGATCACAACCTCCACGTAGCCTCTTGATCCGTTCGATATAGTTTCAAAATAGTTGTTCAGGTTCTGCTCAGTGCTAAGATCGCATTTATTTGCTTTCAGTCACTGCATTTATCCAGCAGCTACTTCTTGTGTAACTGGTTGGCAACTTGAAGAACTCATGCAACCTGAAACGTTTCAATAAAGTTTGTGTGATATGGTGATGATGTTTAGACTGCAGGCATTGGCTGTCCTTGAATTTGGAGTATACACCAGATGCAGAGTTGTCAGATTTTATCAGAGCTCTTTGTACGAATTCTGATTTTGTAACATAATAAACTTATTACCCTCCAATTGCAAGAAATTATGACAATATCGATTGCAATCATTTTATTTGTGCAGAAAGCAGTGTGACTGGTTGCTTGGGAGTGAGCAGCATTTTGCACAAGCGCTTTGATGCAGTGATCCTGCTATTCCCTGCTGGGCACTAAAAACCATCTCTTTATATACACTTGTCCTCCGTTATATGCAATGTAAGTAATTGATCTGCTATTGACATAGCAGTTTCTAAGCATGTCATAGAGGCATTCAACTTTCGATTTACCTGGTTTATGGCCAGTTCCAAAATCTGTATAAAAATCAACATCTTGTTTTGAAGCGTAACAGATGGATCACTGACCCTTTTGTGCAGTGAAAGAATATTTTGGCAGCATTCTACTGCATCCACTATTCATAATTCTGGTAATTGGTATAAGACTGGAATTGAAGTCTTGTACAGTTTGAGAGTAATATTAACACCTGTTACTGAGCTTATTGGGATGTAACTCATTACTCGAGCTTGATAGTCCTGGTGGTCTATTCTTTGGAGAGTAACTTTGCAGTCAAGTTCTTCTGTAATTATTTAGTCCTTACTTTGTGGCTTGAATCCAGGCAAGTATTTCAATATTTATGACGAGGGACTTTTAGTGTGACTAGTGTTGGTGTTGGTTGACAAAGCTTCCCCTCCATTGGCCAGTTTCATCTATAACATGGAATTGAAGATGTTTTGTAAAATGAACATGCATATACCTTTTATGGTCCTCTTGGATATCCTATTGGAATTGAGGGTGGAGCTATAGTTTCTCGTTCGCTGCACCTATGATTTGACTAGAACTGTTTAAGCAGTGTGCAAACATTTTTTTTTAAACTAGTGATTTCTGGAAGGAAGCTGGTAACAATGGGATATGTTTTGAAATTGCAGACTGTCTTTGTAAATGCTGGGGATGAGAATTAATGAAGTCTCAAAAGGGCAATACTAGTGAGTAATGCCAAAAATACATGTGTTTTGGGTTGATATCTGTGGATATTTGGAAATAGTAATGCATCACTTGTTAGGGTCTAGTTATGTATCAAGCCAGTTCCCAGATAAAGTGGCTACCAAAAGGTTAGCAGATTGCTAGGCAGGGTGTGGACACTGAACCTTGCTCTACTTGAAGGTTGGGTAGGTCTACTACCACTAGTTGTGAGTCTCTGGTAAATCTTCACAAAATATGGGCAGAGATCTATGTAAACTCTTGCCTTTTCTACTTCTAGCAAACTCCTTGCGCTTCATGTGCCTATTCTTATCCATTGAACTTTGAATGCCATTGTGTTCATCCTTCTGTTGTGATGAGTTGCAAACCATCTGTGACGACGAAACTCAACATGTGCTAGCAAATTTGTGGACAAATATTATAGCTTCCATCTTGATGTTCAAACAAGGAACATTATTTCAGCTTCCATTTGCATATGCCTTGCAATAGGTAGGGTTCCAACCTTAATTTTGCCTTCGTTTTGCTCAGTGTTCCACCACATCTAACTTGGAGCTCGTTCGCCACTTCTTGTTGTCTTTGCCTTAGTCAAAGTTTAATTTCCTATACCATTATAACCGAGTTGGACAAGTGTCATGTCACACTGGGAGACCTATACACTCAAATCTCGGTTTGCCTGTGGAAAAGGGACATCTAGGAGCCTATTAACTCAAAGTTGGCTTGGCCTACAATGTGAATGTAAAGTGTAAGTATTGTACATAATGGTGTGATTGTACAACAATATCCTCGCCATTGAGGGATTGAAGTTGGACGTTTTCCCATATCCTAAGCAATAAGTATTTTTGACGTCCCTCCTTGTCTCTGTACAACCCTCCATGGTGATTCACCGTCTTGTCCATCATTGCTTCCAAAACCCTACCCTCCATCTCTCATAATCTCATTATAAATTTCCATTGTCGTTTTTTTGAGCACTTTAATAAAGTTAATATCTCAAAATCTTCAACATTATGTTTATTTGAAATTTTTTGATTACAAAATTTGATGTCAATAAGCAAGACTACAATTATATATGGCATAAAGGGCTCCACCGACATGCCTAATTTGCTCTAGAAACACTCCTTAAGGTTGCCTGATTTATTTTGAGAATTTATTGTGAAGTGGTACATGATATGCTCTCCCTCATATGTGCCTTTTGTGCATTATGTGCAATCAACATTTCAATTGACCATGTAGATGTCACTAATCATTGTTGTATATAGATCAATATGCTTATGACCTTGATCTCCAAAGAATGACTATTTTTTGGTAAAGCATGATTGTCGACAAAGAATCTCCATAATTGGAAAATGGAATATTTTTTAAATCAATGAAATATATGAGAAAGTTATTAGGAACTTTTTGTGTTTTTGAGAAATGCACTTGAATCGTTAATTTTTTTGTTACATCTTTAAGAGTCTATTGCATGCAGCTTGTTTTCATAGGTTTTTTTTTGGAATTGATATAGTTACAAGTCATTGTCATGTCTATAGTAGAAGTTTTTTTTATTATGGAAGGTTAAATTTGCCATAAAACTTCTTATATGTGAAGAGTATGCAAATAATAGCTTGATGAATTTCCACTTTCATGTACATATGTCAATATCACATGAGGAAGAGCCTCAAAATCTACAAAAATCCGTGAGGTCTCAGAAGAGCTCAACGATGGCCGTACATTGCATCAAGATGAATGTTTCAAATGAGCTCCTAAGAGAGACTGGAGCTTGGATCTTGGCCAAGAAGACTTGGAATAGTTTGCAAGCCATTTATGAGTCCAAGAATACATTGCTTTTCACCTTGAGAAACCAAATTCTTCAAAGCTTTCAAAATAGTTGTGAAAGTGCCCAAACTATGTGATGAGGGTGAAGGACTATAACATGGAGCTTGCTTGTATTGGCGATGCTATTAAGCAAAAGGAGTTTGTCGAAGTTGTTTTGAATGGCCTTAATGAAGATTTTTTTAACCTTGCCAATCTTTGCAATTCAAGGTGAGCTTATGTAAGAACCCCCTTCGAGGATCAAAGACTAGGATGTTGAAATCCATAGAACCAAAGGGAAATGGACAAACCAACCCAACCAAACCTAGATCGATTGAATCTAGCCTCCAAGCTATGGATCTACCAATCAATGCTCAATAGGAGAGATGTCACTCCAGCAACATTTTGTTACCAATACCACAATCAGACATACACTAGTAAGAGCCCAATGGGCATACTTATATCCTTCAAGGCCCATGCACCACTAATAGTGCATTGTGACAACCTAACTGGACCACGTCATTCAGTTCTCCTATGACTCATTGATACATTGTAGATCCACAAGATTAAGAACTTGCACAAAAAAACCGATGATCACACGATGATTTACTACATAGCATATCTCTACAAATTTCACACAATATGTAAACAACACTTTCAACTGAGAATCATGTAATTCAATGCATATCTCTACAGATTTCACACAATATGTAAACAACACTTTCAACTGAGAATCATGTATTTCAATTAACTCTAAGAGAGAATATTTCTCAAAGAGTGCTATTTCAAAGACAAAATCTCGATCTGAGATTACCTCAGAAGAATATATTGTTAAAGCAAATTTCATTTCTTGCATCAACTCATGAATCCTAGTTCACAATAGGATAAAGCAGCCCACAATCCGCAAGATTCAACAAACCACTTTCTTGTAATAGGAGTTCTGATACAAATCGATCGAACTTGTAATCAACAACTTTTCTACTACAAGAATGTTTTCTAATATTCCTTACCTTACATCTTCTAATTAGATATCACCATAATCTTTAGAAGATTCCAAAATATCCTATTGATCATGATTCTAGAAACAAGTCTCTCATCTATATATATTACGGATTCCTCTTGGAATCTATGCAATATATGGTTCTCCTAGATAACTTTTTGTCACGTACTTCTCTCCCTTTTAATAGGAAACTACACGAGTTTCCACGAGGTGCATATCAGTCTAGATATGCCTAGGTGAAGAACTTTGAAAAATTTCGAAAGTCAAAAAATATGTGTTGCATGAACGTAACTTAATATGGTTAATGTTCCAACACTTTTCCTTGAACGACTTATGGTTAGGCTAAAAACATGTTTTGGTGGTTCAGAAAAAGAACCCATTTTCCATAGTACCTTTTGGTAGTATATGTCAATCTCTGTGGATTTTAGTACTCATACTTTATATTTCTAATACAATACTTATGGTAGTACATTTCTCACTTTTTGGAGCAAGTGATAGGTCCCACGAGTTAATGCAATGAAGGCGTTCTTGAGAATCATCGGCATACTAATCACATGGGCCTACTAATCATGGGCCCACTTTATGTAATTTGAATTTGAATAATAAATGCTTTGCCCTCCAAATGATCAATTCAGTGTTGTCATTGCTTTCAGCTATCAATGAACATATCGTTGCTTTTTGCTATGATCAGTTCACGTTGTTATCTTGCTTTTTGCTATTAGTTCATCTGCTATCTTGCTTTTTGATATATTGCTTTTTGCTACGATTGCTTTCTGCTATCAGTTCATTCCAATTTGCTTTCTTGCTTCTTTTTTTTTTTTTTTTTTTCGGTTCATTGCTATCGTTCCTTTCTGCTCTCACATCATTTCTATTGTTGCTATCTGTTGTCGTTGCTTTCTCGATCATCTGCTGTAAAAGATGAGGACACCTGCAAGGAAGTGCAAAGCCGCCTAAATCTTGAGACATCGAGCGCACCTCCCAGCACACACAAACGCCAACGGACCAGCTGCCACGATGGATCACCAGCCAGGATGGATCAATCCGAGACCACACATTTATAGCTTGATGAATCATTTGAGAGGATGGCTGCTGCGGCCGACGATCGTTCAAGCCACAAGAGAAATGGTAAATTAAGCACCGTAGGATTTTGTCTGTAATAAATTTCGTTACTTTTAGCACTTTTAGTATTATGGTAATAATTAGCTGCTTTTGGTTCTTAATTTGCAACTATAACTGGTTATAGATCTTAATCGGCTACTTTAGCTGATTTTGGTATTAACTTGGTACTTAATTTCGTACTTTAGCTGTTGTTGATACTTAATTTGGTACTTTAGTTGCTTTTGGTACTTATTTTGGTACTTTTGATATTGTGGTAAAAATTAGCTGTTTTTGGTTCTTAATTTGTTACTTTAGCTGATTTTGGTACTTAATTGGTACTTTGTTGCTTTAGGTAATAAATTTGATACTTTAGCTGATTTCGGTACTTAAGTAGTACTTTAGCTACTTGTGGTACGTAATTTAGTAGTTTTGGTAATTATTAGCTGCTTTTGGTACTTAATTTGGTACTTTGGCTGTATTTGGCTCTTAATTTGGTACTTTAGCTGATTTTGGTACTTACTTAACTTGGTACTTTAGTTGCTTTTGGTACTTAATTTGGTACTTTAGCTGCTTTTGGTACTTAAGGAGTACTTTGCTGCTTTTGGTACTTTTGGTATTGTGGTAGTATTTAACTGCTTTTGGTACTGTAGTAATTTTGGTACTTAACTTGGTACTTTAGCTGCTTTTGGTAGTTTTGGTATTATGCTAGTAATCAGCTGCTTTTAGTTCTTAATTTATTACTTTTGGTATTTTTTGCTGCTTTTGGTTCTTTTGGTACTTTTGGTATTATTGTAGTAATCAGCTGTTTTTGGTTCATAATTTAGTACTTTTGGTACATTAGCTACTTTTGGTACTTAATTTAGTACTTTAGCAGATTTTTGTACATAACTTGAAATTTTACAAACTGCTTATGGTACTTAATTTGGAACTATAGCTTCTTTTGGTACTTTATTTGGTTATCTGGTACTTTCTATGTGAGGGTTTACAATGAACAATTTGTGTTAAAATTAACACTATCTGTTTTGTAGAAAAAAATAAAATGGATGAGTACCCGATTCTGCGGAAGTTCTGCTACTTAGCCGAGGAGCTTCATGAAGAGTATGGCTTGAGCCTTGAGGGCAAACTTGTAAAAGACCTGCTAGACATTGATATGCCAGACAGTCAGTGGCTAACGGTCTTTAGGCTGAGATACAAAAAAAATGTTAAAATATATCTTAACGCAGAGGAGGAGGTAAACTTTTTGGTAGTTTTCTTTTTTCTGTTTGGTACTTTTTGTTCTTTTGAAGCTTATGAATGTGCCATGGTCATTATAATGAAACCTTTGGAACTTTCAATAATTTTCATGTTGTTTTTTTTGTACTTTTATTGTGTTTTTTGGGTACTTTTGGTACTTCTGGATTCGTTTTTTAATATTGTTTGGCATTTTCTATGCAATGTTTGGTACTTTTAAGATCCTGTTTGGTACCTTTGGTACTTCTGGATTCATTTTTTAGTATTGTTTGGCACTTTTATGCTTTGTTTGGTAGTTTTTTGAAAATGCTTGATAGTTTTGAAGCTACTGTGTAGTATATACAATGTTGGCTATTGTTTGGTACTGTTGTCTATTGTTTGGTGCTATTTTGTAATATTTTGGATTTTCATTGCAGAGGGAATACGAAAAGTTGGAGTCAGATTGGAAGGATGCTCAAGGGCACGCTAATTTTTTTAACCTCATGCAAGAGAGGATCAGTCGGGGGCACAAATTCACTTTTCGAGACCCCACGTGGTGGGTGGGGCAGACTATATCCACGCCCTTGAGTTTTGCATTGCATGCAACGAGTCTTGGACTCCATCTTTCTTCTCGGATCATTCACGTTTGCCTGCAGGCATTCTTGCCATCCATTATGTTTTGCTGTGACCATAAGCACCAAAGACTTTTGTGTGAAACCAAGGTGCAACGAGAAGATCCCCAAGGAGGCCAGGGCTCGGGCCCACAAAGGGCTTGGAAAGAGTAAGTTACTTTTGGTGTTGATTGCTTTGGTACTCTTGGAGTATCCCAACAATGATATTTGTTACTCTGGAGAACCCTAGATTTATACTTTATAACACGTTTCTGAGTCTTTTCATGTTTCAGAATACCAGCGTTGGTTCTCTATTCTTCAATCTTCGTATGATAGACAATCTTTAGTTTTAAACTGATTGGCCTTACTTTAGCAATAATTGGTTTTAGAAGTCTTAATCAATCAGTAGAAACTATTGATCTTTATTTACACATCGATCATGTGAGTTCTTGGGTACTATGGCAGAACCTATTGAAAGTACATATTGGGACTTTTGGTTCTTCCCTTATTTTGAGAGCTCAGATCTAATATATTTTGAACTATTTTGTTTCGAATTTGGTAGTATTGTATGTGTGCATGAATCCCATTTTGATACTTTTGGCACTATTTTTCTCAACACTATTGAGTTGAATATGTGTTTATTAGCACAATTTGTGTTTTTTACTCCCATGTTTGGGATATACGGAAATTCAATAGAAGGTATTAATTCAGCAATGTTAGTTTGTTGGCAAGTTGTTTGAGAAAGAGAAAGAGAGAGAGTTTTTGGTGGAGTTAAAAATAGTCAACATTCCCAATTCTAGGAAAGGGTATAGCCCTTGTTTTTTCCCTGTTGAAGGCATGGTATCATAAACGGTTCTTTGTTGGACTTGAAACATCTACAAGGAAGGCCATGCTGATGGGAGGGAGCATTGTGGTGACATTCTGGAATAGGATACAACCATATGGTTCGGGAATTTTGACTAACACTCTTCATGCTTTCTTATCTCTTTCATTCTTGGTGGGTTTTGGGTACTTTTGGTTCTCCTGGAGTACCAAAGTTTTGTGGGTTGTTGGTACTTTTTTGTTCATGGTACTCCAAATTTTTTTTGTTCTTGATTCTAGATTTTTTGTGTTCTTGATTCTAGAAGTTATTACATCTCATGCTTAACTAGCTTATTTGTTCTACTGAAGTATCGAAATTGGTACTATTGGTTTTTGTCTTAATCTAAATCTCGATAAAGAAGACTTACAAAAATTGAGCTGAAATATGAAATCTGACACTACTGAGCTAAAATATGAAATCTCTCATTTTTCTTCTCTGACCTCGCATAACCATGTACAGATAGCCCTATGCCGACTAAGAGCCCCCCCCCCCCCCCCCCTCTGTGGGCAGTTTCTTGCATGAAGACCAACAACTGAACAAGGACCCAGACGTGGATTCAACGATAAATGAACTGCTGCAAAGAACTTTCAAAGCTCAAAGATGATATAGGCTACTACGCATCAGAGCAGCCCCACCATCAGATAAAAGAGGGCAAAACAAGCAAGGCAAAAATTACTATTGACATAGACGAGCTCGATGAAGATATGGAGGAAGCGCGGGACCAGCAGGAGCATCAAGAGCAGGACCAACATCAAGACCAAGAGCAACAAGACCAGCAAGAGCAGCAACAAGACCAAGAGTAGCAAGACTAGGCACAGCAGGACCACCAGACAATGCAGGACCAATAGGAGAAGGAAGAGCAGGAGGATGTGCATGTGGATGTGGAAAATGAAGGGGCAGGTGATGAAGTTGAAGGGCCTCAAAAAGGGGAAACAATAGGGGAGGAGGCCAGGGCAGAGAAGGGTGAAACTCCACATAGTTCTGAACCCGAGACAAGTGAAGATCTGTGCGATGATACTCTGTTATTAGAGTTATATACCCTTAAAAAGATAAAGCGCTCCAGACCATATAACATGAAACTTGTGCAAGCAAGATGTAACACGTGCACATTCTATTGTACTAAAAGTAGAATAATGCTACCTATCGTGTTATGAAGTGTGACCAGATTCACCGAGTGATTAGTGTCACTGCTATCTGATATGTTAAGAAGACATTTGTTATTATTAAAAGGGAAACGAGACATTTATTTTTTATGTTGCACAATGTGAATCTCATTATGGTGATGTCATTTTCTTGTTCTTATGTATTTGTAACACCCACCCCTTGGTGGATAAAAGATGAGAATCCAACAACGACTAGGGCCCCTGACGTTGATGACATTCTAGCTAGGGCCGATAGGTTGGTCGTCCTCAATATAAACGGGGTGTTGTTAAACACTTACCGAACAGTTTCGGATGGCCCTTTTGTAAATTGTTTCAAAAGAAATGTAATTTTGAGGCCCGGGGTTAAGATGTTTTCGAAAAAACTAGCCAAAGCGGGAGTGCAAATCATTATATGGAGCAACATGAGATATTTGAAGGTCATGAAAATACTGCAGACCTGCTTCCACGAAGAAATGCAACAAAGATTTTTACACATTAACACTTCTGATCACGTTGTTATCTCGGGATGATTAAAGCATATGAAGTCATTGTTAACATGTTCAAAGTGGAGGAGTATTTTCATTACCACTGATCTATATCCAAGAAGTCTTATCATGTTACATGACATAAGTGATTTCAAACCTCCTCACTACACGTTGAAAAGCTGTTTAAAAGCATCTTATAACAACAAAGTACCAGAGCGGTAGAAAGTACCAACATGTAGGACCAAAGTACCAAAGCATCTTGTAAAATTGGTAGTAATTAAAGCTTAGATTCCACCAATTGGTAAACAGCATTACAATAGTACCAAAAAGATCACAAAGGATTGTAAGCGAGCTGCGAACACAAATAAATAGAAAAAAAAATACTTAATTTTTGTAGCTTTATGCGTAAAATATGGTCACGAGAAGTCTAAATAGTACCTATTTGGTAGATTTTAAAATAAAAATGTGACATAATTTGGTAGTCATGAGGATCAGAGTTGGTACACGATAAATTATTGTAGTACCATTCTTTTGTATTCAAGAGTTTTGCCAACACAAAAATAGTATCAAAATAGTACAAAATTTGTAAAATTAGTACCCGACTACTGGAGTAATACTACCAATTGGTGTAACAACACTAAAGCAGTACCAAAAAGACCGGCAGATCATTGGTGAGGTCAATGTATGGCTTGATGGCCTATTTTGCCTGCTTGTGATTGGGTGAGGCTTGGGTACCAGATGCTATACCTATGGTTGCAAGGGCGGCCTCAGTGACGCGCACCTTGTGTGTGGCTCCCTGAAAAGTGATAAAAAATTTGGATTTATCTTTCTTCCACGTACTGAAGGCAAGAGTGATGAAATTGTTAGATCTTTGGCATCTAATTCTGGCTAAGGCTCCTTCTAGCATGGCTATGGCTGTCTCCCAACTAGTCGATGCTAAGGCTTCTTCCTACTAGCAGGAATATGGATGCTGAAGAGACAATGCAAGCATAGGATGAGTATTTTGAGGGTAAGATCTGCTCTTCTCTCGTTTCTCTACTTAGCAACTAGAAATGACGGCTTAACCTAAGTGATAAAACCCTAAACTAAATCTCCTCCTCTAAGGCTTACCCTACTAGAGAATGGAGGGCCTGGATTAACTTAACTTGTTACAAGATCAATATTGTACAATACAATGTGAAGTAACACAGTACATGAAACCACACAAGGGAGAACACTCAGAGAGAAAGATAGGCACGTATTGCAAATGAGGTTCTTCTCGAAAATGGACTCTTCCACTCCTATTTATACTTGGAGTGGTGGTCACTTACAGAAATGCACTGTGGAACAAGTAAGCCACATACACTAACTTAACTTTGAATCACACTGGTGCCATGGGACAAACCCCCAATAGGCCTTTGTGACTAACTTTTACTTAACTTGAAATTACATATCTATGTGCAGTGCCCATGGCAATTTAAACATAGAACTAAATAACTTAAGCCAGTACGGATACCGTAAAAGCCTAAACTTGTTGGGCAAGTTCTACGTTTAAACCCTATCCTGCTTGTATTTTTTAAGATGTTTTACAGGATGGCTAGAATATTCCTTGGAATATCAGCCTATAGAAATCCATATTGATTCGACCAGAAAAAACTCTCTCATGAATACCCATTGCAGTGAGCAGAGGCTCCGCAAGGGTCATCCACTGAGTGACCATGCTTGTGCTAGGAAGGATCATGATGTCCGTTGCAGATGGGACATCACGATGATAATATAGCGCAGAGATTGGGAAGTATCGGTAGAAGACATGATGAGCAAAAAAGAAATGTAAGACGCGTGAAAGTGTATCAGAAAGTAAGTCAGGAAGTTTGGAAGGCTTTGGTCGCGGGATAAATTCGCAAGAGCTTCGCTAGCACAAGTGAGGAATGAATCGAATTCAGCCAACTTATAGGTGAATTTGGTGGGTCCAATACACTGCATACTAGTTTGGCTGATCGGTTCTGAACAAAAATTTGCAGACTTGTAAAGTACTATAAAAATAGGCTATAAAAATCTCAGCGAAGGTTTCTGGGGATCTGAACCTATCAGGCGAACTCAAGGCTAACAAAGGATGAACCTTTGCCCAGGAGGGTCCTTCGCCCAAGTACTGTCATTAATGCATTTTTTCACAATCTGAATCTATGGAAAACCTAATTTGGACATTTTAAGATCATCTGACAGGTCGACGAAGGTTCATAATGAGGGTAAGGTGCTCGGCGAAGGTTCCCAAAATGGCATATCACTGAACCTTCGCTTGACTCAAAAACTAGGATTTTTCTGGACAGGAACCTTCGCCCACCTCAAATTAAATAAATCTAAAATAGAGTACAATCTGAGAGCTCAACGAAGGTTTCTGGTACTATATAGGCCAAATCTGACCAAAACAGTGATTTTCTAAGTCATTTTCCAACATAAAAAGTTAATGTGCTTCTTTTTTTCCATGCCGATGACTTTCTGACTTTTGCTCATCAGCCTTTGCTCAATTTTTGCTTTTCTATTTTTTTTAATTGTCTTTTTCCAAAAAACTCAACAATTTAAGTACTGAAAACAAAAAATTAAAGAACAAATAAAATTAAATTAAAAAAACCATTGAGATCAGGCTTGCTGAACTGGCAGAGCAGGCTGCCAAAACTTGCATAATCGGCTGCCATTCACTAGAGTATCAAATCGTTTTCCATCCAAGTGCTCAAGAATTATTGCACCATAGTTCAGGATTTCCTTCACTTTATATGGGCCTTCACCGGTAAACTTCAACTTTCTCTTGATCAGCTTGGTTTTGTACATCAATGCAAGATCTCCTGCTTTCAGATCTTTTTTGTGCAATCGACGATCGTGCCATGCCTTGCGGCGGGCTTTCTCTTCTGCTAAGGCATGAACTGCCATCAATCGGGTTTCACATAATTTGTGCAATGCTTCATGACGGAGTTGTAAAGACTTATCATCATTTAATCGTTCCGTTGCTGCTATGCATAAGGATGGGATTAAAAATTCGATTGGCATGAAAACATCTTGACCATAAACCAGTTGAAAAGGTGTTTGATTTGTACTATTTTTGTAAGTGGTTTTGAATGCCCATAACGCTGTATACAGTTTATGTTCCCAATCAGACCGCATCTTCCATTCTTTTCCAAGGTGTCCTTTCATCCTCCTCCTTTGTTTTTTGCGGCAGTAGGCAAGACTGCCCCCTTTCCCCATACCTCTTTGTTATTGCCACAAAGCCACTCATCTACCATATCCACAGACTTAATTCATCTCCTTCCTTTCGTTCTTTAATCTTCTATGACATTCCTCGCCCTCAACTTTTTGTTGACAATCTTCGCCCATCTTAGAGCTTTCTGGCTCTTCGACGTTGGATGAACTATTGTTGTTCTCTCATTTGCCTTGAGGCTGCTTGTTCCTCGAGTTCTAATAGCAGTCCATGGCTACATGTTCTTGTGGCAATGGATACACTTGATCTTCGGATTTATTCAACATGAATCGACAATATCTCTTTCGCGTTTGCATCTCACGCATACTTTCTTGTCGCCATTCTGCTTCGACTTGTTTTTGTTCTTTCATCTGCCTTTGCTAGCTTCTTCTGTTTGCTAGTCTTGATTCTGCTTTTGATCTGACTCCCTCTTAGGCTTGAACTGCTTCTTTGGCTTCTCCTTGTTGCTATAGAGAGCATGGTCAGAGGTGTCCTTGTGATCAAGGTGCTCACAAGCTTCGACTTCTTATCGAATCTCGATCACTGCCTTCTCGAGTGTCATCGTTGAATCTTTTGCTAGCAACGTTCGGGTTGTCTGGAAAGATCTTAGTAAAGCTCGTAACAAGTAAGTGAGTTGCTTCTCTGCAAATACTGCATTCTTCGTTTTGGCGTTGTGTAACGAAAGGAACAAATCCTTCATCTTTCTGATAAAGGAGGTGAGGTCTTTGCCATACACAGATTTGTTAGTTGATCTTCGAGAAGCATGATCTGGCTGTGTGATGTCGTCTGAAATTTGGTAAGCAATGTATCCCACATCTCTCTTGCATTAGAGAGTGTCACGAGGTCAAAAACATTAGGCTATCTTTGATGGATGATGACAACAAGGCTAGTGCCTTGTCGTTCTTTTCTCTCCATTCTCGTAGCTCTCTGACGGTGCTTGTAGGCATCTCTTCGGTGCCATCTACCCAGGGAAATAGCTCTTCTCCCTTTAGTATGAGAGAGGTCTTCACCTTTCATGCTAGGAAGTTGGACCCGGCAAAGTCGTGGATTGTGCAGATCTTCGACTGCATGCTGTTTATGGATGCCATTGTTGTGGATTGTTCCTCAGTCTATTTTTTGGTTTCTTGTTCTGAATGTTTGTCTCCTAGATCTGATAACCTTTAAGCTATATTAGCTCTCTGAAATGAGCCTGAGACTCTGATACCACTATTGAGAATTTTGATATCTAGAACGTCAAATGCTCTGATACCATTGTTGAGAATTGAAGCTCGGATGGAATTCGATTATGTATACTGGTCGGTCTACTGCTAGCTACAAGAGATCTACAATCCTCTAGAGCACGGACAGAGACTATTTAATTACTTTATATTGTGCTTAGCATTTAACAAGATAAAACCAATATGCAGAATAAGAATTAACAGTTGTTGATGAACATATAAGAACTTGACAATAAGGCATTCAATAATATTCAAGGTAAGAAAGTCATCTGCAAAACATCCATAGTATTATCAGTGAATTTCTTGGATGCTGTGTGACATGTCCACGCAGCGCATTGGCGTGAGAGGCACTATCTCTCTCACGAACTGTATATGGTCGTCTCGCTTACTAGATAACTTCTTGGACATCTACATGATGTTTAATACATCTATATAATGTTCAGGACATCTATGTGATGTTCAAGCGATCTCTTCTTCTCCTTGAGATAGCTCGATTCTGTAATATCTCCGGTTCTTTAGTTAAATTTCAAAAATTCGACCTTATTGTTCTCTCTCATGATGCTATGTCTGATTGGCGTCTAGAGTTAGGCCTTAACATACTTCGACATGGTACTATCTTCAGATATCTAGGTTTCCCTCTCGGACATTCCCTTTCCGATATTGATCATTTCAATAGGGTAATTGAGAGAATTAGATCAAAAATATGTGAAAGTACTGTACTTTAGGACCATAAATGGATCTTCAAAAGATCCACAAGAGTGATTGGATGCTTGCTTAACAATCTATCAAAAAACTAGACATAAAAAAGTTGATCTAGATTGGCAATTTGACAAACAACAAGCATTAACAATTAAAAGCATTGATCAACATTGAAATCCGAGTCCGCACGTGTGTACTACAGAATGTGGCACGAATTTCAACCTGAGAAACAAGTAGAAATTGATTTGGTTTCATTTGGATCACAAAAACTCAGTGTACATAGTGAACTATCTTGAGATTGCCAATGAGCTCCAACCTCCTTCTTGAAGTTAGGTGGATTTCCAGCATCTAATAATGAAGTTAACTCAGTCTCCTTGACCTAAAGTGAAACCCTAGTCTATTTCCTAGAGTCATGCTTGGTAGATAGCTAGTTGGTCAAAATTTTCACCTTAAATCTAGGATTTAGGTCCTATAAACTAGGAATCATTACCAAAATGACATGACCAACCCTATGGACTTGACCTAACCTACATTAGGAGTGTATTTCCATGTGGTATCTTGGCCTCACATGTGTGGAATCCGCTTATGTACAAAATTTACACTATACTACATGGTTTTTGATCAAGCTAGATTTGCGAATTTTTGGCAATTCTTCACACTCCTCAAATTTAGCTTGATCTATTTACAACTCTCTTGATAGATGAATGAAAGCTTTTAGAAGTGTCTAAAAAATCCAGCTACAAACAAGGAACTTTTGAGACTCCAATAGAGAATGATGTCGAAGGATCTTTCACGACCTCTTAGAGGATCCCTTACAAGATGTTCCATAAATGTATCTATATACATGTAGCACACTTCAAAACTAAACATCATGCCAAGCCATGGATTCCAAGGCATTTTGTGCACTTGAAGATACATCAATTAAAATATTAAGTGCATAAATAATGTTGCCAAAGACAACTTGCCTTGCTTGATCCATGTGATTGAGCCTTGATGGCTCCATCTTGATACTCAAGATTTTTCTTGGAGTCCTCGGGTCTTGAGCTTGATCCTCCACTTGAATTGACTCCAAAACATCAATGAATTGAGTAAGGTGTTTATCCAAAGGTGCTTCTTCAAGTTTACAAATCTTCCACTCTTGAAAGATCACATTTCCACCATTGACAAATTCTTTGGTTGAAAACAAGTAGATTCTACAATCTCTACTTGAAGAGCAAAACACTACCATTATTCCTATCATTGAAATAGGATAATCTTTGGTCCTTACATTGGAATGATCATGCACAAAGCATGTGGACACAAATTTTTCCAAATCAAATGATGTTTTATCTTTAATGACTCTATTCAAACTATTACAAAAATAGTTATTCAATGAAATTGCTTTATCAACAACAAATGTAGATTTCAAAGCATCCCATTTCATTGTCTTGTCATACAAAGTAATAAACACCATGAATCTTAAAGTTAAGAAACAAGTCACCTCATGTCTACTACTACTTTCCAAAAAGTATTCAAAGATAGTAGACTCTCCAATGCTCACCACCCTTGCAAGATGCACACTTGAATGGACAATTTGCATGCAATTTGATGACTCGACCATTGTCATTGAGGACTCCCTTGGAACTCTCATGCTTTGAGGTTGATCCTCAAGATCTTCCTCCTTTTGATGCTCCTCCTCAATGCAAGCAAGATCACACTTTGCCAAGATCTCCTCTTGAGTGATCTCCTCCTTTGCCAAGCTCATTCTTTCAAAAGAAACACTAGCTTCCAACTTAAACAATCTTCCATGTTTAAATCCCTTTGCAATGCAAACATCATTCTTCAAGATGAAGCAAACACCATGCTTAAAGTGGACATCCAAACCACTTTCTAAGAGTAGACCAACACTAAGCATATTCTTGGTGATTGATGGTACATAAAGGACATTTTCTAGATCCATGCATTTTTAGGATTCTAGATACAAAGAGATGGTGCCAACGCCATCTATCCTACACTCTTCATCATTTGCAATAAAGACAAACTTTTTAGCATGATTGAAAGAGTGTAAGGTTGAGAAAAAGTCCTTTTCACAAGACGTGGGAGCTAGCCCCACTGTCGATCCACCAATTGTCTCTTGAATTGCTATTGCTTGTTGGTGAGGATGTAGATGCTATCAAGAATACATCTACTTCATCCTCCTCCTCCTCCTTTGCAAGGTTTCCTTGTTTGTCCTCCTCTACTTGTGCTCTTAGCCTCTTGTAGCATTCAGATGCATAATGCCCCTTCTTTTCACAAAAGAAACATTTTTGCTTTGACTTGTCCTTTGATCTTGATGCATCATCCTCTTCTTTGGCCTCCTTTGGATGATTCTTCTTTCCATTGGTCTTCTTTTTGCCCTTGAATGAGAAATTGGCTTTCTCATCACCATCCTGCAAAGACAAGGAAGTCATCCTAGATTTTGCATGGAGAATCCTACACTCTTCAGCCACCCATACACTGTGAAGTTTTTCTATAGTTGGCAAAGTGTCTTGGATGGCAAAACTTTGGACCAAATTTGCAAAGTCATCTCCTAGACCATTAAGGACAATTTGTACAAGCTCTCCATCATGAATCTTCTCTCCAATGGAAGCCAACTCCCTATTTAGAGACTTGATTCTAAGTACATAATCTTGTGCACTCTCCTCACTTCTCTACAAAATCTGATTTCTAAGCATGAGTACTCTTGAAGTGTTACTAGATTCATAGATTGATTTTAAAGACTCCCAAGCCTCTTTAGCACTAGTACATGCTGATACTTCTCTCAACAAATCATTGCTCACATTCATCTTCACACAATGAAGTGCAAGCCTAGATCTCTTCTTGTGTCTAGCTAACTCCTGTGCACCTAGAGGTTCATTTTCATCTTCAATCAAGAACTCATAAAGGTCTTGGAGCATCAAGAGTGACTCCATCCTAACCTTCCAAATACCATAATTTGTAGAATTCAATGTCTCACTAGCTTCTAGAAGGTATGCTCAAGCAGATCCCATCTTACTAGTGACTTCTACAAACAAGAAATAGATTTGATTGACTTGAAACTCACAAAGGTCTCACACTTGCAGTGTTTCACTCAAATTTGATTTCTAATCCAACAAATAACTTATAGTCACAGTTCTATCACTCCCTCACAAAGCTGCAATGAAGATAAGATGAAGTGAAAACTACTTCCAAACAAATCTTGCCAAGGAATGGATTTGATTGTCTTTAGAAACTCATTAAGGTCTCTCTCTCTTGTAGTGTTTCACTCAAATTAGATTTCTAATCCAACAAATAGACTTATAATCTCAGTTCTAGCACTCCTTCACAAAGTTGGAATGAAGATAAGATGATGTGAAATCTACTTACAATAAAATCTTGTCAATTTTTGCTATTTTTGGACAATAACATGACTAAATCTCCATCACACTTTTTTATGTACTTTCAAGAACTGTAAAACAAGTTTAGAGGACCTGATTTCAGCCTAGATTAATTAGATCTCATGACCCTATTTCAAATCTAATCAATGGCACTCAATCTTGGTAGCTTATCTAAAATTTCCACCAAAAATTACATCAAAAGCTCACAAATTGAATTTCTTTGGATCAAATGAATACCATGCATTAAATGCATGTTCAGAGGTGCCCACACATGTGGATAGTATGGATTTGGACCCCTACCAAGTTTGGGATCAAATCTCCTCACCAAATTCAAAATTCTAGCTTGCCCTCTCAATACTAGTTTTTAGCACCAAAACTTGCTAAAAATGGATTTGCATTAGATCAATGGCTTATGCTCTTGTACTTGGCTCTGATACCATATGAAAGTAATGTACTTTAGGACCATAAATGGATCTACAAAAGATCCACAAGAGTGATTGGATGCTTTCTTAACAATCTATCAAAAAACTAGACACAAAAAAGTTGATCTAGATTGGCAATTTGACAAACAACAAGCATTAACAATCAAAAGCATTGATTAACATTGATATCCGAGCCCACACATGTGTACTACAGGCTGTGGTACGGCCGTCAACCTGAGAAACAATTAGAAATTGATTTGGTTTCATTTGGATCACAAAAACTCAATGTACATAGTGAACTAGCTTGAGATTGCCAATGAGCTCCAAAAATTTTCTATCTTCTCACTATGGAGAGAGGGAATACATAGCAAATTTGACTTCCTTCTTGAAGTTAGGTGGATTTCCAGCATGTAATAAGGAAGTTAACTCACTCTCGTTGACCTAAAATGAAATCCTAGTCCATCTCCTAGAGTCATGCTTGGTAGATAGCTAGTTGGTCAAATTTTCACCTTAAATCTAGGATTTAGGTCCTATAAACTAGGAATCACTACCAAAATGACATGACCAACCCTATGGACTTGAGCTAACCTACATTAGGATTGGATTGCCACGTGGCATCTTGGCCTCACATGTGTGGAATCCACTTATGTACAAAATTTACATTATACTACATGGTTTTTTATCAAGCTAGATTTGCCAATTTTTGGCAATTCTTCACAAAATATTGCTCTAGCATTTCTCTAACCTCTCTTTTTCAGCTAGAGTCATTGTCTCAAAGCACATTATTTTCTCCTACTTCACGCACTTTCTTTTCATCTCGGTTCTCCCTCCCTCCTACTCCCTCACCATCATCCAAGACCTTCAAAAAGTTCCTCTAGAACAACGGCCCCAAGGTTTTTGCATGGCTCCTTCAAAACTGGGTGGTCTGGGATTACCCGCTACTACCTCTCTCTCTCCTTTATAGGCAAATTCACTCTAACTTCACAAGTCGTCAGCCTTGGGCTCTTATGATGACTACTACTCTTCCTCCCCTTCCCTCCACTATTGGCACCAATCCCCAATCTTACTTCCTTGAGTTTACCTGATTTTTTTTCCTCTTCTCCACTTCCCTCCCTCCTTTATTCCAGTTTTAGAGTCCTTCTTTGAACGCGAGAGCTCACTTTTTGGACATGTGGCAATTCCATCTCCCCTCTTGAGCCTCTGTGGTTTCCAAAGCTATTACCATCAATTCTAAGACACTAGCCATGATAAAGAAAAGACTTTTCCTTAGTCTTACCCGTAAAGGATTTGTCACTTGGGACCACATTATGAACTTCATCTACTCTCTTAGCCTTTTCCAACTTAGGACCGAACTTGGCCTTTTCTCTTGTGAATCTAATTTCCTCTCCTTCGCCTTCTCCCATGCCGGGGACCTTGGCCCTCTCTCTACTGTCCCAATGTTTGACTGCTATAACAATTGGCTTTTCAAGGCTCTGGTAAACACATGGTTTTTTTTCAATATATGACAAAATGATGGTTTTTCTTTAAATATATGACTGAGATTATGACAAAGAGCTCTTTCAAGGTTTAGTAGCCTTAACTATTCTAATATCAACATTCCATGAGATGACAAAGAGCTCTTTCAAGGTTTAATAGCCTTAACTATTCTAATATCAACATTCCATGAGATTTTGATACTGTAGCCAAAGTAATCATATTAGCAAACAATTTACAATGATTTACTTTTATGTACAAGTACCAATGGCATGTCACCATCTCCACAAAGCCATCCTTCAACAAGTACACAGTCATTACTCTAGGCATAATGCTTTTTGCAGGTGGTTTCAAACAAGCCTCATCTCAATGTCCCATGCCCTTTGGTGCTCCCTCATATTTGAGTAATGTGCAAGTGATTGCATTTTGGGTGTCCCTTTTTTTGCCAAGTAATTGTATTGAAATCGAGGTTCATTATAGGCTAATCTTAAGATTTCAAGTGGCAACTAGCAACTCAACATAATCATTTATGGGAAGGGCTCCAAAATCTATGCTTAAGTTGCCCGTGCCTCCCAAAAAGAACTACCTCATGTACTACACATTGTCAACTCAAGAGTTTCTTAAAATGGGAAAGGTTATTTGTCAAGAGGTTATGGGACAATGGGAAGCAACCATGGGGCGGCAAGAATTCTCAAGAATCTCCAAATTCGAGAGGATGGTCTTTAATATGGACCAATGCAAGTCTTAGAGTACTTAATTTGCCTTCCATGTGCACAAGTAAAATCTTTAAAGTGTAGAGGTGAAGACATAAGCTTTAAGCAATGCTCACTAAAACTAATTTTTTAACCAAACATGAAACCTACCAATGCCCAAGTGCAATAGGCTTTTAACTAAAACCAAATGTTAAAATCCTAGTAGACTTAATTTTGATCAGCCAAAAGCTTCAACTCTAGTATATTAGCTTCTTTTTTTATGATCCGAGCAAAAAATTTGTACTACACATCGGGTACAAAAGTTTGTTGATCTATGGGTTTGATGGGTGAGTTCATTAAGTTAGAAAGGTGAAATAAGAAGCAACACAACTTCACGTAGAAGGCTATGCTATGTAATTGTCATGAAATTGCTTAGAACCTTTGTGCATTTACACTTAGTTACGTTGTTTAGCACTTACACTTTGTAATTGAACTAAATGTGGCTAAGTGTTATGACAATATATCTTCTTGAAAAGCATGAGATCAAAAAATTCTAACCTTACTTCAAATAGGGCATCATAATAGTACTATTATTATAAGTTATTTTGAAAACATAAAATGCTTTTTGGTATTACCAACCCATGGGCTCACAGAGAATCTAACAGGAAAGAAAAATATATAACGAATATATATGTGAATTAAAAACTCAAAAGCTGAAAGTGGGTAGGCTGATAACCTTGAAGGAAATACTCTTGAAAAATGTATATATATTTCTCAATAGGCTAATATAAAATGTGTGGGCTTTTTATACTAGATAATAGGTTTGTTTGTTAGCAATGGCTTTAAGTTCACAATTGGAATCTTACTTTATAAAGTTCAAACCACCTTACCTCCAGGTGCGTTGATAAGCTTTCACTTATGAAGTGTCAAACTTTTTTTTATTCCTTTTGAAGAGGCTTATCAATACTAGAAAATATTCACGTGCAAAGGTAGCACATTGCATAAGTACCTTTGTGTCCATGTGTCGAGTGTAGATAACTCCCAGCTTGATGTGAGAGGCCATGTTGGCTTGTAACCAATGAGCATCACCATGCAAAACACTACGCTCACCGTCTCACTCAAAAGGGTGGAAGGATCAAAGTCTAAGGCTACGTTTAGCTTTGTCCCAGTGTGAGCTGAGAGTCCAGGCATGCCTCAAAATCATGGGCATCACAACGCAGAACACTAGGCTCAACCTCTCACTCAAAAAGGTGAAAGGCATATGTCCATGTGTGGTGTGATGGTAGAGGCTTGGCGTGGGAGTGACCACCCAAGTTCAAACCTCGCCCACACATGAGCCATATCCAAAAAATAAAAAGTGAAAAGCTTATAAACTTCACCTACCTTTAGCTTCATTGTCAGAGTCTATGCTCACCCTCTCACTCAAATGGGTGGAAGGCTTAAAATAAGTCTACATTTAGCTTCATAAGAGTAGTAGTGAGTAACGACCATGAGAAACACACTTGAGCCTTATCCAACTCGGCTAGGGGGTTCACCCCCCTTTGAAAAAACAAAACACTTATTAGGTACTATGTCTACAGTCTAGGCTGTCCATGACTTCAAAAAAAAGGTAAAAAAGTAAGGGGGGGGGGGGGGGGGGGGGGTGGGGTGGGAGGATTTTAAATGAAAAAGAGGCCAAAATTCAAAAATCATCTTATTTGGATGCTGACAGCATAAGAGGCTTGGGGTCCAGCTAAGAACTGACGTATCTGTGCCCTTCGCTTTGACGGGAACTGGCCGTCGACGGCCCTTCTTTGACGGGTTGACTTCCTATTTCATGCGCTCGAGCAGACAGCTATAGAGTTTCAGGCCGCTTCCCCTCTCTCTCTCCTCCTCTCTCTCTTTCGAGCGATCGATCGATCGATCGTTGATCCCGATCGGCCTGTTTTATCTTCGATCTGCATCTGCTCTCTGATATCATAGTGGGTTTTGAATTTCTTTGGGAATTGTGTAGAGATTTGTGTGCAAAAGCTGAAGGTTTTGTTAGCGTAGCCTTTGAGGATTCCATCTCGTAGATCGTGCAGGTGCTTTGGTGACAGGCTTGTTTTGGATCGAGGACGAGTTGTTAGCATCCATGGCGTTCGCAGGGACTCAGCAGAAGTGCAAAGCATGCGATAAGACTGTGTATTTAGTAGATCAGCTTGTCGCTGATAATGTGGTGTATCACAAGGCCTGTTTCAGATGCCATCACTGCAAGGGAACTCTCAAGGTATTCGTTCTGAGCGGTTTACTCTTTCGATTCTGCACGGCAGATCCTCGTTTCAAGCATTCACGCATCCGGTGTATTTTTTTGTTTTGTATCATATGAAGTGATTGCTTATGGCAGCTTCTCCCTTTCTTTGTTGATGTGCGCACTGACACGTCGGGTGATTATTTCAGCTTAGCAACTATGCTTCTCTGGAAGGAGTTCTCTATTGCAAGCCTCACTTCGATCAGCTCTTCAAATTGACTGGCAGCTTCGACAAAAGCTTCGATACAGGCAAGCAACAAACTGTCATGCTTTTAGCATCGCCTCAGCTTTTTGGCTTAACACCGATTGTGAAAGCGAGCTTTAGTGCTTCTGGGTCTTTGAATACCGTTGTTTTATAGTTTGCGATCGACAGAGGTTGATAGCTGGGACAAGTTCAAAACCCTAGCTTGCTTTCTGTGCTGTTTGATCTTTCTGTAATTTGACAGCGGATCGGTCGATTTTCAAAGTATGAGGAAACTGTACAATAGAGTCAACACAAACTAGAGTATGAATTCCCGTTGCATTAACTGTGAATACAAGGCGATTCTTGATGGAGATTGAGAGAATGTGTTGAAAGCATTATTCCAGCCTCCTTTTACATAACTAAAAGCTAGAACCTTCTATGTAATACTTCAACCTGTATCTCTCCAACATATCTGATCTAGGCTGCTATATAATCTTTATGATATAATCAGTTTATCAAACAATCACATATCTTCAGTATCTATGGACGTTAAGAGAAATAAAGAGAGAAGTCGTAGAAAATTCTGAGCAAAAACTAGATAAGATACTCAGCGGTGCAAGTGTGTGAGTTTATAAGATGCGTAAAACAAGAAAAGTGCAGATAAAGTTGGTTGTAGGTGCTACTCCATCCTCCTCCTCTTGCATAATCTACTTTCCAATGTTCCTTTATGGAACATGAGATGTTATTGTTTCTTTTTCTGCCCGACTCAATTATGATGTAATGGATATTCAGGGATGGAAAAAGGCAAGGTCTTTCCCGTATGCCTTGAGAAGCTCATAAGGTTACACTGATGCTTTGAAATCCAGAGAAAACAAGGGAAAAGGTAGCATTTTCCTTCAAGCGTGCAGGTAGACCTACTGTGTTTGGACATCGCACTGGATCATACTTAATAACTTGTTTTGCTGGTGGGTTCAGTTGTGAATACATGGGGTTGGGATACATCCTGCCAACTCCTTTATGGGTAGGCCATAATCCAGTTGTTTTGAAGCTGTGATGTTATGGGGTCTTGTACTGCTAGCATAGAGGTTTACTCTTATGATTGTTGATGTTGTAGGTATTGACTTGAAAACGTAGTCATGCATTTAAAGATGTTCTAGCTCAATATTAGTCTGTTGCAAAGCGAAAGTGAAGTCATCAATGGATCTGAAATTTGTGAGGAGAGCCCTTTATGATTCCTTGCTAGGAAGTTGCATGTGTACAATATGGACTTTTATGAGTGAAGTTTGTCATTCCAGATTTAGGAGATGTTTGCACACAGAATTTTTCAAGGAACAGCAAGCATGACATTTCTGCAGATCATATAGAGACTTCAGGGAAGGATTCTAGGAGGCCAATATAAAAGTTGATTGAGTTGACACGGTGAATGATATGAATCGAAAATACTGGGTTGAGGACTTTATGGGGCTTGAGGATACCTGCCCTAGATCCGAGCGTGAGAGGTCAAGGATCTGAGACCTCAGAAAATCTCGAGGGCCAGGACAGGACTTCTGTGCTGCTTAGATATTATGGCAAATAAAAATTTGAATCTTTAGATGAAATTTTTGAATTCACTTATGCAAGAAAGTCCATGGGCATTTCTGCATAAAGCCATCTGGCATACTTGACTAGGGCAATTTTTTTGAGTAGAGTCTTGGAGAAATGAACTACAAACATATTCTGAGATCTTTATGAACTGGATAGATAGTAGATACTACATATTCAGAGGCATATTATGGAAATCAATGGAGAGTCCTCTCATTGAGCAGTGATGGTGGCAAAATGAGAGGATGAGCTAATATTCCATGACACACACATTATCCAAGTTAACGTTTGTTATGAAAATCTTATCTATAAGTCAAGCCAGGCATAACAAAACCCTGTTAGAGGACATAAATTTTTGTTTCATCCAGGAACACTCTGTATTTCTGGATTCCATCCTAGACGGCCTTATGTTTTCAAATTCCATCCAACAAGGTGCTATATTCTTGGATTCCCCATTCATGGCACATGCAGGCTCCGCATTTTCAAGATCACATCCGTGAGGGCTTCATATTCTCAGAGCTGACAAATGAGACTTATAGGACAAAATCAGCTCTGACTCTTACTAATGGTAGGTAATGGTGGTCCCAAACTTAATTTCAACCATCCATCCATTTAAGATTTATGTTGACACAGTAAGATTATAATAAAAAAAAAAACAATGTTGCTCTGGTGTCCAAAGTTTACGCATATAAATTCTCGATTTGAAAAGAAAACATTGCCAAAGAGCACATGCAGAACTGCTAAAAAGAGAATCTAGTAGTCAATCACCATGCTATTTGTTTATGGGACCGCCTTTTCTTTATTAAGCTGGAATGCTTGTTTGAGATAACTAAAGATTTGAAACGTGCCTCATAAAACTTGGCAAAATTAGTTGCTTTCTTGGGTGAAAGCTTCTTTGGATTGTTGTGGACAGGCTCTGGGAGCTAAACTATTAATGAGACCCAAAAATTGGTGGTGCAAGCAATAATAGTGTTAGCCGCACATTGTCTTGACTATCATTGGCAATGTCATTTTGGTGAGTAATCCAGCCGGAGGTTTTGAAAGATCAGTCTCGGTACAGAGATCAAAGCTTCCCCATTCAGCAGCCTGTTGAAAAGGTTTACCTCTTCTACATTTACTGTAAATACATAGCCCTAACTCTTGGGCCCTCAGGCAATGTAAATAGGCGATAAGGAATCATTGTAGCTGGATGATTGCTTAGATATGAGAGTTATGTTGCTTTAGCATAGCTTCGAATTGCATTCAGCTTAGATACTTCATTATTGTTATTGAGTTACTGTTCTACATTAGATTGCTTTTCAACTCTGCTGTGTTTTGCTCATAATTAAA
This sequence comes from Diphasiastrum complanatum, assembly GCA_029204225.1. NCBI lineage: Eukaryota > Viridiplantae > Streptophyta > Lycopodiopsida > Lycopodiales > Lycopodiaceae > Diphasiastrum > Diphasiastrum complanatum. Next base: position 19,726,851 of record CM055102.1, read on the forward strand.
TTGGAAACCTGTTAATTATCTATCAAATTTTGCTCGTACATATCATATGTGAAATTAATGTGGATATATTTTGTTTGTTTATCACTTGGCTTGTATTTATGAAGAGGATGTCATGCTTCAATTCAACTATTAGCTTTCACATCAAACATACCTTAATCTAGAATCAAGCTATAGCATTGATGTGTACACAAGAATACTTGTCATATATTGCTTTGGCAACCTCAATGGAAGATACGTTCAGTTGAGCCCACGATCTAAGCAAGGATTGTTTTTCTAAAATTGGATCATGTAGTTTTGTTTGTTTTCTGTTTATAAATTTCTTGGTATTTGTTGCTTTTTTGCAGGTTTGACGTCAAAGCATGTGACCAAATCACATGAACATGAGACGGTATTATTTGTTAACAGAGTCTTCTTCATTTAAAATGTTCTACTTATTTATTTATAGGATCAGGCTACGCAAGTTACTACATTTCGAGGGTGACTCTCTTTGTTCAGTTATTTTGTAGCCGAAGCCTGAATTTGTAGGCCCTTTATATGATGCAGAGCAAGGCACCTTCAAAGGTTTCCTCTCTCTTTTCTGGAACTCAAGAAAAATGTGTGGTCTGTGAAAAGACAGTTTACCCCATTGAAAAGGTAGTAGTGCATTGCTTTTCAGGTGTTCAAGTGATTCCTTTGATTATGTTGAAATTACAGGGTGTAGCATTTTCAAATGCTTTCAAGGTTTTGTTCTACTTATTCGTCGGGAGATTTTGATCATTTTGATTCTCTCACTAGTTTTACTGCAGAAATGTTAACCGGTTTTCTTGCTAGTGTGCTTGTTTCAAAGAATTAGATTATTCGTTTTGGGAGTTCCCTTTTTGTAAATTATCAAATTGAGGGTGTACATCATAATATGATGGAATCTGTCCTTTTATACAGGTAAGTGTTGAGAGCCATTCTTACCACAAACACTGTTTCAAATGTGCCCACGGTGGTTGCGTCATTAGCCCCTCAAATTATCAAGCTCATGAGGGCAGGCTCTATTGCAGACATCATTACACACAGCTATTTAAGGAGAAGGGAAACTTCAGCAACCTGACAAAAATACCACCACCTGTGAAATCAGGATCCAAGGCAGAAGTTTAAATGCCCATCAGTTGCATTAATAGACAATATTTGAGGTTTCTGAGTGTTTTTTATGTGCATCTCATCAGTAGCAGTGTCTTTATGTATTTTGCATGGGCATCCCCAAAGAAAATTTTTGTCTGTTTATCATCAGTTTGGTAAATGCATTTAATGTTCAGAGTGTATACGTAGAGGGATTCATATTACTTCAACTGTATACTGCTGCCAACCTTAGGAGATTTGCATGCAGAGACGCCTGTTAATGTATATGGCTTTGTTACTTTCTGGCTGTTTTACTCAGCAGCCAGAGTCTGAGGAATAATAAATATTTTGGCTTTGGTTTGTTGCATTAGATATTTAGATTTGTACATTGGACTTTGCATTCATGTGAGCTATGGCACCCAATGGTTTGTGGAGATGCATATGAAACCAAACATGAAATGTTGACATAAATGTCGTGACAAAATTAACCACCATATATTTCCTCAAAATCTACAGTGCTTTGGAAACATTTATTGAAATGGCATGTAATCTTAGTTATAGATTGATGTAAATAATTGAGCTTTTTAAAACATATATTCAAATATCAATTCCCACCACATCTTGGCAATCTTAACAGCTTTGTTTTGAGAGTCAAAGCTTGGCAAGTGCAGTGGCAACAACACCTGCCATGTATTTGGCAGCATCACATAGAAGCCATTTTTCTGTATAAAGTGATGGTTTTAAATTACAAAATGTTAGTTTTAGTTAGGCCCTTTTAAGACTCACCTATAGAAAACTTTGAGCCGCTCCAAATGCAAATTCTTTTTGAAAGTCATTCAATCCTTGGAACTGCATGTGAACATTGCTTGAGAGTTTCTTTGTAATTGAATAGTGCTCAAATCATCATTGGCACCCGTGGTAGGGAATACTCACAATTGCTTGTTGAGCACCTAGTTGCATGACCTTTGGATTCTTGATGTCCATCCACTTTTTCCATTTGGAAGTAAACCACAAGGGCGGTGATTTGGCAATCACAAGGACAATATGTCAATTCCAAATTTCCTTTGAAGGTCGCAGATCATGTTATTGATGTTCTGAATAATACAAAGCTCAATATCTCTACTAACCAGCTGATGCAAAGTTACAACATATCTATTAGAGATAGGGGGCCACCACGATAATAATTGAAGGAAGAGTCAAGGATGATATGTCATGCAAATACAAGTTAAAGAGTTCACTTCTTATGATATGCCCAAATTTGTGTGTGATCTAGAATGACATCATATGCGAGCATATAGAACATTGAAGGATTTGAAATTGGGACCCATCTCAATTTTTATTCTAGATGAATACTTGACCTTTTCTAATGCTTGTTTATTTATGCTACTCTTTACTACATAGTGATTTTTTGGTTTTCCACTATTGTTACTCACACTTTGTTAAAAAAGTCATCACTTGGGACATAGTGATGCATGCTCTTAAGAGTCTCTATTAGATGCTCACTTCAACTGCGCCCTCATGCTTTGGAAGTTGTGTTAAACAAAGATGTAAGTTTGGATCAAGGTTAGATGTTTTTGAATAAAAAATTCATGACGTAAAGTAGGAAAATTTGCAATCTAGTGCAAGGCTTGGATGCATAAATATTGACATTGGCAATAATTACCAACTTCATTTAGATGTTGTGGAAGAAAATCCCATGACAGTTAGAAGCAAAAGCAAAATAGCCATGCTTGAACACAACACAAGCAAATGAGAAATTAAGAAGTCACGCTCAACAATGGCAATAAATAGAGAAATTGAAGAAAATCGGCCATTGTACCAAAGATGTATATCGCCTTGCAAATACCCCTACGACATGCAGGCAATTTAGATGCCATCTATTTTTTCTTATCCAACTCTTCACTATCTATTATGTCGAAATGGGTAGGAAAATTGGCAACCATTTGTTCATCTTCTTTGAGACTATCTATCCTAGTAGAATTAGCGTCCTTATCTTCTTCCACATCTCTCTTTATGTTGGTTGTTTCAACTAGAGCCTCCCTTTGTTCCTCATCCAATTTGCTACCTACGTTGTGAACTCATTGAGTAAATTTTTTCCTTCCTCAATAACCTTTTCTTCTTCATGCCTTTACTCACCTATGTCCCAATGTGCTCTTTCCTTACCTGCTTTATATCAAGGTAGTCTAGGTTCTCCAACCATATGCTCAAGACTTGCTTTAAACTAAGAAAACATTTTCACATTAGGAAATGTTGGATTTAAAAAGAATTGCTTAGATATCTTGGCTTTTTCTATCATTATGTGTGATGTATAACCAACCCAATTGTAATGCTTCTTCTCTACAAACATGAAAACATAGGTTGCCATCAAGAAGTGATTATGTAGTGGGGTCTTCACTTTTGTAGTAGCATATGGTGTGTCCAAGTGCGCAATAAACACATGTTTTTGGTTTTTGAAGCTTCTAATTTTTAACTCCACACCAATGGTGTCTCTTAATATAAGGTATCTCTTATGTCCAAGGGTATGTCCTCCCTTCAAATGGTTACCTTAGATTTTGCCACTCTCATCTATGTTCTCAAAAATCCTCTTCCTTCATGAGTCAAAGTCATGCATGCTCATTTTCTATGATTTTCAAGGTTTTTGCAATATGCCAATTGAAAACTTTGTGTTTGACTATTCTTCTAGCCCTTTTGTTCCTTGCTCATTTTTTGTACAATTTTACTTTCTTTAATGTGTTCTCCTTCTTACATTGTTGACTTGTTTGATGATAAGCGGTGTGTAATTTTCTACTCAAGAAATCCATTCATTATTAATAGGCTATGCTCTATGTGTATTTTTGTTGCTAAAACTCATTCTCATCTTTTTCTTTATTGTCATCTAGATTTGTGGCACAATCTGTGGGTTTTATGTGTTTTAAATTAGGTTTGCTAGCTGTTTTTTTGCAAAGCAATATGCTCAACAACCTTTGGGGTGTTCATCGTAAACCTACCACTTATATTGTATGGCATATGTGTACCATAAATATTCTTTGGAGCATTTGGTTGTATCATAACCACATTTTGTACGCAGATATTGCTTCTGTGCCAACTTCTCGCTCATGCAATAGCCATTAGTTTATTGTAGACAATGGATAGACTATGTTTGAATCATTATTTGTGTTGTCTTTAGTTGGCCTATTTTGGAGGAAGAAGAGTCTCCCCTCTTAGTTGGACATTTTCAATCATGGTGTTGTTTTTGGTTGGTGAAGTAGCTATGCTAGTTTAGTGCCCACTTCTTTTATGGAATGGTCTTAGGCTATACTTGTATAATTTAAACCAGTGCAACCGTTTAAATTTCACAAATAGTTCAATATGGGAGACTAGCATGATTTTGGCATTGTACATTTGTATTATATAGAAGAGCCAAATTCTATGTTTCACTCCACCGGTGACTTGCGTTTCTTTTCAATCATTATTCTTATTCATGAACTACATATTTTGATTCTCTTAGTAACTTAGCCTCCAACCACATCTAATAATACATTTCAATCATAACAACATTTGGATAGTGATCTTTAAGTGCTCACACAAGACCGATAGTGTGAATTTGGTTGATTCGTTGAAAAATGGGCCAATCTTTCTAACCCCCATAGATCAGTCCCTAGACAAAAAAACACTTCTCTAGATCAACTAGAGTTTTTATCCTATAAGAGAGCAAGCAATATAGAATGCTTTGAGAGTATGGCCAACTAAACAATATTGAGCATCATGATCTTAGTATGTTAGAGTGCAAATGAAACAGAAATATCTATTGAACACTTGTGCTTCATCATGAAAGGTGCAAAAATTTGCATTTTTTCTACTCTTGCTTGTGTTGATTCTTGTGCAATATTGGAAGCTAGAGTGTAAACCCTTTCATTTAAGAATAGACAAATAAAAAGGAAGAGATGGGTTGTTGCATGATGAAGATCGTGAATGAAGAACAAACTGGTAAAATGCCAACAGAAAACAATGTGTATGTCTCATACATACAAGCAGCATAGAATAAAACATCACTATTATACAAATTATAGTTTGCATCACTGCTTAATTCTCATAACTCTTATTCATCTAGGTTTAAACTAAACTGATTCCTTGTAGCTGAATACAAATTCTTCATTTGAGAAGCATTTTCATGTACCACTTGCTTATTCATTGTACAAATGGCAATGAAACAACTTATGGGCTTTTACGGCAGATGGTGAAAATCCTGTCTGAACTTGGTCAGCTTACTCTTCCTGTCCAGGAATGGAAAACAACACGAGTTGACTCCATGCCCATCACACTCGAGACCGACTGTAGCAACATTTTCAGGCCTAAGTTTATATCATCAAGGAGATACCAATTATCTGAACTGCAGTTTTCCATCTGATCAGTCAAATTTCCTTTCAAGCTGCATATCACTATGTCATTACACTAGATCTTAGAAACGAGGCAGCACACTCTGCAATCCTTGCTCACCAAGGCCCGGTCCGTGTCCGCCTCAATACCCTTTTCTTGGATGTCAACTGCCGAGCCAGAGGAGCAATTTTATTCAGCATCTGCAGACATGTACCATGGATACTTTGTTAGTACAGGGCTACGAGCTCACTTTTGAGTATATCAGCGACATTACAACAGTTTAGGCAATAAAGTCATGACTTTGATAATTACTTAATAACCGGTTATTGTTGCATTCTCCTGTGAATACAGCAGACCACATTACAATGCACTGTCACAGAACATTTTTAGAATCAGGGGAAGCTCCTATGTTCCCTACCTTCTTTACACAACCCATATTCTTGGAAGCAAAGCCGGAACGAGCTCTAGTCTAAGAAAAAGGATAATCACTGAATGGTGTACAAACCCTCACACCACAGAATAGAACTACACCGATTTATCCAGCAAAGATCTGACAAATTAAACCTTTGAAAATATTTGAAACCGACAGCTTTGAGTGAAATCTTCAAAACAGCTTAATCATATCTTTGCATCTGATTCACTCGAGTGTCTCATAAGTGACCTGCTTGTCCTCCTCATCGTGGAAACAAAAAATGGAACCATGCGAAATTGAGTAAGGCATATTATAACCAAAGGCGGTCAGATCATAATACACCCTTCGTCAATTGACTTCTTCATGTTGTCACAAAGGCTAGGCGGGTATGGGACCAGGATGTAGTAAACAGAAAATATCAAGCAATTAGTCAAATACGCATTAGACTAAAGGTTTTCTAGTTGCTTGATCAGTTCACAGACCTTTTAATTTAGCATAATCAAATTGTAATGCGAAGACTAAAGTCATCAAAGACGTAATCAAGATAGATGTATTAGTGAAGTTGTAAAGTAATGACCTCCATTATAACAACCAAGTATCAGTGAGACCCATAAGACATCTACTGGGACACCCTTTGCTAAGAACGGTGGGAAATTTTGAGTATAATTAACTTCAAACCAGTGGAAACAGCAAAAAGCAGGCGTTACTTTACCAATCAGTTTGAATCCATCTACCAGAAATAAAACTTCATATGTGAAATATTCGCCACAAATACCTTAACGTGCAAAAATAACAGTTTTTACTTTTGTAATTTCAGCATCTTGGATGCCCAGATGCATACATAATCAAAGAACACTACACATTCAAGCAGGTCGACAAAATTGCAGGGAGTTTCTGACATTATATTCGAGTGAACTGTGAGCCCCCAGAAACAGAGCTGGATATTCCCAGCACTTTTCTAAAACCTTACCAATCACAAATAAATTATGCAATGGCACTAGAAACAATATAACACTATCATTTCCACAACAATTGATCAATCACAATCAAGAAATCTCACAAAGTTCCAAAAAATGCTTTATTTTTCCCATTCGCCCATGAGATTTGCAAATTACCTCAACCCAGCAACTTTTTGAATTCTGTCCCTGTTGCCTCCTCAGCCTCATGTTTTCTTCTTTTAGTTGTGTAACCTCCGCTTCCAATTCCACTGTATAAGCCTGGAATTTCCAATCAAACCCGGCCCAAGTTAACTTCTCAAAAGAAATAATCCTTTCCCGGTGCTCCAAGTAGAAGAAAAAATTTAACCTCATATCAAAGGAACAACAACTCCACCCAGAAGAAACAAGATCTTCTTCCAGATTTCGAGTTTTTCTCGAAGTAAGGTCCCCCTCCTCCAGTAAGGTTACACATGACTGTTCTATGGATTCTTTGAGACCTGAAAATAGAGCACCGCACTACCACTACTCTACGCTATATACTCTAACCTTCAGTCTTGACACACGTGCAATCAATCCACAGAGAGCTTCCATTCAAGTTTGCATCTTTTGGTTGATGATTGGGTTTTTCTGAGAAGAAAATAGAACCTGCTTGTCTTTGGCACATGACTTGTGGAGTTAGAAGCAGGACATCAGCATGACAATTGACTCTAGTTTGAACTTGATAAATAATGCTGCATACCCACACAGATTAAGACTATAGAATAGTTGGATGCCTTAAAGCAGGTGCTGTCAACATGAACTCTGCCATAATTAAAGATTAGAATTATGGATGTCACCTTGTCCAGATAGAAAATATATGTGTTACTACCACTAAGAGTGCAGACTAACAGTGTACATAAACTGGAAAACTCAAAAAACTTAAGGTCAGAGAAGAAACAAACTAGTCAATAATAATAGCAAGGAGTTCCGGAGCAGAAGTTCCCAGATCAATGTTTTCTTTAGTGCCTCCAAGCAGTCATTGTATGCATCTTTGAGAAACCAACAAGGGAAGCTGGAAGTAATCAAAATTTTGGGAAAATCAACTACTAAAACACTTATCTTCTAAAACTTGACAGCAAACATTGAATTGAACCAGTACTCATACACCATTTGCTATTCAATTGTGAAAAAGAGACCAAGTTTCTCTCCACAGCTTCCCTTTCTATGTCAAGCTAGAAAAAAGTAGATTCTTTTGCAGCCTTTTGGAAAAATCTCTCCCAGCAGACTTTCAGATTTTAGTAAAAGGTAACTGAGACCTCACAACTAAACTTCTAGACTATTAGGAAGAAAAACTTTCCATACTTGCTTTCTTGCACGTGAACGTGCAGCAGATTCTCGATTCTTTATCATCCTTTTCTGCCTTCTTTCAATCAGCTTTTCAACAGGTCCTTCTGCTCGCCTTTTTCTTCCTCGTAAGCCTACATCTAATCCATAATTACCCGCTAGAGAGAAGCTGAAATCATTCACATTTCCTGGTCCTATTCCATCTGAAAGAGGACTGGGAGGAGAGCCTGTTCCAAGCCCAAGTCCCCCAGCAACCCTCATGCCTCCACCTAAGCCTGTGCCCAAATTGATTCCCAAATTTCGACCTCCAAAGCCACCAACAAGCCCACCTTCAATGGTGCCTCCAAGTGCTCCCATACCACCTCCCATGCTCATCTCTGCATTGCCCATTGCATTTTCTCCCATCTTGTTTGTGCCCTTAAGATAGGCTGTTGCCTCTACATGATTTTGTAAAAGTTTTTGCTGATTCACAGTACTGGCATTTTTATAGGAACCATTCATCCACTCTGTGCCCCGAGAATTGCTGTTAAGCTCGAAACCATTCGGTTGAATTCCATCCAAAGCACTTTGGCTTGCAAGTGCACTGACGGGGGACAAGGAAAAGGTGGGAGTAGACCCAGCGTTCGCTATTTCGCTATCAAAACCTCCTCCTTCTTGCTTTGCAAATGCAGTTCCCATACCACCTCTAATGCTGGGCTTGTTACCCAGACCACCTCCATAAGGAACAAAAGACTGGTTGCCAGATTCTATTTCCTCCCTAAACACACCAGCTTTGATTAGAAAATCCTCCAAAGTCATCTCTCCAAATGTTAACTGTTTATCCTGCTCATCAGCCGGATTGTTTGCAGAGTTACCATAACCAGCAGGTGCTTGTTGAATACCCCTCCAGACTTCATCTACCGTTTTTCTACTTAAAGTCCGAGGAAGTGTGAGAGAGGCTTGTCTTGGAAGACTTGGCTGTGTTATAAGGCCAGTGATGGCTCCCTCATTTCCCCCCATTGCCGCTGCCATTGCCTGGCTCTCCTCTACGGTCCATATGTTCTTAAGAAATTCATCCATGTTCATGGAACCAAAACTTTTACCAGAATCCACAATTGTGTTCTGAAATTCGTCTAAAGTTAAAGAGTAGACAGAGTTCTGTCTTGGCAAAGAAAACATTCTTGACCTTCCCATGTCCCCCAAGGAAGGTGCCAGTCCTTCCAAAGCCAAATTTCCCGCTGCGCGACTCTCTGAGATAAAAGGAATTTGAGCTTCGGACTCCATTAATAGCTTGAAAGTATCTACAGATTTCTAATAGACACAGCACGATCTTGAGGTAAACAACGTGTGAGAATTTAAGAGCGGGTAGGTGGAGGAGTCACTTCAAGCTAAACTCTGTTAATCAATCTCTTTTCTGCTCAGTTTATCTGGAGGAACGTTCCAAACAGGACGAATGGGAATCTGTCGGAATCTTAATGACAAAAGCCTCCGTCTTCAGCAAAGATCTTAAAAGAAATTATTCACAAAACTGTGCCTAGGCATTGTAAGGATCTGTATAGAGTCCTTAAGCTTGCGGACTTTTAATCAATAAGGAAATCTCGGTACAGATTCCCGATAACATCATAAACCAGAGGCTTCTATAAATCTATTCACTGATCATATGGAGTTTTCCGAAGAACAAGCGCACCAAGACGAGATATCTTAAAATCTGGTACACAGTGTGGCATTTTAGTTTCATGGACCTTTAGTCAACACAGCTAAATGATAAGAAAGTTATGCAAGCATAAAAGCGATTGCCAGTCGAGATAAGATTATCGGATTCTTTAAGACAAAGCCAAAACAAGTTTTGAGAGGATCAAGAGACGCATAGACTTCAGTTGCCCTTCATCAGAAGCTCTACTAATGAAAAACGTTATAAGCTACTAAGCCTGACATACCTTATCATAGTAGCGACATCCAGTGATGCCTCCTGGTCTTTCTATTCATAACATAAGATTTTGAAAATGAAACGCCAATAACTGCGTCAAAAGAAATTTGTTTACACAATCAATCCTCAAAGGCATGTGAAAGCATGCTCAAGGAAGGCAGATCCTCACAATACCGAAGCAAAGACGATGTGACAAAGTAGACAGAAAAATTGATGTTAATCGTAGAACGAAGGAAGCAGTCACAAAAATTCTCTTCAACAAGAGAAATTACTCCCATTAGAGACAACAAAATGCCAAAGGGTAGAGAAAAATAGAGAAGCCTGACAAGATCTAAGATCTCTCTATGAAGGATCGCATTTGTTGCAATTTTCAAAAAAATGCAAAAATTTACCAAAACCCGATTAAACAAGCAAAATCGTGCTGCGTACTCAAGGAACTTGACGATCAATTACAACACGCAAAAACATGGAATAAATTCTTCTTTTTACCCGAGACTATCTTGAAAATTTCCAAAGAAAGAATAATCTGAATGAAACTGAAGGCAAGCAGTGCAAAGAGCGCCTCTGTGAATCCGTCAAACCAGAGAAACTACAAATCCACAACTGCAAAACCGAGCTTACGCATTCCCAGTCTCATCCGGATCAAAACCAATGAGTAAAAGCAAGCTTACAGCAGCAAATTACACAGTTTAGTATCAGGGAAATTGAAAGGCAGAGCAGGTAAACAAAGGTCAGGATCAGCAAACAGAGACTAAATAAATCCGAGCAGAGAAAGATGGTGCAAGCAGCAGTAAATAGCAGTTATGCCGAGAGATCGAAACGATCTTGTGGGCGGCAGCAGCAGCAGCAGAAAAAGCAAAGGCGAGAAGCCAGGAGCGAGAGAAAAGACGCCACGAAGTCAAGCCATCTCTCTCCCTCTCTCCCCCCCCCCCCCCTCTCTCTCTCTTTCGCTCTCCCTCTTCTCTGTCTCTTTCTTCCTCAACCCGACACGTTGCGTTTGCGCGACGGAACCAGGCCAAAAACCGAGGCTAACCTGGGATAGCTACCGCAGATGTTGTCGCGGCCTCATTGGCTCCCACATCAGCTTCGGTAGTTGATTTTGTCCCGAGCCTGGCGCTGCGGTTGAATTGGAGACGGACCTTCGATTCAGAATATCTTGAATATCTTTTTTAGATCATGAACTTGCCAACAAAAACATGCACTACAAAATATTATTTTTATTTTTAAGTGTTTGTGATATGAGATTCAAGGGATCAAGGCATGTGAAAAATTAGGGTTAAATTTTCTTCGTGTACTTCTTCGGAGCCATGTTAGTAAATGTGCTTGTGTGGCGGTGATTTATTCGCTATCCACATGAAAATCTATGAGGTTGAAAAGAACGTGTTTGTTAAAAAAACTCATGAGTAAAACCAATTTGGGCTTGTTTTATGAAGAAATCTAAAACGCTCCTCCGATAGAAGCCGTTTGTCAACGACCTTTTTCTTTTTCTTGTTCTTTTTTTCGCATGCACCTTCCAACACTCAAAAGGCGCATGTGTAAAAAAAGAAATAGAGAAACTCAGTTGACAAATGGATTCTACCAAGGAGGCATCTTTGTTTTCTTCATAGAACATCCAAAATCGGTTTTACTCATGAGTTTTTTTTAACAATTTGTTTTCTTCAACCTCATAAATGTTCATGTGGATAGCAATTAAATCATTGCCACACAACACATTTCTTTTTTCATGTGCACCTTTTGTCCAAAAGATAGATGCATGTAAGAAAATTTACGGCAAGAACAAAGTTAAAAAACAAAGTCCAAAATGTTTTCATGTCACGTAACGTTGGCCTCCTCGGCCGTTCTGCCATCAAAAGGGCTTTCCACCTTAGGCTACCACCCTCACTCGAAGGCCCTTCCCCAGTGAAATGGCCTGGGAGCCCTCCACCTTAAGCCCATTCTACGTGAGACAATACCTTCCCAGTGCCGACTTATAGCTTCCACCCTCTCAAATCATATCTCGAGAGAGGGCCTTTTACGCTTCATAATATCATTCTATTTTGTTTTATGAAGAAAAGGGTGGTACCTCCTACAACGTAATCATGCACCTTTTTTTCTTTTACATGATATTTCCAATGCCCACAAGGTGTATGGAAAATAAAATTTACAGCCCCAAAAAAAAGAAAAGCAAAAAGTATTTTCATGGAGGGAAAGTTCAGCTCAAGGATAAAATATGTTGGCTTATCAAGCAAAATTTCTTTGCTTTTCCATGTGGGCATAACATTATGAGAGTAGTGTACTTGATGGAGATTGGCCATGTGCAATTTTTCATATAGGGCAAGATGAGCATTTTTCATAAAGGAGGGCATTATGAAAATGCTCTGTAAAAAATGCCCCTTCAATAACAATGCTCATCATGCCCTTTATGAAAAATTACCCATGCCATCAAGGGCACTACTCTCATGATGTTACACCCACATGGAAAGTAAAAGAAATTCTACTTAATAATGCCCTACAAAAATAAATGGGCAAAATCCCAACATGTACTTAAGTACATCCTTAGTCAAATTGTAAGGCCAATCCAAGAATAACCATAAGGTTCAAAAAGTCCTCGTGCAAATGAATGTGGATCTAGCATGCACCTACATTGGCACTCTTATCCAAATCTACGAAAGACTACACCTTTACTTTTTTTAATAAGATCAACAATTAAATATGCACAATACTTTACACTTTAATTACAATGGTTGCCAATGGCATCAAAACATTCATTCGCAAGGCCCCTTGTCCATGGATCAATGCATGCTTAGTTGTGACTGAAGCAAGACCCCACTCTCATCCGACAATGGAAAAGCCTCCATGACAACGAAATAATCATGATGGCATCTATCATGAGTGCTCCATCGTTGGATGCAATTGGGGGCTTGCCTGTGCCCTCAATCACAGGTATGTAAGGGTGAGAGGACGGAACGGAAAAAGAGAGAGAGAAATATTCGTGGAACAACTCTCCCATTGTTATGGGTTGCTACCAACAAGAACAGTCTAAAAGATTGTTAATGCAGAAATGGATTCACAGCTCATGCGTTCTCACTCACAAGATCGTATAAATTAATTCATACCCAAATAAAAATGAACACATTCCACGAGGCTCAATATCATTCGCTCTGTTGGCGGAGCATCACATAGAGTGTGTGATGAAGATGTATTTATACACTAGATTACAATAAATGCTTGTCATGTAACTAAGTACTTCGTTGTACTCAAGTAGTTGACTTATAATGAAAACTGTACAATGTGTACATAAGTTAATGATCTCCTTTGGGAGACTGATATTGCGGTCTTTGTCGCAACCGCATGTTGACCAGGCTCTCTGATGTATGCTATGATTTTTACTAGACTAGATCTAGCTTACACCATTAGCACTCTCAACCAACATATGTCAAATTTAAAATTAATTCATATGAGGCTTTGAAATGCGTTATCAAATATGTTCAAGCTACCAAGCATGAACTTCTATATGCTAGCAATCATGAAGCAGCTTTAACTTTATAGAGATTTATTGATTCAGAATAGGGATGCTGATTTCAGAAAATCAACTTTATGCTAATGCTTTATTTTATCGCAATGATTAATCTCTTGGAATAGGAGGAAGCAAAAGTTTGTCACACTCTTTTTAAGTGAAGCCAAATATATTACTACGCTTTGGCCACTATGAAGGCAATTTGGATCAAATTTCTACTTAATGACTTGGATACTTTTCAACCTACTACTATGTTTTGTGACAATTTAGGTTGCATAAATTGATTTTTGAATCCCAAATATCATTCTAGGACAAAGCATATACAAGTTTAGTTTTATTTTGTCAGAGAAAAAGTTCATAACAAGGCAATTGAAATGATCTATCTTGCAACAAAAAATCATGTCACAATTGTATTTATCAAGGCTCTACCTTGAGATAAGTACTTGAAATTTATGAAGATGTTAGATTCTCAAGAGTGTTTGTAGCAAATAAAGGGGGAGGGGGGCTTTCCAAATTTGTCTGCATTTTTACTCAAGTTTCAAATAAGAGAGATCAAAATCCAAAGGTATGCATTTTTACCCAAGCATACATCCACCATATTTAAAATACACTATTTCAAATTATTCAAACATTATTTTGTGCCTTAGCACAATTCAAAGTCCCAAACATTTGAAATATTCAAAATTTTAGAAAAAAGAACAATTACAAAAAAATTTCATACTATTGGTGCTTAAACCTTCTTTATAGGGAATGATATCTTTTATACTACACTTATATAAAAATTTCGTAAGCTATGACATCCTTGTTGGTTAATTGTGTATTTTTATTTTCCTTCTTTTATTATTACTCTCATTTATCTAAAGTTTGTAAACATATTACAGTGATTGCTTTTTCAAACCTTTGCATGATGCGTGTCTAGTTGTTACGACCATATTCAGCTAAGGACACAGAATAGTCCGTATGCATGAGGATATACATGAGGATGGCATGAGATATGTGACCTATGTTTAGATGGACTGCATGGGAGGTTGCATGGGTGCATGCACATACTTCCTACCCCTATGTATACGAGTAAGGACACACCCTCCTCCATTCTAAGTTTTGGCTTGTTTGCTAGTTTCCCTGCTCTCCGTAGGCATTCACTTGCCATGGTTAGGGGGTGTTCGGATACATCTCAATTGGATGGGTGGTTTGGCTCCCACTAGTCTCTTTATGGGTTGATTCCTCATCTTAGTAGCTTTCCTGGTTGTTTTTTACATTGGTATTAGAGCCCGGCTAAGATGCAATCTTGGATGGGATGGAAGCACTTGGATTTGCATCTCGGAATGGAGTGTTGATTTCTCAAGGGAAGTTTGGGTTTGGATTCACTAATTTGAGTGTGAAGCATGTTTTCGAATAGTGCTCTTCTACATGTTTGATTTTGATAGAGATGGTGAGAATTAGTGTTGACTTCATTCTTAATTTTTTGATGCCTTGAGAAAGTTTTCATTTGATGTGAATGATCTGCATGAGTAGATCCACTTGCTTGTCTAAATCTGATTATTTTGGGGATGAATAATTTGCATGAATTTATAATGTTTTGGACAAGTTAGATTCAGATCTAGTTGCAGGATGTTTGTTGATAGGTTGGTGAGGAATCAATTTATCCGGAATAAATAAACTCAGTACAGCTGAAAATCTGAATTTAATGATTGCTTGATGAGGATTTGAGTTTTTTTTCAAAACAAATCCTCTTGTGATTCAAGCAAATTGTAAACATAGATTGGATATGGTAAGTTGCTCATTCTCTAGATGTAAATTGAAATAGATTTGGACAAATGAGTGTTCCCTCCTGCTTGCGATCTTATTTATTTTTAAATGTTAGTACATATTTTTTTGGCCTCCATAATTTTTGTGCTACTGACACGTGGTAATGTTTTGAGTTTTTAAAAACCTTTCTGTTTTTCAGCTTTTCACATTTTTGGGTTTGTCGTAGATCCTCTTCTGGCGTAGCTTTTCACGTCTTTGGGTTTGTCGTAGATCCTCTGGGGGCGTCGCAGATCCTCTTTGCACAGCAACGATTTGAAGCCTGTCACGTTTGTTGCCTTTTTGGAGCTGCTCGATGTCCATGTGCATGCAACCATGTGTAGCTGCTACCAACTTGAACAACTGAATTGTAGCTGTGATTTATAGAAAGACAGTTTTCACGTTATCAGATGCAACATACATGTGATTTATGCAAGACAGTTTTGAAGAAAAGAAGCGAACCTGAGATTCACGAGAAACAGAAAGCATACACGTGATTTACAGAAAGAAAGATTTGAAAGAAAAGAAGAGAACCTGCTGTTTAATAGAAAGAAAAAGCTGCATGGCACATGGTTGGAAACTTTTACCACGTTTCAATTTTTGGGTAAAATTTCTACTGCCATGTTCCAACATCAAATTTCTACTTAGTAATGTTTCTTCTGTTCACGGTTGCTAGGAACTTGTTCACAAGTAAGTTAATCAATTTTGTCACAATATAAACTACCAACTACAATCTTACAAGTAAAACAATAAATCCAATGGGTGTTGCATATACAAATGTTTTGTGAAGAAAATGTTTGAATATGAGAGGTTAGAAAATGGGTTGTGCAGACTACGATCTTTTGGCCGAGTTTTGGGGAGCTCTAAAATGAATCCGGAATTGGATCAATATCTAATTCAATGGGGAAAATGAATGAGAGAGAGAGAGAGAGAGAGAGAGAGAGAGAGAGAGAGAGAGAGAGAGAGAGAGAGAGAGAGAGAGAGAGAGAGAGAGAGAGAGAGAGAGAGAGAGAGAGAGAGAGAGAGAGAGAAGACAACTTCATTAGTGTATTTTCCATTTCAAGAGATACATTTTGCAGCTACATAAGATTGAGAACCTCTTGCGAGTCTTGCTCGCATCGTCGTCTGTTTTCGCTCATTCATTTTCACCCCAGGGCGGAGCTTACTTCCGTAGTTTAGTGGCCCCAGGCACTCTCGTATCTTTTCAATGAAGCCCATCTCCTGCCAATCTTCTATCATGGTGACGTATTGTGATGACATGAAGGCCGCTCTGTAGTATAGCCGGCCATCATCTCATGGTCTTCCTCTGACTGGAGGGCTACGTTGGGATTGATCCTGATTGGATCCAAATCACGATCCCAAAAACAATCTTGCTGCATCAGAAAGGCCATGGATCGGCAATATTCGACATTTTCTTGCATGCATAGATCGGCACTGGTCTTATATTTGTGCCTGAAGTCTAGCAACTGTAGCCTTAGGTCATCCAAGGAGATTTTGTCTAAAATTCTTGGAATCATTTGGCCTATTCACCAATTCAACCCGTGGCTTTTCTACGGCCATGGATTTCTTCGTTTGAGCGGCATGTAAAATGGGTCGATTCGTTTCTATGCCGGTTCCCTCAGGTATTCTTGTAGCTGCCTGCTATCTTTCAAGACCTTGCTCCGCCATTCAAGTTGCGGTTGCAGTGCCGCAATGATCTCATCCCTGGTGGAGTATTGGCTTTGATCGAGCTCCTCTTTGCCTCCCCTCATGTTGGGAGGATATTTCCTTTCAAATTTCTCCGATTCTTTGGTATCAGCCATCTTGCCCCTAGGCATGGTAGGAGAAGCTGCCCTACGTTGTTGTGGTAGCCTTGCCAGGTAATTGTCCAGGGCCTTAGTGCCCGTATCTTTCAACAAAAGTGACAAATACAACCTATACGATCCTTACCTATACAAAGAAACTTTATTTTAGTCATAAATTCTATAAAAAATATACATGTACATCATATGTACTCTCTATATTCCATAAAACAAACCTATTTAAAATATGTTTTAACCAAGGCAGGGCCATGTGGCCTCAGCCACTTTTCGCTTGTTTTATTATGGACCTCATTTCCCTTTGTTGCATGTGATGAGGGTTTTCCCCATTTTTGCATGAGTCTCTTAGGGAAGAAACATTTTTTGGAAGTTGCTTGGCCATTATGGTTTGCATGCCAGTTTAGCCCAGAGGTAGGCAAACTCAGCAGTGTGTAACTAGTGGTGAGAACTGTGGTTAGTGAAAAGTGATTCTTGAGTGACCCTAAGAATTAATTCATCGGTTTTTTTGATTAACTGGAAATAATGGGAAGAAAGAATGTTGCCTTTGATAGGAATTCTAACTGTCAAATTTATGAACTTGGTTATGAATTTAGGATTGTAGTCAAGATGTTATTTCTTGGGGGTGGGGTGGGGGGGGGGGGGTATCACCATTAACGATTTAACTTTGGAGTATGGGTACTCCCTGTGAATTGAGCTAAATTGTGCTCGGGGATATTCTTTACTAAATCAATTTTTTTTTTTCGATCGGTAAGATACCGATGAGCTTGATGTTGCCTTCTAATTGATATTGATCATTAGATAAAGGACATGCAATAGCTTTTGGCAAGATACTCGCTGAATGCCAATTTAAGTTAAAAATGTGTGAAATATTATTCAACAAATTTTTTTTTGTTGAATACAGAATTGGAATTTTGAAGTTCTATATTGGAGATTTTTTATTCATGTAATTTTGCATTCTATTACGATAATTGTGAAACATTAACGGAGTAATGCTAAAGCTAGTTAATGAACAAAAAAAATTGATATTTTTCTGATATTTGATATATGTCTATATGAATTCTTTTTACCTTAACTAGATGAAATTTTTCGGGGGATCGAAAATTCTAAGGGCGAAAGAAATGGACATGAGGTTAGTGATATGTTTGTATTATGTAATTGGACTTTTGGAAATCCCTGTGGAAAAATCGCATATAACACAGTTGTTGAATTCGTTAAATTGAATTCATGCTATATATCTTTACATGACCATGAAAATGACCATAATTTAAATGTGAATTAAAATATGAGGAATGAGAAGTGATACATGGTTCACATATGTTCTGTTAGTAATGATTAAGCCTTATCCCTAGAGTGGGAACTCTCAAATGGAAGGGATTTGGAAACCTTTGTACTAACCAAAAAGGGAATCATGATGTGTTAATAAGCCATGTGTGAATCTTCTTGGCGATTCACCATTTCATAAATGGATTATTATAATCCATTATGAACAAAATTTATGGGTATCCAGTGCTTGGTTGTGATAGATATGTGCCTATAAGTTATGGATAATCCAGATGGAATTTTAAGATCTCTGGAATATCGGATATGGTGGTTAAAGATCTCTCGTACCAATTCAGATATATATATTGCACATCTATTATTGTATTATTTTGGTTATTTTGAATTCTTAATGTTTCCTTTTGATTAAGGAATACACTCGTGTTATTTCAACATGATATGAACAATATTTCTCTTCCATACATGGGTCAATGCCTAGTGGTATTCTTAGATGATATTTTCATCTACAGTGAATTACCTAAGGAACATAAGAGAATTAAATGACTAGAAGTATTTTCAAAAATTGGTTGAAGACCGGATCCTATATTTAGATATAGGATAACAAGATATCTTTTTGATTTTCTGGTGAAAAGATCTAGAAGCAAAGGACTTCTTAGAGAGAAAGTTGATGGTATGGGACATCAGTGATTCCAAAGGAAAATTCTTGTACGAGAGTGATCTGTAGACTAGTGGTTAGTAATGGTAATACTAACGTGTAAATCCATTGGTTAATTGTTTCAAGGTATTTTGGGAAATTAGAGATATAGATCTGGATCCTAATGGTATTTCATAATTTATAGATCAAAAACCCTTAAAGCTATTTCTCATATTTTAAGAACTCTTACTTCTTTTTGGTTTCTCAAATATAGACATTTGATTAAATTCATATGATCCTTTCAGTGTGAAAATTACTTCTTTTCTGAAGGACTGCTATCAACATATAAATTACTACTTGTATGATTAAGGCTTGGAGTTTGAGACGTTCCAAGATAATTGTGTTTCAGTTTCTTAAATCCGTCTCTTATGCATAGATAGATCTTAGATGCATAGATTGTCTCTTATGCATAGATAGATCTCAGATGGATGATAGTTACTATTACTCATTACAGGAATTCCTGAGTACAAAAGGACCCTATAAGAAATGCCATGTAGGATGGACGAATTCATAAAAAAAAAATCATAATACAAGAAGTGTCTGTCTGCAATAGTTAGAGTACAAAACCGCTCTTGTTACAGTCATGATTAACCAAGTTTTCTCTCGGAAAAAATCATCCCTCAGGAGAAATCAACTCTTGGGAGAAAAGAGAGTGGGGCAAGAATTGAAAAGAACAGTGCCAACTACATTACACTATAGATTGAACAAACTTAGAGGAAAAATAGCTGGACGCATTATAACATTTTCATCAATTAGCAATCACCATCTTTGAATGCTACGTAAAATGCTTACACCTCTCGAGAGAAAAGAGAGATGGCAAGATTCGAAAAAAGAAGAGCGCCAACCAAAATACACGGATTGAGCAAACTCATAAATAAAAAAAATGAGCAACATGGCAACATTTGAATCAAAGATCAATCTCATTCTTCAAGTGCTACGTGAAATGATAAACTGGTAATGTGAAATGTATAAAGGTGTTGAGTATTTCATTTATTTATTTTTTGTTGAATTGATATTGAGTGTAACCTATTTTTCCTTCTTACAATGAACAAATTTCATCTCCGTATAGATCTTCCTGAAGAATATGCTCCTTTGATTAAAAGAGGTGTCAAAGCATCTTGCTTATCAGTTGATGATTCTTTGCGCTATAGGGATGACAGGAAAACAAATTTGGACCTCTGGGCAGACGGGACATTATATCCTAAAGATCCATATTCCATGCAACATCCCAAATTTTGTTCAGTTACTCAATTGAGATATTTTGTCTATCATGGAAAGAGTGGTTTGCTAGCTTATTGTGAAAGAATAAAAGAATATGGTAATGCATTTTCAATGGAAAGAATCCATTGTTTAGAGGATGTAATTAACATATATCTTCAGATGGTGCTCAAAAAAACTATTTTGCGAATAGAATTGTTAGAAGATGAGGTTCTTCAAAATGAAAATGAAAATCTTCGAAATAATAGTGAATTGTTACAAAAAAAACACTACAAGAAAAGTACGTAGAAAGGGCGGCCAAAAACTGCCATCTAGGTAAGCTTAAAGGGTGGCTTTTGGTATCCGCCCTTTAAACCGTTGGCCACCTTTTCGATGCTGCTATTTAAACCATTTCTTTAAGGGTGGCTTTTGGTTGCCCTACTTTGTCAAAGGGCAGCTTTTAGTCGCCTTATATGCATAATTTTAAGGGGAAAAAAGAGTCAAAGGGCGGCTTTTGGCCATTCTATAAACTTGCTTAAAGGGCGGCTTTTTAGCCACATTTTATGAACATTGTTAACAAAAGTTTAAAAGGGTGGCTTTTGCTTGCCCTTTATTCAGTCACACAATTTAAAAAAAAAATAGAGCTGCCCTTTAAACCAAATTTAATGGCGGTCTATACTTGTCATTGTGCCTATTTCAGAAGAAAAAATTGGGATTGACTTTTATGCACATTTTTTAGTTTTTTAAAAAAAGTATAGAAGTGTCGCTTTTGGCTACTCTACAACCATGTCATTGGTTAAAGAATAATTCTGGCCACCCATTCATCTAAATTTTATGACGATTTATAGGGCAGTTTATGCTTCTCATTTTGTCTCTTTGACATCCAAACATCACCCTTACACTACCATCAAAACAAGTTCAAAAAATGGTTTTTGTTAATACCCTTAGTAGAATAAGGTCTACAAAAATTAATCGAGTGACTGAGAACTACTTTGTGGATTGACAATAAAAAAACAACAGAGTGATGATTATTTTTTGCCCTTTGTGTGGTGTATAAAAAACAAAAGAAAAAGAAAACAATTGTTTATACCATTCATAAATTTTTATTTAAAGCTAACAACTCTTAGCCACCTTTGTGATGAGATGCATAAGAGTAAAAGAGTGGCCAATTGTGATGAGATGCATAAAAGTAAAAGAGTGCCAACAAATCACTCTTTATGCCAACATTCAATCATTGTTTAAAAGACTTTTTGGCCTTTATACAAATATTTAAATATTATAGAGTGATTTTTTTTTTATATTGCCTTAAAAAAAAGTTCAAAGTACTCTTTTCTATGATGTATGCAAGAGTGTTAATTGGGTGGAAATTTTGGAAGATGAGGTCTTCAAGGGTACTCCCTATGCCTTCAATATTGCATTCTTGGTCATTTGCTATATAGATAGTTTTCTTAGCTCCTCCATAAGGCATAATAGATGTGAAGGACTCCTTGGAGCTACACATATGTGAAGAATCAACAAATACATTCAAAGAAATAAACCAACTTAATCGGACATTTTTGGACCCCCCCCAGTACTTATTATAGAATCTGTCCTATAGTAGACTAATGATATTTCCTTGCCTTGCACCTTTTTCCTGAGGTAGTGATATCTGACTTCAATATGCTTACTTCAAGAGTAAAATATTGAATTTAGAGATAGTGCGATTGTGCTTTGATTATTACAAGATATGGTTGTTGGTTGTAACTAAGCAAGGTCGATATCTACTATTAGATTTCTCAGCCAAATTGCCTCCTTGGCAGCATTTGTGGCAGCTATGTATTCTAATTCAATTGATGATAATGCTATTGAGGTTTGTTTTCGGTTGTTTCATAAGATTGGCCCTTGATTGAATAAGAATACAAGTTCAGAAGTTGATTTTCTGGTGTTGATATCTCCTGCCCAATCTGCATCTGTATAATCTTCAAGAATGTTGGCAGATTGGTTGACTCCATAACATATGCACAAATGTTTTGTTGCTTGGACATATTTCATGACCTTCATGAGTGTTTTCCAATGGATTGGTATGGATTTGGCCTTGGATTCAATAGGAACTGGATAAGTGAACTCTCTGAGTATGCAAGATCGGGTCGGGTGCAGAGCATTCCATACATCAGTGAGCCGATAATGGAATGAAATAGATACTATTTCTGTGAAAATGCAAAAATCATGCTTGGTAGAGGCCAAAATCTTGTATGTAGGATAAACACACATGTGTGGAGCCTGTTCCCACGTGTGAAAGTAGTGCACTATACATTTACCATAATCATATATGTTGTACATATGAGTTAATTCAAGTTCTAGTGGCTAAAAAGGCCAAAAACTAGTTTTCTAGATATATGACACAAGACATCAATCTATTGATTGCATGAGCCAGATACTTTGGATAGGTGTCTCATCCATGTGTAGAGGACAACTCACATGTGTGGAAAAAGCTGAAGTAGACGAGTTTTTGCTTCTAGAAGATTTCTATGAAGATCTCCATATAGTAGGAAATTGGACCAAAAATGCCCAAAATAGAAAGTTTGATCCAAGTGTCAAAATTGCATGATGATGACAAAGCATCCTCACACATGTGAGATATGATGCATGATCAGTACCTCGAGCTCCAAAAAGTGTATATATAGAGGCATATTTGGCTACAATCAATATGAAACATCAATCTTGATTTTGGAAGCAATTTTGTGTAATTCTCTCTATTTGCCTACATTTGTTTTGATTGTTTTGAGGTTCTATCATAGTGTACTTTATTTTCAGGTTGGAGTCCGTACTCTGACAGGGTTTCACATGTGTGAAACCAACAACTACATCTACCTTCATTAATGATTGTTCTTGTTAGGTTTTTATGTCTAGAATTGATCTAGATTGATCTTAATCTTATGTAGATTGATAGATCAAGTAAATCTAACATCCAATCCCTCTTGAGGATCAGATTAGGATCCACTCTTGGTCCATTTTGTACTTATCCCACAATCTCATCTCCTCCTTTTCTGCCTCGGTTTGAGGACATTCTTCCTTTGATAGTTTCAAACCGGGGTCGAGTGGAAAGAAGCTTGATTTGCAGTTGGTCATCCCATATTTTTTCAACACATAAGTGAGATATCGTTGTGACTGATGTAGATCTGTCTGTTGGATTGATTGCGATAAATCTGAATTTTGAGACAGTAATGGGTGGACCCATATCAGTCACCTTGTATTCCTGGGCTAGCATGCTTTTTGTATCCTTCAAGAGATTCAGATTGTTACTAAACAGTTACATATCATCTACATATAAAGTGATGATTATGAAGGAAGTCATGGATTTTGAAAACAAGATGCTCCTTACCCTTGAGCTCGTATCCCTCTAGTTGCGACATGTAGATCTCATGTTCGATAGTCTTGTTCAGAAAAGCTATTTGGACATCCACTTGGTGGACTTCGAAATCTCGGCTATAGCTGCATAGGAGAGTAATAGTCAAATTGAAGTATGTTTAACAACAGGGTCTCTGAATAATCTAGATCTGGAATTTGTAAGAAACCTTTGGCGACCAATCTAGCCTTGTATCAATTTGGTGTTTCTTTAGCATCATAGTTCGCTTTGAATATCCATTTGCATGGAATCAAATTTTGATCCTTTGGCAGCTCTATTATAGTCCATGTTTGATTCTCAATTAGAGAATCAAATTTCGTGTCCCTTGCGGCTTTCCATTGATCAACACCTTAATGTTGAAATTTCACAATTCTAGCTTGACCAATTTTGGTCACATGCATTGTAATTGGCAAGATGGCCATGTAAACAAATGCCACACGTGCCACATAGCGTAGGATGCTTTCCCAAGACTTCATTCCTCATATTACATTGTGATAGCATCTTTGAAATGAGGCCAAAATGTGTTTGGATAGGGTAGATAAATTCTAGGAGCTAAAAATAGCATGTTTTACATTGTTTTTGGAACTTGAGATCTTGACTTATCAACAAAATAAGCTAGTGAGTATACATTAGGACCATCATTAAATGTATAACCATATGCCACATGGACATCTACTAGAGGAGTAGGAAAAGCATCTGAAAGAACGACCGTAGACCCATGAATGATATCAAAATAAGGAGCATAGGGGACAACATCTATAGCATGGCGCTCAAGAGCATGAGTAGTATCAAAGTGCTTAACAACAATATCAAAGCATGCAACAACATCGACAGTAGTAGCAATGCATGTTGGATTTATCTCCTCTACTCTCCTAAATCTCATTTTAATCTAGTTTCATTCATTGCTACATCTTTATCTGCATTGTCGCGTAATTATCACCCTATATGTAGATGATACATTGCTTTTCAACAATTGTACCAATTTGGTGAAGGATGCTAAGCAGATGCTATCTTTTGAGTTCGACATGACTGATCTGGGCGTAGCTCGCTTCTATCTGGGCATTCAAATCCAAAGAGACAGAGTGAGATGACTGATATTTATTACTCAACAAAGGTATTTTCACAATATCCTTATTAGATACAATTTGATTAATTGCAAATTAGCGCACTCATCGATGGAACCAGGCCTGCGATTGTCGAAGGACCAGTGTCTTCAAACTAAGCAGGAAAAGGAGTACATGAGAGAATATCCCTATCGATCGATACTTGGATCTCTCATGTATGCAATGGTCTGTACAAGACCTGATATCGCTTTTGCAATAAGCTCACTCGGCCAATTCATGGCCAATCTTGACATCACCAATTGGAAGGCTCTTATAAGAGTCATGAGATATATCCGAGCTACCGTGGACCATTGCATCTGCTATGGAGAAGTCAGTAACGACAATCTTCATCGGCTTAGTAGATTTTCAGATGCAAGCTGAGGAGGAGATGTAGTCAATCCTAAGTCCACATTCGGATTTACATTCTTTTTCAATGGCGGTCCCATATCATGGAATAGTCGTAAGCAAACCTCTATAGCCCTCTCATCTACAGAAGCATAATATATTGCAGCTTCTCAATCTATTAAAGAGACATTTTGGTTGAGAAATTTACTGGCAGACATTGTTTGAACTAGTACACCTCGACAATCATCTTCTGTGATAATCAGAGTGCAATTATCTTATCGGCCAACCCTAGATTTCACTCTAGGAGTAAGCACATTGAAATCTGATATGACTATGTTAGGGGAAGGATTCTCGACAAAGAGGTGAGTTTAACGTACTATCAAACGCAGGACATGATTGCAGATGTGCTCACCAAGGTACTGGGCATTAATTCATAAGCTTTCAAGTACAAATATCCTTAGAATCCCAATTCTAAGATATGATAATTCATTCAATTAGAATCTTTAAGAGAATCATTAAGATATAGAATGATTAAAACTCAACTCTGAGTATCCCAGATATTCTTTTGAGTTAAATGCGCCTGTTTCTAGCACCAAATGCAAGAAAATAGCATTGATTCATCTTAATAAACTTGTTTGTCTCCTATGATAACTAGAGATTTAATCATATGAATAACTATACTCAAGCATCTGCAGACCATAAACTGTAGCAGAATAACATCCACTAGATAATCTCAATTCCCAAAAAATAAAATACTTATCTTTGTGAAAATATTTGTGAGATCCATAGGCTCTCAAAGAAAATATTGGAGTAGAGAGATTCAAAACACTGATTTGAATTCTTACTCAAATAATAGATCAAGAATTAATCATCACACTTAAGAATCATTACAATTCCTTATTATCCTCTGACAATAATTAAGTATCTATTCATGATATGTCAACCATAAATATTTAGATTCATATGATCCGTCAAATCATAATTTCCTGAAATCCAAATCATACTTAATCATTTACAGGATACTGGAGTATATGTCTAACATAACTCAAGAAAAGTAAGAGTCATTCCAAAAATCTTTCCATTAAGAAAATACTGGATTTAAAAAACCTTCCAAAACATGATTCTTTAACTGAAGTGCAAGATTCAAGTTCTATAAACAACTGGTAATTAAAGATTGAACGCATACCAAAATGACAATCATCTTCAACTACAAAAACTTTAGATTACAATCCAGAATCACATCTAGATATCCAAAGTCCTGCTGAATATCAATTCAGTTGTTATTCTTGGATTCATTATGATTCATTATCCATTTGAGCTCTCTAGAATACAATCACTAATGAGCTGAGTCCCTTCCTTAACTAAGGAATACTCTATTCCAAGAATATTGTATATCCAATGCACATAATTGTAGATTCATACAAGATTAATCGTGCACATATGAGAATAATCTCACTATGACCTAGTACATAAACACATTCTTACCTAGCATATTCCTCCAGAACCCACATATGTTACTCACATATCTCACTGAGATCTTGTAACTTAGCTACAGAATATTTTCTATTTCTCATGTGTAAATAACATATCCTGAAAATCTTTGAGACAAATAAAATTCCCTCTCAGCAATTTTCCAATCCCACTTACCTCTAATTACATAGTTTCTCCCACCTGATTAACCCCTTTTTGATCCTAGTACTTAAACTAGAATTAGGTTGATCCAATATAGAACTTTCAGACTTAAATTTTGATCAAACTTACTTCTATTTCCAATCAAAATGGAAATAGTAAACTTTTGACCTTTTTACTGTACTACTAATAGATAATGATTCAAATATCAAACATGTTCTAGATCCAGATTGTCCATACAATCCCTAGAGAATTTATCTTATTCAAAAAGTTCCAATTAGGCATCTTACTCTAAATCTATCCGAAATTCCTTTCAGATCCAATCTCATTTCTATACCCTAGCTGGTTCTCTTCCAAAAGCTATACAACCAACAGATTCCCAAATTGAATTTTATCCCACCACTTCACCCCTCTTTGTAAAGATATTATAAATTTCCATAAAAGTTAACTGGAAAGATGATATATGAAAATATCTAAATCCTAGAAAAGTTAGTAATAAGTGCTTTCACTAAAGGATTCACCCTAATACAGACAAGACTTCTCCTTTAAATATTTCCACTATGAATAATAGAAACTACTATTCCATCGAAATCCATTTATGCAACAGAAATCTTCCATGGTTTAAGAAATTGAAACATTTTAACCTTTGAATTTACCTGAATTCCAAGTCTATTCACACAAGTAGTAAATTATATGATATAACAGTCTTTCAGAAGAATAACTTCATGTTGGAAAGAATTCATATAAACTAGTCTAATGTCTTATATTCGAGAAATTACTGAAAAGTAAAGGATTAATTAAGAAAGCGAGAAATAGATTTGAGGGCCTCTGATTTTGTAGATTAGGATCTAGATTAAACCTCAAAAATTTTCAAAATACCCCACATTTGATCGAATGGTTTTTCTTCTTTCCCATATTGCGACTTGGTACTAAACACACCATTGATCATCAGATCTTTACAGTCCTAGAATTTCCTTTTCAAAATTACTAATGTCCATCAGAAAACCCTTAACCGTCTTATCTGATATTCTAGAGATCCACTGATCATCTAGCTGTCCTACTCCACAAATCAGTGGTTATGACCATATTATTGATAATGATCTATATGGAATTATTCTTGAACATGGATCAAGCGAGTGGTATAACATTGATGTAAAATTCAAATACATTACAGCAACGAGCTTTTTGATGATGAAATTGGTATTAACATTGCGCCCATAATAAGAGATCCATTCAAAGATCTGAAGCAAATTGCACCGAGCTACCAATTAATGAATCTAATGTGATATTGATGGAAGGAGTTGGTGCAAAGTCCTTGAATATTCTTGCATTAGAGGATGTCATCAATCCTATCAACAAGGAAAACATGTTAACATGGAAACTGAATTCAAAACCGTAAAATTCCTTGTTTACAGATGACCAAAAAGATCCCTTCACTGCAATGAGATTTGATATATCAAATGTGGGATGCATGGCTCTAATAACTGCTTTGGAGTAAGAAATGGATACCACTATCCTACATCAAGGAGAAATGCATAAGGCTATAACACCGGATGGCAGGGACAAAAAAAGATGCATCAAGACCATTGAGGAAGAAGACTTCCAATGTCTGTTGCTTGGATCCTGTCAACCCATGAGGAACTAATGCAACTTGAGGCTTTCCTGTGTTTCATCAATCTCTTCTTCAGTGATCTTATAAAATCTATGGGATCAGTTGTTGATCAAAGGTTCTTTATGAAAATCCGAGGCAGCAAAATCTGATGAACGGTACATGGCTACTGACAAGAATAATACAAGAAAAGATGTTTCTTATTCAAGGTGACCAAATATGATTCGACTACCGCCGAAGGATTCATGAAGCATGGCACACAACAAAGAGCTACATGATCTTCATTTTTTAGGACAAAAATGCTTAAAGTAGGGGAGTGTCATGTGCTGCATGTAATTAGCCCATGAGCTTACTATAAATTGTCAAATATGGCCATGGAGCTAAAGTAGACTAGAAACTAGTCATTAGGATACTTAATAAGTGGCTTGAACAACCTGGCTATATTTGCAAATAGCGAACTTGTAATAATGGTTGTAAGGTCCAAATTAGCCAAATAAGGCCCCAAAGAGGCACAAATAACCACTATAAATAGCTGAGGTCGTGCTAAATTTGGAGGCTATTTTTCATTTGTAGTTTTGAGTTTAAGAGATCTTGAAGCTTCTCTTTGAGAGCTTTCTTGATGGAGAAAGGTGGGTTCATGTGCTACAATCACATGAGAGCTATGATCATGCTCTAGAATCAGGCCCCTATCTTGTGAACGATCAATAATCATGAATAATGAAACCTTACTTTGCCTATTTTGGTGAAGGTTTTGCTACTTTTGTCCTAGTTTCTTGATTTTTTGGCTTATTTTCTTGATTTCTTGCATTTCCTTGTAATTTGATGTTAATGAATGATTAGATGTTTGAAAGCTAAGATTGGCACATGACACAAAATGAATCGAACACCTTTCAGTGAAGATGTTTATAAAGCACCAACGTACTGGAAATTGTACATTCGGATATTTGTGGACCATTTGGAGTATTGTCTTTAGGTGATGCAAAATACTTCATAACGTTCATTGATGACTTCATCAAGTTCACTGTAGTATACATTTAGTCGTACAAAATCAGAGAGCTTTCGAGAAATTTGTTTGAGTATACAATTGGGCTGAGAAGCAGACAGACAACAAGTTAAAGCAAATTCGCCACAGATTGTGGAGGTGAGTACATTTCCAACGAATTCAAAACTTTCTGTACTCATCAAGGTATTATGCATACGAAGACTGTTTCATACACATCTCAGCACAATGGAATTGTTGAACGAAGAAATTGTACACTAATGGAAGCTGCCAGGTGTAAGATGGCTCATGCAAAATCAACCAAAGTAGTTGTGGGCGGAAGTAGTGGCTACGTTGAACTATCTTCAGAATCTAATTATGAAATCTAGAATACCTAATAAAACTCCTCACAAAGTATAGTGGAAGTCGAAGCCAAATCTGGCTCATGTTCGGACATTTCGGATGTGCAGTTTATATGCACATACCAGACAAATTGTAG
The DNA here is from genome assembly GCA_029204225.1 of Diphasiastrum complanatum. NCBI lineage: Eukaryota > Viridiplantae > Streptophyta > Lycopodiopsida > Lycopodiales > Lycopodiaceae > Diphasiastrum > Diphasiastrum complanatum. The sequence goes on from CM055102.1 coordinate 19,756,670, forward strand.
TTCGAGATGTCAAATTCGATGAGTCAAAGTACATAGCAAACAGTGACTTATGCAGCTATGAAATTCTCAAAACTTATTATGAGTTACCAACGACAGAAGTAAAACAAGCAGATGATAAACAAGAATTACCATCTGGACATAGTAACGATTCAAAGGGATTTTAAGATCGAGTAACTGAAAGACTCGAATCACCAGTTCAAGTAGACCAGGTCGAACCCGAAAATGCAAAATTGAATTCTGAGACCCTATACAAACTGTGAGAATATCTGATAGACAAAGAAAACCACCAGTAAGATTTGGTCAGGATGTTTTCAACAAATATAGTCATCGAATTTTGTGGCTTCGCAGACGAACCTCAAACATTCAAAGAATCTATTGATGGACCAGTTAAAGATCATTGGATTCAAGCAATGGAGGATGAAATGTCATTGATGTATAAGAACATGTATGGGACACTTGCACCACCTGATGGAAGAAAATCAATTAAATGCAAGTGGATCTACAAGATCAAA
>CM055102.1:19767181-19839348 GCA_029204225.1 Diphasiastrum complanatum
GAACAAATCAATGAAAGAGGTGCTAGGATGGTGCAAAGCTCTCAAGTTCATCAAAAAAGTCAACATCAAAGAGGCACTATCATGGATATGGTGATTTTCGAATCAACATCAAGCTCATTGGCTGATCTTCACACCTTTGAACCAGCAAGGATCCATATTTGACGACCAATTCAGCCCATGGCATCAAGCTTAACATCATCATGCTTTTATCAAGTTAGTTTTTGAGGAGGAGTGTTAAAATTGGCAGGGAAGCTAACTTGATCAAATCTTGTAAATACCATTATGACTAGTAAATATCATCATTAGACATGTGTGGAGCCTGTTCCCACGTGTGAAATAAATACATTTATCATTTAGATGAGTCATATAAGTTGTACATATCATTTCATTTGAGATCTAGTGGCTAAAATGGCCAAAATCTAGTTTTCTAGCTATATGCCACTTGGCATCATGTTATTGGTAGTAAAAGCTATTTCACATGGATAGGAGTGATCTTACATGTGCCAAGGACTGCTCATATGTGTTAAAACATCAGTAGTAGGTGAGATCCAACTTGTAGTAGATATTTGTGCAAGTTCCTATAAATTAGGAAAATTGCCTAAAATCAAGGGAGGTGGCTATAAGTCAGGAAACTTGGTCCATGTGCCATATTGATGATTATTGGTGGATCCTTTGATGAGTAGGCACTCTCACACGTGCCAAATCAGCTGAGTAAGCATCAGCTCTTGTGTATATATGGTGGCTCATTTGGCCATAATTGACAAGAAAGCTAAATCTTGGTTTTGGTGCATTTCTTGAGTAATCTCTTCATTTGTCTTGTGATTTTATGCTTCTAATGGTTTCTAAGCTTAGTGTACTTCATTATTTGCTGGTAGTCCGTACTCTAACAGGTCTTCACACGTGTGAAACCAGAAAGTACAAGTTTTGATCATATTTGATTGTTCTTGTTAGATTTGTTGATGTAGATTTGATCTAGTGCTGTCTAATCTTGTGTAGATTGGTAGATCAATCTAATCTAACATCCAATCACACTTGTGGATCTGATTTGGATCCATTCTTGGTCCTTTTTGCTGTACTTTCACAGTTTGTCGAGCGGCTTCGTGAGCAAATCTGCAATCATGTCTTCAGATTTTATGTACTGAATCTTGAGCTCTCCTTTCGAGATCAATTCTCGAATATGATGGTATTTCAGAATTATATGTTTTGTCTTTGAATGGAAAACAAGATCCTGGGATAGATATATGGCATTTTGAGAATCCATCATCATCGTGCACGATTCTCCTTGTGGTATCTCTAACATCATCTGCAACCATACTACCTCGTTCGCCATCTTTGAAGCTACGACATATTCAGCTTCGCATGAGGATTGAGCCACCAAGGTTTGTTTCTTGCACGTCCAGTTGATTGCTGCTTTGGATGCAATCGAACATCCTCCTATCACGGACTTGCTGTCGTCTTTGCAGCTTGCCTAGCTTGCATCATTATAGTGTTGCAGCTCGAATCCTTTACCTTTGTTGTCTGTTGTGTAGATTAATCCCATGTTTTGAGTACCCTTCAGATATTGCAGAATTTGTTTCACCATTTGCCAATGTGCCATGCCAGGATTCGAAGAGAATTGGCTTAAAGCATAGACAAAGAAGACCAAGTCGGGTCTGATACAGATTGTGAGGTACATCAGACTACCGATCAGGTTTTGGTAGGGTATATCTTCCATTTTCTGTCTCTCCTCATCTATATTCGGACAATCCTATTTCATTAGTCTGGCTCCAACTATCATTGGTGTGGCTTTTTCTTTACAGTCCATCATTCGGTACTACTTCAATACTTTTCAGACGTACTCTGACTGACTCAGATGCATTTCTCTTCTCATTTGATTTCTTCTAATTTCCAGCCCAAGGCATTTTGTTGCTTCTCCTAGATCTGTGATTTCATAACTTTTAGAAATTTGACTCTTCATTTTCTTGATTAGTATCAAGGAGTTTCCTATCATTAGGGAGTCATTTACAAAAATAGTCATAATCACAAAACTTTTTTCTACTTTCTATATAGACATTGCAATTTGGTTGTGTAGGAGTGAAGTCTAGAGACTTCAAAAGACTATCGATCTTTTTATACCAAGATCATAATGCCTGCTTTAGACCATAAATGCATCGCTGCAACCGACAAACATATTGTCGATTGTCGGGGTCTTCGAATCCTTCAAGCTGCTTCATGAAGATTTTTTCCTCTAGATCTCCGTGGAGAAAGGCCGTATTTACATCAATCTGGTGAATTTCCAGATTGTATTGTGTCTGTATGCAAGGAGCAGTCGAATGCTTGTCATCTTGACCATTGATGAATACGTGTCGAAATAATCAACGTTGTACCTTTGTGTGTAGCCATTTGCGACAAGCCTTGCTTTCTATCATCCGACAATGCCATCTGATTTGATTTTCCTTTTGTATAGCCATTTGCAGTTTACGATTCTTTTACTTGGAGGCTAAAAAATTTGGGAGATACACCCACTAGCCATTGACATTTTGGGCTTCTAGGGTGTACAAAAGGAGAAACTTGAATGGCCTCCCTAGCCTTTGACAAAAATGGCATCTTGGCTAGTTTTGGAAGACAGCCTTGAATGCACCACTCCCCCACTCTCTTATGGAGGCCACTAGGTGTACTATCAAATGGGTTGAGGACAAATGGCAAAAAGGGCTTGAAGGGCATGAAAATTGGCAAAGCCTCATTTTGAAGGGGGACACTTGGGATTTACTATAAAGGGAGGCCACTCTTTGTGTTGAGACATAGTTGGTTGTGAGTTGGATAATGAGATGATGTTGATATTTGCTAAGTTGAGAGTGAGAATTCATTTGAGTTGGAAGTAATGTTGGTTGAGAGTTTTTTTTAGTGTAAGTTTGTTTGTGTGAGGAAAATTGTGGTTTAATTCCATTTTGTGTCTAATACTGCTCGAGGTTAGCATTACTTTGATGTTAGTTACTTTGCTTGCTTGCATGTTGGATGTGTGGTGAGTGACTTTGTGGTTGGAGTGTGTTGTCTTGTGTTGCTGATGCCATGAATACTAGCATGAAATTCTAGTTGGTGATTGTGGAATGATTGCATATTGGGAAAAGTTTGGGTGAGGGTTGCTTGTGGCTTGTGGCTTGTGATGTGTTTGTTTTTTACTAGCATGCATACTCCTTGGTTGTGATAGTGTAACTCTCTGAAGTGCTTTGTTGGTCATACTGTGAATGGTTGATGCCTTGTTAGTAGATTATGGAGTGTGTGTGTTTGATTGCTTGTCAAGGTTGCATGATGAAGCAAAATGGATTGAGATAGGGTTAGTCTTTGAGTGACTGGTTATTGATTGCCTTGTGTAATTGCTTGTGTTGGTGGATGGAGAGGAGGTTTGTGTGTTGATTGAGAGTGTTGATGAGCTGTTGGGGTGAATGCAAGGGTGTTTGTTCTTACGCTTGGTTCATTCCGTGTGAGGGATGCATGTGTGACGGATAATGCCATTGCTGTGTAGAATTGAATGAATTGAATGCTTGTTTCATGGCAAAGTGCAAGCAAAGTTGTTCACATTTTATGGCCATACCAATGTCTGATGGCCCTACCTACTTGTCTATGAGTTTCTCTGTACCCTCGATAGACCTATGGGGAGTTTGAAATAGCTTGCTGTAGCTGTCTACAGTCCTGCTCACCCTGCCACAGCCCGTTGGAGCCTGCTTACCTCTGTCTGCGGCATCCAACAACTCACTACGATTTTTTGAGGGCTGTACCAGCCTGTGACAGGCTGCCTACGGCCTCCGTGGGCGGTTTTCCATCAGAGATCAGACCTACTAGTGAGCTACGAGCCGTTAAAGGCCTACCCACAGTAACTGTGGCCAAAAACAACCTGAGTGCGAACTCTGTCAGACCTGTCTGCGGCCAATAGGATGTTGTCACGTGGCCTACAACTGCCAAAATGGGCCCTTGCCCTAACTGTGACCTGCCTACCTCTGTTCTGCCCTGCTAGCCCTGTGATCTGCCCGCTACCTCTGCCCTCTGTGTGCTTGCTGGAGGCCGCCTTCTACCTGTCTGTGACCTGCCTGCTGCTTGTGCCCTGCCTTTTCATTTGGGGCAAAATCAGACCTGTTGCAGCCTCTGATCGCTACCCACTACCAAAAATTAGATCTACCGTGGTTTTTTCTTCACCGACTAACTGTGACAAAGCAAGTGCCAAGCAGCAAATGGAAGGTGACATGGGAAGAAAGTGACATTCATGACTAGTTGGACTCTCCGACGAACCGGTTGCCTCACACGTATCTAAGGTAATTTGCATTCAATACCATTGTCTAAAATACAGTTTGCGAATGTCATTTTATACACCGTATTGTGTTCCATGTTTAGTGAATCAAAATTCATTTTGAATTTTTATTTAGAGTTTTTTTCCGTTTTTGTCAATTGTGAAACATATCAATTGGACCCAACCTCTGTGAAACACCAAAGCGGGCCGTCCACCATCTGCAGTTGAAATACACCGCCTTGGTTAAGCGTCACACTAGTCACACCCGCCATCGGTACTGTCTAGCAAAATACCTAAACCCAACGGTTGGCGAAAATACCACCGCTTATCAAACAAAGCGGTGCGTATAACTTGCACCCCACGAGCACATCATAGACAATAAATCGGTTTCCAGCCCATGTAAGATTTTTACTAATTGTAAGCCGAATTGAATGGGGAAAGAGATATTAGCAAGATCCTAACGCGAATTAGTGATCAGAAGCTTTACGGAACCGTGACCCTAGAAAGCTAGTGAATCATTGCACCAAAAGTGACAGCACCCTCTCCATGCAACCGTATCTCTAAGAGCTTGGAAAACTCTCATCGGTTGCGGAGCACAGGGCAATAGAGAAGGCCATCAGGGTTGGAAGTGGCAAATCCTCTATTGCTCACGTAGGGCCGAACCGTCATTAGAGGTGGGGGCCCTTGACCCTTTTAGGACATTTTGGCTAGACCAACCCCCCGTCAAAATAGGCCCTAACATTGGTGCGTCTGCCGGGAGAAATTTGATAATGGGCTATTGTTTGAGGGTCGGTTATCTATATATAGGGCTGTGAAGTGTACAGATTAGCCATTTGCGGGTTGCTTATGTTATTTGACCCGCCAGACGCTTAACATTGGTGCGTCTGCCGGGAGTCAAAATATTTTTAGGAGATGTTGTTTGAAAGAGTAGTTATCCATATCACTGGTCTACAAAGAACTAGTTGTCATACTACCAATAGTCTACAAGTCTTGTAGGTCCTAGTTTGCGTGTGTTGAAAACAATTCCACTATCTAAACCATCAGCCGCAAGCTAGCATGACCGTACAAGCGGCTACTACCACACGTTGATCACAAGATGAAGTGGTTAGCATCACACAGTGATGTGTGCCGATCCCACACCTAAACATACGTTATGAGTTCACAATCCAACCCTAGCTACATGTGATCTGACTTCGCCAAGGCCATTCTACTTCCAACAATTTGGACTAGAGACTACATACAATTTTCATCAGCAGGGAGTTTAGGCTGTGATGCCAAGTACTACTAGAAATCTTTCATAGAGTGACGGGATGGGTCAGAGAATGGGGTTCTGTATGAAGCCTAGGGTGAAAGTGAAAACCATAGCCCTGAGTCAAAAGTCATTACCCTACAACCCACCAACCCTAGCATCCTATAGAGATGACACTTGGTACAAAGAACCAAGAAAAACTGTACATTGGTATGGTTAGATTAGGATTGAGCAGAAAAACGACCAAGTAGAGTTAGTTAGGTCAGATGCAGTATGGGGTAACTTGGGAAAATCACAAAACGCATGTGCAACGACAGTTGATTGCTATCCATAAGTAAGAAACCTATTATGCAGCAATCATTAGTGTCACCCTAGACAAGACATCATAGGTATACCAATGAAACCTAGGTCTAAGGGAGCACCGCACGAAGAGACTTCAAATCCCCAGAGAGAGCGTTTAGGGTTTAGAAGAAGCAATCGTGGGTTTCTTGTCCCACCAGTCTTAAATGATGAGTCTCACCCACCTATAATGGACTTGGATGATATGTTGGAACCTATAGAAGAACTACCAAAACTTGAGCCAACCGACACTACAGAACCACCGTTAGTGAACGTAACACTTGCTGCTACAAAACTTGTTGCCACCGGAATGGCAAGATGTTTGACTGAACCAATCGTAGTACCCCGGAGACAGGAGGACTACTGAAGCTTAGTGGATCCACTCCTGAGTTTCATGGAGCACCGTATGAAAGTGCCGAAGAGCATATTGATGCTTTTTGGACCACTTGCTTTACCAGTGCCATTACAAATCCACATCATGAAATGATGTTTTTCGCCATCACTTTATTTGGAACGGGCCCAAAGAGCAAGGTGAGGTTAGCATCTGGGAAGGGCGTAGACACCCCAGATTCCTAGGACCGAGAAAAAGGAAAATCGGCCTAGAAATTAAGAGGACTATGACTAGAAACCGTAGGTTTAGGAAGGATATAGACCTAAACTTGAAGAGAGGGAATATTGACCTAGGTCAAGCCCTAGAGAATCTAAAATTGGAAATAGGACTCTGGCAACTTGTACAGTTGTCACCCAATATTAAACGCACGGTCAAACGACTGATGAGACCACGCACGACCAGAACATTGGAGCCACCTACAATAGGAAAAGTAGATGCGGATTTGTTAGATCGCTACTTCCCTAAAGTAGACGTACTCATAGATGGCCTAGTCATTTCAGGGGCCATAGTTGATGCAGGGTCGGCAGTTAACATCATAAGTCTAGAACTTTCAGACCGCCTTGGTTTTACTCTAGAACCCGCTACCTTGACAGTCCTAAAGCTAGCCAACAACTCTGTGATCAAACCAGAGGGCGAGCTTAAGAATGTACCCATTACTGTGGCTAACAAGACCATTCAAGTGGACTTTTATGTCATGAGGATGTACACTGGGAACCGGGGGTACTCTATACTGCTAGGACGGCCATGGCTCAGGCTTAGCAACCGCACATTTGACATCCCCGTAGGAGTATTGATTTTTGGAAGGGATAGAGGGCATACCATAGTCGACGGCTATCCCGAGGTGCCTCAGTCAGAGAGAGCACCCATACCTTCGTCTGAGTGGGAGGAGGTCATGAGTAGTGAGGACGATGGTGAGTCCACTACGAGTGAAGATGAACCAAACCTGAGATCAGTACTGGACATAGAGTGGAACACTCCAGAAGAGCTTCCTCCCAAAGTTCGAGATGCCAATATTTGCCTAATAAACCTAGGAACTCTAGAAGAGCCCAAGAACATCAAAATAGGTGCTTTCCTAGGCATTGGAGAAAAAGAAGAATATGAACGGCTGTGTATAAAGTACCAGCATATTTTTGCCTAGGACTACTCAGATTTGAAGGGGATTCCACCCGATCTAGTGACTCATACAATACCACTGAAGGAGGGAGCCAAACCTGTACGATAAAAACAACGCCGACTACCCTATCACCTAAAGGAAGGAGTATACACTGAACTCGAGAGACTTCGAAATGCTGGTCTGATATTTCTGGTAGAGAACACCGAGTGGTGCTCCCCAACAGTACCTCGCACCAAGAAGAACTCCACACACATTCGCGTGTGTGTGGATTATAAGAGATTGAACAAACAAACTAAGAAGGACTACTACCCATTGTCGTTCATAGACCAAGTCCTAGAAGAAATGGCGGAAAGAGACCAGTACTCTTTCATGGACTGTTTTGCAGGCTATAATCAGATAGCCATAGCAGAAGAGGATAAATTGAAGACCACCTTCACAACCACATTTGGGATTTTTGCTTACCACGTCATGCCCTTTGGGTTGACTAATGCCCCTGGAACCTATCAGAGGTTTATGAACAAGCACTTCGAGGATATCTTAGACGAAAACCTCAAAATTTTTATAGATGACCATGTGGGGCAACCATTGTCACAAAACATCTCACCATGCTAGAAAAGTGCTTTCAGACGTGCGCAACAACCTGTATAGCTTTGAATGCTAACAAGTGCCTATTCGGAGCCTTACGGGGTACTGTTAGGACATGTCATTAGCAAGTACAACATGGCAACTGATCCAGAAAAAATAGCTATGCTCCTAGCCATGCTGGCACCAACTACGGTGTCCCAACTTCAGACCTTCTTAGGCTCGAGCGGTTATTACAAAAGATATGTGATGGCCTATGCCACACATACTTACCAGATGACTGGCTTATTGAAAACCAATGTGGAGTGGACCTAGGACGAGGCATGTGAGAAGACTTTTCAAGAATTAAAAGTAGCTTTGGCTAACGCTCCAATATTAAAACCACCTATGTACAACAGGGACTTCTTTATTTTCACAAGCACCAGGGACACGTGCATAAACTGTTGCCTGGCCCAGATTTGGGACAAAAAATATCACCCTATTATTTTTATAAAGAGAAAACTAAACAAAGCCGAACTTAATTATAGTAAGGCTGAAAAAATTTGTTTGGGGATAGCTTACACTGCCGCCAAACTAAGACCTTACCTATTGCATCAAAAAGTGACTCTCTTTACCAAGAGTACTGCAGTCACCTTGATGATGAATAAACTAGAACCTCCTGAGCGCTTAATGAAGTGGATAATCTCCCTTCAGGAGTTTGACTACACCCTCCAAAGCAAGCCGCCTAAACTGCAGGGGTTAAACGATTGTATTTGCGAGCTGGGAGGGGTTACTGAAATAGACGATGAGTGGGAGACTGATCACTTAAGAGAACTTTTGAGGGTAGACGTTGACATAATTCTTGAGTGGTATACAGCGTTAGCAACCTACCTATCCACACTAGAGACACCCAGCAGTATGACGATTTCAGAAATACGAAAGCTATGTCTATAAGCCCTAAAGTTCGCCTTAATAGGGGGCACATTGTACAGACGAGGTGTAGAAGGGTTGTATCGAAGATGTGTCACTCCTGAAGAAGCCAAATTTATACTAGAGGAGTGTCATGATTCTGCCTGTGGGGGCCACTTTGCCGGCCAACTCACAGGGCAGAAAATTACGAGGGCGGGTTATTGGTGGCCGACACTATTCCAAGATGCTCATTTACATGCCCGGAACTGCGACACTTGTCAATGAGTTGACAAGACGGATAATAGGGTGCGATCGTTAGTTCCAATACAGGCTTGTCTCCTCTTTGAAAAATGGGGCGTCAACTTCGTTGGCCCAATACACCCAGCTTCATCTAGCCGAAAATATTATATCATAGTGGCCACTGACTATTTCACAAAGTGGGCCGAGGCACGAGCTGTGGCCAAAGACAATGCAAAAGAAACCGCTTGGTTCTTACTAGAACAAGTGATAGGCCGGTTCGGTACACCCAGAGAACTCATCTCTGACAGGGGTACCCATTTCCTAAACAAAACTATCAAAGCCTTGACCGATTAGTTGATGATCAAGCACTGGAAAAGCACACCCTACCACCCGCAAGCCAACGGTCAGGCTGAAAGCATGAACAAACAGCTAGTGGGTATTCTAAGGAAAACCGTATCAGTCCGATAGAGGGATGGGGATAAAAAACTGTACTCAGCGTTGTGGGCATATGATGCCACCTATAAGACTAGTACCAACCATGCCCTTTTTTCTAGTGTATGGCCAAGAATGTGTACTGCCAATAGAAATAGAGCTCCCATCCTTGCGGTTTGCCATGACGCACAACCTAGGAGAGAAAGAATCAATACAGCACCGACTGGACACTTTACAAGACCTGGACGAGCACCGGATAGCTGCTTTAAATCACCAAGAAACCCACAAAAGACGCATGAAGGAGATTCATGATAGGAATATGCGCGATTACCAGTTCAGGCAGGGGTGGTTAGTGTTGTTCTATGACGCTAGACACGAGCTGATGCCTCAAAAGTTGGGGCCACGCTGGAACGGTCCGTATGTAATAGTGAAGCTGTATGAAAATAACACGATTAAGCTGGCAGAGTTAAACGGTGAAAGTTTTAAGCACCGAACCAATATAAACAAGATAAAAGCTTACCGTAGTTAAAGAGAAGCCGAAGTTGCCTGTACAATATGTAACACCTTTTCATGTTCACCTTTTCAGGTATCGGAGTGAACCACCTAGAAGCATCACGAATACGGTAAACACTCACAGAATCAAAATTGTCCTTAGTGACCTTGTACATATACGCTAAATGGAAGGGTGTGAAAAACCAAAACAAAGTTCATAAAATCGAGAAAAATACAAAAAGATTATTGTTGTGATATGGAACTCACCCAAGAACTTGGGACGTATACGTTGAAGGTAGACGGAGCTTGCAGACATTCGAATAGAGAAGGTGCCATAGGAGCAGTATTGCAGAATCCCAATGGGATTGAACTAGCCAGTATAGGAGTCCTACTAGGGAAAGGATTCACGAACAACACTGCCGAATACAAAGCCCTTCTAATCGGTCTACAAATGGCCATGCGAGTTGCGCAAACTATAGGCAACCTCCGAATTATGGGGGATTCACAACTCCTAATCCGAGGTATGACTGGCATATACCGACTCAAAAGCAGGACCTTACAGGCCTATGCAATTGCCATCAACGAATACACTAGAGAGTTTTCCCACATCGAATGGATGCATATTCCACGAGCACAAAACCAACGTGCTGATAGTCTAGCTGCGATAGCGTACGACCATGATCATTACTGGAAACGTGAGCTAGGTAGGGTAGTCATTTCGCCCATAACCATTGCTGTGGAGCTATGGACAATCCTGAAAGCCCAAGCATGGTATGGAGTTCGGTGGATCAGAAGTCTGATAAACCGAGTAGGTCTAGAGAATCCCCAACTCCTAGTCCAATTACATCAGTTAATGAGCCATGAACTATCTAGAACTTGTTTTAGGTCACACCATAGGAGCATAATCCATGGGTTAATGCACACGGCCTAAGTACATAGAAAAAACCCATGCCCTAGCACGAACCTGACAGATACACATGGAGGGGGAGAGGGGTGTAAAGGTTTAAAGATTTTTTGTACATTCAACACATTGTATATTCATCTACATAAATGCTAAAACACAGGTGATGGAATTAACTGCTGAAAAGAGTATTGAAGACCCACAGAGCAGTAATCAGTCCGACCAACGCCATAAAAAACTGATGAGGTTCGTATTGAAGGAAGGACAGAGGACCGACATAGAAATCCAATGTCTGAAAGAAGAATTGAAGAAACAAAAGAACCTACGAATCAGAGCCACTAACGAGCTGGTTAGCACCAATAAGGAGCGAGATACCTGGAAGCAGAAGTACAATGACCTCAAGGAGGCTAATGACAGACGACAGATAAGCCATAGGGAGGGGTATAAACGGTAGGAAAAGATCCTAGCCAACACCAAGGTGGAAGTAGCTGCAACTGAAACTACCGTAGCCTTGCTAGCTAGGCAGTTACATGAGTATCAGAGAAAAGAATCTACAAGAGGACCAATAAGGCCTCAGAGTTCCCGCAACCCTTTACCCGCTTACCCTGTGCACCGTAAGGAAATTTTGTCGGACAGTCTATTCTATAAAAGCTTCGATGCTTACAGTTTATATCTACCGCCCATGGAGTTTCCACTAGATGTCCAGGTTTTTGAGCTACGACCATCCACAAGTTCCGCCCTCAGATTCACATGGCCACTTATCCCAGGTAGTTTTGAAAACTACAAAGATTCCTGCGAGAGCTTATGTAGGTTCTCAGTTGTTGCCGCGCACCAGAAAGATGATATCATTAGATTGGCTGACCACTATGCCTACTGCCTGCAGAATTGGTTACTACAACCTTGCAGCGCTAAGACTAAACCCACCAGGATTCACCTTACCAAATGGTGGTACAACCCCAATGAGTCCATGGAGTCAGGAGCGGGCCTAGCATTGTACCTGTAGATGCGTGATAGAACTTCCAGGGAACGCAAAACCCTAAATGAGATGTTTTATTTTAAGTTCCTGGAAGGTGCCGATCCAGCCCTTGTGGATGTGGCAGAAGTGGACCCCAATTACACTGGGGAGTTGAAGAACCAACGGACGGAAATGTGCAAAATTGCACTGTAACCACCCATCTCACTATTATGCATCATATACTAGACACGGTATGGTGAGCATCTGTTGCAAGTCTTAGTTTTCTATGCATACATCTTTATTGCATCTCTATAAAAACTCTGAGCTGCATTTGGACATTTGCTAATTTCTATGGGCATAAATGACTATATAGACGCATAGTTGAGGGGGGGTTGAGAGAAGAAAAAGTGGGAACAAAAACAGTGCAGTGGGGTGGGGAGTGATTCCATTGCCCAATGGGTAAGGCATAGAAGAAAAATATATATAAACAGAAAAAGAGAGAGAAAGAAAGACTGAGAGAAAAGAGAAAAAAAAGAAAAAAAAAAAGAAAAAGACTTCAACTGTATGTATTAGATTTCGAACCAATTTGTGAGGATGAGTGACGCCTCGCACATTCATAAGAGGTGAGGATGATTTTTCTAATTGATTCCATAGACTAGCGGAAAACCAGTACTTCCTACCATCTTGTGTATTGGATCTTAGGACAGTAAGTTGTCCTACATGGACTACTGTCAGAATATAGGGCTTGATAGAAGAGTCAGTACAGAGAGGAGACTAGATGGTTATTCCCTGTTGAATCAGTTCTTAGAGAGTGTAAGTTGAATGTCTAAACAAAAAAAAAAAAGAATTGGTAATCACCAGTCTGGACTGGTTTCAGAGTTGGGGCATTAAAGCCTCATTGCATATGCATTCACACACACATCAATGACACAGTGTTAGACACAATACTAATGACTTACATCCAAATCATCCCATCTCCAATCCAAAGATTTGCATTTGCATATCCCTCCATGCATGGGTCCAAAAATGGGCATTGTCTTACACTGATGGGAATAAAAGCATTTGCCATTTAGGTCACAGGTGGGTTTTTGCAAGTATGAAGACACCAAATTGTTCAAAGATGCTGTGGTTAAATCCAATCTGGTTGCAGATGGATCCTAAGGGCTCAATCGATGGCCTTTGGGTAGGAAGCTATTGAAGCCACCAACTCATTGTGGTTAGCATCACCTAGCAAGGATGCTGAGCCCACTATATTTGATTCACCGCCAGGAGCTGGTCTGCGAAACCAGAGACTCTGGGTCCGCCGTATGGGGACCATACTACCCAGTGGTAGTCGCCAATGTTAGCCGATATTTCCGCACGGAAAATCGGACTAATATTGAAGTTTAAGTTTGCAATAATTAAAAAAACCGGCATGTAAAATCCGATTATTAGAGAAGATTGGCACAAATTTGCCTTAGAACTGGGTCCCAGCCCGCCCTAAAGTGGCTAGACACAGTTCAAAAGTAAGAAATTGACTTTCGAAAAAATCTTCAAAAATATTTTGTGGTCAAGTTTTGTAAGACCGAGACAAAAGTGCCGGTCCACCTAGAATTGGGTCCCAGCCAGCCCTAAATGAGGCTACAGCCAATTTTGCGGCCTTAGAAATGGCCGGTAAATATTTTACGGCTTTTCACAAAAATGTCCAGTTGTAATAAAATAGCCGGTATGACCGTGCTAAAATCTCACCATGTCCATTTTTACTAATATATGATCACTCAGTGTATTTTTCAGGGAAACCGTGTTGTCGTGGGAGCCCTAGTCATGAATGCCAAAAAAGTCAACCACAGAACAAAAAACCGAGAAAGAAAAGTTTCGGGTAAAAACGGGACCGAGAAATATGGATTCAGTGTCAAGGAGTCATAGAAACCCTAACGACAAAGTTTGGGCAATTTACAGACAATTAACGAAATGTGTGGGCCAAGTGGTTACCCAACATGCCAAAAACCCAAACAAATGAGCAGTAGGCGCACAACCCTTGAAAAAACCGAAGAAAGGCCAAAACCGAATGCACCCAAAGAAAAATGAGGGCCGCCTACAAAAAATAGGGGTTGAAAAAGGGCCTCACCCAAAATTTGGAAATTAAATGCCAAAACACCTTGGAGGCTAAAAAATTTGGGAGATACACCCACTAGCCATTGACATTTTGGGCTTCTAGGGTGTACAAAAGGAGAAACTTGAATGGCCTCCCTAGCCTTTGACAAAAATGGCATCTTGGCTAGTTTTGGAAGACAGCCTTGAATGCACCACTCCCCCACTCTCTTATGGAGGCCACTAGGTGTACTATCAAATGGGTTGAGGACAAATGGCAAAAAGGGCTTGAAGGGCATGAAAATTGGCAAAGCCTCATTTTGAAGGGGGACACTTGGGATTTACTATAAAGGGAGGCCACTCTTTGTGTTGAGACATAGTTGGTTGTGAGTTGGATAATGAGATGATGTTGATATTTGCTAAGTTGAGAGTGAGAATTCATTTGAGTTGGAAGTAATGTTGGTTGAGAGTTTTTTTTAGTGTAAGTTTGTTTGTGTGAGGAAAATTGTGGTTTAATTCCATTTTGTGTCTAATACTGCTCGAGGTTAGTATTACTTTGATGTTAGTTACTTTGCTTGCTTGCATGTTGGATGTGTGGTGAGTGACTTTGTGGTTGGAGTGTGTTGTCTTGTGTTGCTGATGCCATGAATACTAGCATGAAATTCTAGTTGGTGATTGTGGAATGATTGCATATTGGGAAAAGTTTGGGTGAGGGTTGCTTGTGGCTTGTGGCTTGTGATGTGTTTGTTTTTTACTAGCATGCATACTCCTTGGTTGTGATAGTGTAACTCTCTGAAGTGCTTTGTTGGTCATACTGTGAATGGTTGATGCCTTGTTAGTAGATTATGGAGTGTGTTTTTGAGGTTGCATGATGAAGCAAAATGGATTGAGATAGGGTTAGTCTTTGAGTGACTGGTTATTGATTGCCTTGTTTAATTTCTTGTGTTGGTGGATGGAGAGGTGGTTTGTGTGTTGATTGAGAGTGTTGATGAGCTGTTGGGGTGCATGCGAGGGTGTTTGTTTTTACGCTTGGTTCATTCCATGTGAGGGATGCATGTGTGACGGATAATGCCATTGCTGCGTAGAATTGAATGAATTGAATGCTTGTTGCATGGCAAAGTGCAAGCGAAGCTGAAATAGCTCGTTGTAGCTGTCTACAGTCCTGCTCACCTTGCCACAGCCCGTTGGAGCCTGCTTACCTCTGTCTGCGGCACCCAACAACTCACTACGATTTTTTGAGGGCTGTACCAGCCTGTGACAGCCTGCCTACGGCCTATGTGGGCGGTTTTCCATCAGAGATCAGACCTATCAGTGAGCTACGAGCTATTTCAGGCCTACCCACAGTACCTGCGGCGAAAAACAGCCTGAGTGCGACCTCTCTCAGACCTGTCTGTGGCCAATAGGCTGTTGCCACGTGGCCTACAACTGCCAAAATGGGCCCTTGCCCTAACTGCGCCCTGCCTACCTCTGTTTTGCCCTGCTGGCCCTGCGATCTGCCCACTACCTTTGCCCTCTGTGTGCTCACTGGAGGCCGCTTGCTGCCTGTCTGTGACCTGCCTGCTGCTTGTGCCCTGCCTTTTCATTTGGAGCAAAATCAGACCTGTTGCAGCCTCTGATCGCTACCCACTGTCAAAAATTAGATCTACCGTGGTTTGTTCTTCACCGACGGACTGTGACAAAGCAAGTGCCAAGCAGCAAATGGAAGGCGACATGGGAAGAAAGCGACATTCATGACTAGTTGGACTCTCCGACAAACCGGTTACCTCACACGTATCTGAAGTAATTTGCATTCAATACCATTGTCTAAAATACAGTTTGCGAATGTCGTTTTATATACCGTACTGTGTTCCATGTTTAGTGAATCAAAATTTTCATTCTGCAATTGTGGCTTTTTGGTTATACTAAATAATTCATCTTTATACGCCATTAGAAAATTGCATCTGTACTATGTATGAAACCATCAAAGTTATACATGGAGTAGTTTTACCATTTACGGGATTTTTACAAGTATTCTAGGGATGCAAGATTGTTTTAAGGAAAATCGTTTCGAAGAATAAAGTAATACTAATTTAAGTTCCGATATGCATTAATCAAAACTTGCACTTTGTGCTTGTGTCCGTTTAACCGAGTGAATAATGGAAAGTTTTGTAGTGAATTGTGTTTTCTTAGAACTCAGGTTGGAATTATAGTCGTGCATAAAAAATGTTGTGTGGTTAATTAGAGCAATGAGGGTTTCTTATTTCCGACTTAGCAAACGAAGCTAAGGATAATTGGCTAGGATTATTGGCATCGTATTGCACTGATTATTGCGAGGTGATCTATGAAAAAGTAAAGAAATGTGCTTTTGCTCTATGATAAACCTGTTAGTTGAACGACAATAAAACCGTCAAGTTGTGAAGTGTTTTTTGTGGTTTTGTCAATCGTGAAACATATCAATTGGACCCGACCTCTGTGAAACACCAGAGCGGGCCGTCCACCATCTGCGTGTGAAATACACCGCCTTGGTTAAGCGTCACACTAGTCACACCCGCCATCGGTACTGTCTAGTGAAATAGCTAGACCCGACGGTTGGCGAAAATACCACCGCTTATCAAACAAAGCGGTGCGTATAACTTGCACCCCACGAGCACATCATAGACAGTAAATCGGTTTCCAACCCATGTAAGATTTTTACTAACTATAGGCCAAATTCAATGGGGAAAGAGATATTAGCAAGATCCTAACGCGAATTAGTGATTAGAAGCTTTACAGAACTGTGACTCTAGAAAGCTAGTGAATCATTGCACCAAAAGTGATAGCACCCCCTCCTTGCAACCGTATCTCTGAGCCTGGAAAACTCTCATCGGTTGGGGAGCACGGGGCAATAGAAGGCCCATCAGGATTGGAAGTGGAAAAATCTCTGTTGCTCATGTAGGGCTGAACCGTCATTAGAGGTGGGGCCCCTTGACCCTTTTAGGACGTTTTGGCTGGACCAACCCCCCGTCAAAATAGGCCCTAATACTAGTTAGTTATTCTCTGTTATCGCTGTCTCTTTCAGCTGAGTGTGAAGTACGATACACCACGCTTGTTGAGCTACCAATTGGCAGCGTGAATTGTTTTCTTTCATTTTGTGTCTTCTTCTAGTGTGTTTCGTCACCTGGTCATCAGGCCGAACCTTGAATACTTTTCTTTCGGTCTTCGGACCTGTAAATCAATTACATGCAAACACTACAAGTTCTTATTTCAGTCAATTGTGGTTCTCATAGCCCATTTCTCCAATTTTTTTCAAAAAATCACCATCTAAGCACCCTTTTGAATTTTTAGCCGACATGCAATCATTAGATCCAATTAATAATGAGTGTAGAACAGAAATTACAATATGAAAAACTTAGAATTTGCTTTGCACAGGAACACAGATCATGTTACACAGTAATGCAGACAGAAAAACACTCTCCATAGCAAGCTCACATAGCAACTATATTTCTCAAAATGAAATTAGACTGTACATATAGTTGTTTACTCAGGCAACCCATGCATGACCCAGGTTGCCGTTGGCGGGACGCATGTCCCGTCGACTTGCCTCGTGGCGAGGCCAACTGATCCTTATCCACTGATAGGACCCACAGTACAGTAACACAATGATTCTAACTTTAATTCTAACTCTGTCCCTTAAAGTAGAGTCACTTATTATACAGTCATATACATAGCTTTAAAGTCAACAAACTTTAAGTACAAAAAGATTTGATCTAAATTTATCAAACTTTTCTCCAGTAAGTGGCTTAGTGAAAATATCAGCTAGTTGTTCTTCTGTGCTACAATGAAACAACATGAATTTCACGACTCAGCAGCCTCTCACGTATGAAGTGATACTGAATCTCAATGTGTTTAGTTCTCGCATGGAACACTAGATTCTTTGCTAGCTGAATGCCACTCTGACTGTCGCTATGTAAAGTTATGGGATTTTTCTGCTTTATGTCAATTTCTTCCAAGATTTGTCTCAACCATATAGCTTCTTGTGCAACACTACACATTGTCTTATACTCTGCTTCTGTGGTGGAAAGAGCAATTGTACTTTGCTTCTTACTAGACCAGGAAAAGCAACTACCACAAAACTGGAATATATATCTTGTGGTGAATCTACGATCATTATACTCACCTCCCAGTCCGCATCCACATAGCCACACAACTCAGGTAAACCATCATGCTTCACGTAAATCAAGCCATACTCTGAAGTGCCTTTCACATAACGCAAAATGCGTTTAGCAGTCTTTCAATGCGTTTCCGTAGGTACTGCCATAAACTGACTTACAGTACCAACAACATAGCATATATCTGGTCTAGTCATGGTAAGGTAAATCAAGCTCCCTACTAACTGTCTATATAGCATAGCATCAAATGACTGTGACTCATCAAGCTTAGAAATCTTTTTACCTGGTTCAATAGGAGAGTTTACTGGTTTGCAATCCTGCAACCTAAACCTGTGCAACAACTCTTTGACATTCTTCACCTGTGTCAAATCCCCTTCATGTCCTTTTTGCCACACTTCTACTTCAAGGCAGTAATGCATCAGGCTGAGATCTGTCATCTCAAATTGTTCCATGAGGTCTTTCTTGATAATGTCTATCATCTCTTGATTATTTCCTGTAATAATCAAGTCATCAACATAAAGAGCAATCAAATCAACCATACCATCAAAGCATAAGACATATATATTTGGATCAGAATGTGTTCTCACCATCCCCTTTGAACGAAAGTAGGCATCAATCCTACTATACCATGCACGTGGTGCTTGTTTAAGACCATAGAGTGCATTCTTCAAGCGACATACTTTATTTTCCTGTCCTTTCGTTACAAAGCCTTCAGGTTGATCCATGAACACTTCTTCTTCTAACTCACCATTTAGAAAAGCATATTTCACATCCATCTGATGCAAAGGCCAACCAAAATGTGAAGTTAAAGCAATAAGTAGACGTAGAGTATTCCACTTACAAACCGGCGCAAAAGTCTCCTCATAGTCGATGTCTTTATTTTGTGCGTACTCTTTGATCACCAATCTTGCTTTGTGCTTTGCTATACTTCCATCTGCATGGTACTTAGTCCTGTATACCCATTTGCAACCAATGGGTTTCTTGCCAACAAGTGGTTCTACTAAGTCCCATGTGCCATGCTTAGCAATTGACTCCATCTCCTCTCCCATGGACTTGGCCCAAATTTCATCATCCTTCGCTTCACCATAAGTCAAAGGTTCTTTGCTTTGAATAATGCTAGATAAGAGAGCATAATTTGCTTCATACCTTTCAGGTAGTATCTTCTCTCTTGTTGATCTTCGTAGCTCTCCCTGGTTAGATGATCCTGGAAAGTCATCTATGTCGCGGCTCTCCATCAATCTCTCAAACCACTTAGGGACATCTGTCAGGTGATCGGCTTCCTGGTGAAAATGTATCCCACGATACATCCTTCTCCTTGCGTTTGTCACCTGCAACTTCAATCCTTCTTGCACCAAAAGGTTTGTCCCTACCTCTCCAACCTGTTTCTTGAGGTTGAGTAGTAGTATCTTGAGATGTATCCTCATGTTCATCACTCGGAAGGTCAATGAATGGATCATCATCAGGTGGATGAAGAACAACACATGGAGGTTGGTGGAACTTCCAAAGCATAAGAAGGCAATAGGATGCAAGTGGATCTTCAAAGTAAAGAAAAACCAAGATGGATCAATCAACAAGTACAAGGCAAGCTTGGTGGCAAAATGATATGTTCAAGAACATGCATTAGGGGAAGTATGGGCTCAAAATGGGCCCTTGGTAAAGATACTTTTGATGACTTCCCACCTTTTTCTCTTTCAAATAGACCAATAACATTCATCCATGTGTAAAGTACTGTTATTGTGATTGATGGCTTGAAAACTTTTAATGAAATTCTTGGAGATAAGATTAGGCAAGCCAATAGATTTGGCTTTCTTGACCATGGACACCATAGAAATATAGTTAGGATGTCCCAACCTTCTATGCCATAGTTCCTCCAAAGACATATGAGTAGCAAAAGCAGTATCACAAGAGTTAGCATATTCTTTGGGATCAAGCTTGTAGATTCCACCATATCTAGACCCAAATGCAAGGATCTCATCATGCTTCTTGATTGTACATGTATCAACATTGAAATTCACATCTAGTCCACTATCAAACAATTGCCCAACACTAATAAGATTTTTTGTTAACTTGGGAACAAAAAGTACATTAGACAGAGAAAGAACTTTTGATGAAGAAAGCTTTAAGGGAACGGTCCCTATGCCTTCAATAGCACACTCATGATCATTTGCTGTGTAGATGGACTTCTTGGCTCCTTCATAAGGTGACATGGATGAAAAAGAATACTTGGAGCTACACATATGTGAGGAAGCTCCATTGTCGATATACCACGAACCATCCTTCTTGAAAGGTGATGAAGAAAAACTCGAGACCATAAGAGATCCCTCTCCATCACTTGCATGAGCATCTTTCTTCTCTTTATTAGAAATGTTGGCTTGCTTGAATTGACTTTTCTTCTTGAAGCAATTGGTGGCATAATGCCCCTTCTTGCCACAAAAGAAGCACTTGATATTTTTTTTCTTCTTCTTGGATGTGGAAGCTTGAGAGGACTCATCCTCTTCTCCTTTCTCCTTGGAAATAAGATTGTTCTTGCTTGAAGAGAATTGGTGTTGATTCTTACTTCTTGTCTTGTGCTTGTCTTTGGTAAAGAGAGCTTTACCATCAATGTTGAGAGAGTCTCTCCATTTTCAAGAGTTTATACTCTTGTCTTGATTCTTCAGAAATGAGCACACTTTGGAGTGCTTCCAAACTTGGTAGCTCCTCCTTAATGGCATAACTCTGAACAAGGTTGTCATATTCCTCCTTTAACCCATTAAAAACAAGTTCATTTTGGTTGATGGAGTCTCCTATGCATGACAATTCTCTACGGAGGTCTTTAACTCTCATTACATAAGCTGAAGCACATTGATCACTTCTCTGTACACTTTGAAAATTTGGTCTCTTAGTGTTAGAAGTCTAGAAGTATTCTTTGCCTCATAGATGGACTTGAGAGTATCCCAAGCATCTTTGGCATTAGTACAAGCACCAATTTCTCTTAAGATGTCATTTGAGACATTCATCTTAATATAGTGCAGAGCCATCTTGGCTCTCTTTTTGTACGTTGGAATTTCTTGAGGAATTTGTGGTTCTTCTTCAATGCCAAGTACAATATCCATCACATCTTGTAGTATTAAGATAGATTCCATTCTAACCTTCCAAATTGAGTAATTGGAGGTTGACAATCTTTCACTTGCTTCTAATAGAAAGACACCCATTGAAGTCATAAAGAATGATGGAAATAAAAAAAGATGGATGAAAGAATTGCTTATCTTCTCACTATAGGAACCAATCAAGGGTACAGAACCAAATCCTATGTAAGACTTAGCAAAAAACTGTGAGATAGATCTCACCAGCTTGATAATCTCTCTAAAACAAGTTTTGAATCATCAAAAAAGATGAAGTATGGCAAAAGTTATGGTTCTCTGAATTTCACACGTGTGAAATATTCCAAGAATGTCAAATTGACTTAAATACAATCTATTTGTATGAAACAATTTGCTTAGAACCTTTACTTTTGTCTAAATCACATATAGATGAGATTATGTAGCTTCTGGATGATTTTTGTGATCATTAAAGCAATAAATGACATGTACACATGATTTGCCACAGGTCTAGGCACCCTACCTATGTCTCTTCAAAAGATTATAACTTCTGATTGGCTTATCAACTATCATGATTCAAATTGCATCAGATTCTACACATTTCTAGCTTTCTAGTGGGCTAATTTGCTTGAAATTTGGATTTGAGGTGAGAGAGAACCACCAATCTGAAAATGGGCGGATTTAACACGTGCCAGCACATAAAATTCCGTACAGTACTTGATCTGGCCCATTCAATGTGGTTTATAGCTCAGAATCACAAGAAAACTGCAAACTAGCTAGAAGGTAGAATCTAGACAATTCCTAGCTTGAAATCTGATCAGATCTGCAAACTTTTTGATTAGATTTGCTTGTAAAACTTAGGTAGGCTCTGATACCATGATGAATTTGCACGTGTGGGATGCCCTACACATGTATTTTTGATCTCAATAAGTACAATAACACCATAAAGATCAGACTAGCATTGGTTGTCAATAGGAAAGCTGATCATACAAGCAATATTATTGTGTTACAAGCAAGACCTGTCAACAAAACATAAGACAAAGCATCATAAATGCCTCTACTTGGCTAGAGAGAGAAAATAGCATGTACAAAACTCGTGGAGAGAGAGAGGGCACAAAGAGCTTGTCTCCAAATTTGCATTACACACAAATTTAATCATTTTCTCAATGAGAATACATCACATATATATAGATCCATGGACTCTTCTTCTACTTTGAGTTGAATTGGAGTTGTGGATCCACCTCTCAAGCTATCTAGACTTATCCAAGCCACCTCACTATGTCTAATTGTGCCACATAGTCTTTTCATGCATTAAATGTGGCATGTAAAGTACAAATGGCAATTCCTATGGTAGCTCGAGTTTATACTTCTACCTACCTTGAATATTTTATTCTAAGATGGGTCTTTACTAAGCCAAAAGAGCTCAATTCATCTTTGGCATTTTTTGGACCCATACTCATAGCATTAGATAGATTTTTCAATATTTTGACAGTAGTTGCACCTCGGCCAAAGAGGCTTGGGACACCCTCAAAGCCATTTATGAGGCAAAGAACACTTCTAGACTACTCACTCTTAGGAATAAGATCTTCTAAAGCTATCAAAAGAGTGATGAGAGTGCCTCAAAATTTGTCATGAGAGTA
Organism: Diphasiastrum complanatum; assembly: GCA_029204225.1. Classification (NCBI taxonomy): domain Eukaryota; kingdom Viridiplantae; phylum Streptophyta; class Lycopodiopsida; order Lycopodiales; family Lycopodiaceae; genus Diphasiastrum; species Diphasiastrum complanatum. The sequence continues at coordinate 19,789,940 of CM055102.1, forward strand.
AAGGATCTTCATAAAGAGCTTGCATGCATAGGTGATCATCTTAATCAAAGAGAATTAGTTCAAGTCATCCCTAACGGATTGAAAGATGTCTTTGAAAACATTGTCGAATCCTATGCAATCAAGGAGGAGCTTCCAAGTTTGTAGACACTTCAAGGAGTACTTCTCCTAATACGCCCTCTAATTTTTCTCTCTATAAGGAGAAAATTTGGGTCATTTCTCACTTTCCTAGCGAAGCTCTGCCGAATTTTCTAGCAAAAAATCAACGTTCTCCATTTGCGACAAAACTTCTCATACACAACCATCCTCACACCTCTCTCCACCACCGCCACTCCAGATCCATCCCACCAACTTGCCGAGGGTGACAAACTGTTGTTTGATGAAGCATTTGTGCAAACAGAATACGTGAAATTCCCTCTGCGTGCTGACCCCACCGCACCAGATGATATAATCGACGTTGAAAATCTAGTGGAAGATGACGCAGATGACGTACAAGGCGTAGGGGCCAGCCCCAAGAAGTCGCACCCTACCGACTATGCCAACCGATGTCACGATGGCATATCAGATCTTGGGCACTTACATCCAAGATTTGGTAGCAATCAAATCTGTGAAAAATGCAAAAATAAGCTTGGTAGAGGCCAAAAATCTTGTATATAGGATGATTACACAAGTGTGGAGCCTGTTCCCACGTGTGAAAATAGTGTACTTGTCATGTACCATAATCATATAGATTGTACATATGATTTAATTCAAGTTCTAGTGGCTAAAAAGGCCAAAAACTAGTTTTCTAGACATATGACACATGGCATCAATCTATTGATTGCATGAGCCACATCCTTTGGTTAGGTGTTATATCACATGTGTAGAGCACAACTCACATGTGTGGAATAGGCTGAAGTAGGTGAATTTTGACTTCTAGAAGATTTCCAAGTAGATCTCCATATAGAAGAAAAATGGACCAAAAGTGCTCAAAATAGAAGGTTTTGTCCAAGTATCAGTTTTGCATGATGAATCATCATATGACAAAGCACCTTCACACATGTGGGATCAGAGGGATGATCAGTACCACGAGCTCCCACTTATTGTATATATAGAGCCACATTTGGCCATAATCATTGTGAGACACCAATCTTGGTTTTGGAAGCAATTTTGAGTGATTCTCTCTATTTGTTTTGATTGTTTTGAGGTGCTATCAATGTGTACTTGATTTTCAGGTTGGAGTCCGTACTCAGACAGTGTTTCACACATGTGAAACAAAAAAGTACACCTACCTTCAATTAATGATTGTTCTTGTTAGGATTTTGTGTCTAGAATTGATCTAGATTGATCTTAATCTCAAGAAGATTGATAGAATAATTGTCCTTGGATGGAAGGTTAGTAGAATTGGCAACAAATAACATGCAGCTGCGAGCTGACATCATCCAGCTTCAGCAAGAGCTGCAGGTGGCCTTACAACATGAGCAGGCCCAAAAAAATCAAGTGTTGCAATTGAAGTAGCACGAAGATGGCCTCCAGATATATATCCAGAGCCTCCCTAAGGCCACCACGGACACTTCCACTAAGGTCCAGGAGCTCCAAACAGAAGCAGCCCAACGAATCGCCCTACTCCAGGCACAACTTTCAGTGCTCGAAACACATAACACACGCTTGGGAGCAGAGGTCTAGACCCTCCAAGAAGAAAAGCCTTTTGGCTAATCTCTGCCAATCTTCCTCTCAGCCAAGCCGAGATGGATCTACTCATGCAGCAGGTGAAGGTCTACCGTCAAACATTTGACAAATACCAGACCGCATTTGACAAGTATCAATGGAGCGCAATCCAAGAATTGGCACAGGAAAAGAGCGCCCTAAAGAAATGCCAGAAGCACATGGGACAACAACCCCAGCCAGCCCTAGTGGCAATTGACAAAATTTCCAGCAAGTTCACACGTGTGGGGAATGATCCTCAAGTGTGAATGATCTTATTAAGCTTTATGATTAGCACACAAACTAGTCTAGATTGAATACCAAGATTTAGTACAGAATTTTATGGCTTAATCACAATCTAGAATGCTAAGAATCAAAGAATGATAGCTTTGATAAACAAGAGAGAAAAAGTACAAGAATTTAATGCATTAGCATAGGCCTCAACTCGAGTTAGAGAGAGAAAGAGAGAGCAATATTCAAGAAAATGATAGTGTAGATCCAAAATGGCATCAACATATTCTTAAGTAGATGTATAAAGAGCTTGACAATTAGAAGGATTGTAGTGGTTGATTTTATAAAGATTGCCACACTCTCTCTCGGAAAGCTAGAAGTTTCCAGGATTCGTCAAAAATTGTATAGCCTTGTGTGTCAAATTTGACCTTTGGAGTCAAATCTGTAATTCAGCTAACTAAGAGCAGATTTTTGGTCAGATTTGGAACATGGAGAATTTTGGTCAGCAACTTGACTTGACCCCTCTAAAATCCGACCCTGATTGTTCCTTCACCCTCAATAGTATGTTTTGAGTTGTCACCAAGCTGTACAATTTGAGAGTGGGTGTATGATTAATAGTCGTTGAACCAGTCCTTATGGTGAGTCATATGTTGAGTTGCTCCCGAGTCTAGGTACCAAGAATCGATATTCTGATTTTCTCCGACCTTGGTCAAGAAGGCTGGTTCATCTTCATTTTGTTGTTGGATCGAAAATCTGGCTGAAGTATAATTTGCTTGTTGTTGGAACTGCTTCTTCTTCTCATTGCTGAATTTTAAAGTTCTACAGTCCCTGATAAGATGGCCAGTTCTCTTACAATATTTGTAGAATAGATTTTGCACAGACTGGGTCATGAAGAACCAAAATTCGACCCTGAGCCAGAATTCGACCCGGAGAAAAAATTTGACCCAGAGTGAAAATCTGAACTACATGTTGTTCCTTTTGTCAGGATAATCTGACTGTGTAGATCTGTTTGATCTAAACTTCTAATTTTTGGAATATAGAAGCTGAGGATCCGACTCTGAGTCTGAGGAGGTTGTAGATTTTCTGACTTCCTCTTGTATGAGCAATGAAATCACTCTTGAAAGGGTGAGATGCTCATGAATTGAAATTGCCAAGACCCAATTTTCATAGGTTTCAGGTAGACTCGATAATAGAGTCATAACAACAGCAGAATCTTCAATGACTAAGCCAGTTGTAGCCATTTGCTCCAGAAGGGTTTTGAAAGTAATGAGATGGCTCGAGACACTTTCTGCTTCAGCCATTCTCAGGGAGAAATATTTCTTCCTCAAATGGAGTTTGGAGGTGAGGTCCCTAATATCGTAGAGGATTGCTAGTATGTCCCATGCATTCTTAGCAGTCTGAGTAGCTCTTATGTGACTGATTTGAGTGTCTCTGATGTTGAGAGTGATGTAGGCAAATGCCTTGCCATCTTCCAGTCTCCATTCCGTAGGTAGGAAGTTTCAATACATTGTTCACCTCCTTTGAGAAGATCAATCTCAAGAGGAGAAGATTTAGAGCCATTGATGCCTAGGAAAACAAAAAGCTAAAAAGAAGAAAAAGAGAACTTGAAAGATGTTTTCTCTCCACAATCTAGGCACCATTCCACGATTAGATCTTGAGCTAAGACCGATGACAACCTTAGTTGCCTAGATTCTCACTTCTATCGCCCTCTCTCCATTGGATTGAAACCCGTACTAGCAATACTTACCTGATCGTAGGTCCAAATACCCTGTTCTTAGCCTCTAAAATCACATCCATAGGGGTGCACAAAAAAGGGACTAGACTTACACAATTGTAATATTTCAAGGCCAAATTTGCTTTAATAATTCCTTAAACCTAACCTAACTACTATGCTTTTAAAGTCAAAATTAATGGGTATGATACTTTTCTTGAATGATGGCTTTTATCATGGTAATTTGTCTAGCCAAGTTGATGGCCTTTTGTGTTTTATAACATAAGGTTGATTGGCTGGACAAACTTGTGTTCTCGATGCCATTTCACTAACTAATACAAAGCACTATTTATTGCTATCCCTTTTGGGTAAAACAATTTCCTTTTCTCAAGCTACTAAGTTAGCTAGTTTGGTAGAGTTGATGCCCCACATACTATGTTACTTTTTGCTCTTGTTCTTTGACTTACTAATGGTTGATGTGTTGCATGATTTGCTTACCCCACATATTTTTTATATTGCAATTTTTTAGATGTACATTTGATAATCATTTTGTTTTATATATGGATGGTCCACAACAACCCCAAACATATAAACAATGGTCTAGCTAATTTTGGACATTTTTGTTGATTTTGTTAAATTTGGTCAAAGCTAATATGCTAATATTTTGAAGGCTTTATCAATGGATTATATGTGTTGCTAATTGCAAGTAATAGATGGCCAATAGAAAGCTGATTTGGGTGTCTAACTTGAATGAATGATTCAAAATGATAAAGATATGAATGCCAATAAGTTACACCTAGATTTTCTTGTTGCAATGATATTGCTTTGCATTAACATCACTATGTAAAATATAGTTTACATCCACATGGTAGCCCAAGCCGATTTTGAATCTATGGGCTCCTAGATGTTCCTTGTCCAGATTCAAGTCTTTATTGCCTTAGGTAACACTCCTATCCAACTCCACTATATATGGGGACTCTCCTACGTAATTATGGAGAGAGACACAACAAACTAACTATGGTTCAATTAGAAGAAGATAAAATGCAATTCATGTACCCTTTGGACACATTATTTGGCATAAATATATTTTGCTTGCTAAACTAGTTGTTGTTATGCACTTGAACCCATTAATGATCATATGCTTCTAAAGGTTGGTCTTTCTTTGTGTTAAGGCAAGTGTTGTAATTTCTATGTTCTCTAGTCATCAACTTGAGTATGGTGGATGTCACCTATGGTCTTTCTCTGTGTTAAGGCAAGTGTTGTAATTTCTATGTTCTCTAATCATCAACTTGAGTATGGTGGGTGTCACCTATGGTCCTAATTTTTTTTTTTGCATATAGCTCAACTCGTCAACCATGGTGCTTACAAGCATTTAGTTATTACCTCCCAACCACACGTAGTTGCAAAAGTGCCCCTTATGGCAACCTCAAATCTTTGTGTGTATACATATATATTATATACGGCCTCATGTAGTTACTGCATTTTAAAAGATAAATACGTAAGATGTTTTCTAAAACAAGAGAATGTGTGTGTGTGTGTGTGTGTGTGTTATAGTTATAGCTTGGGCCAAATGCATGATGCACATTCAAGTTGGTGAGGACTCCATCTACTTTTGAGTGGGAGGTAGCATGCATTATCAAAATTAAGAATCATACCTACATAATGCTTACATAAAGTTAAAGTTATGAGTTATTAGTAGGTGTAGTTCATGGATGTGCTAAATTTTTCGAAACCATGGGTTAGGATAAGATGTCCACATCCAAAAGTGGTGGATTTCTTGAAAGTTCCAAATCAAATTTGTGCACGTGGCCAAACCATCAACATCTAGACCGAGAGACTCACACCACTTGTTACTCAAGATTTGAATCCTAGTGCCAGTGAGAATAAAAGATTGCCTTTTTTACAAAAGAAAATTGGTCATAAAAAAATGTGCCCCTTCTTATAGTTACATTTGGAAAACGTAAAGACGACAACGGCGACAATTTAGTCACATGGCATTCGCGACAACGTAGCTACACCATGTTGTTTGAGCTATTGAGTATGAAGAAAGCGATGGTGACAACGTAGTCATACCATACACCGTGCCGACCACATGGCTTGGCATACAGAAGGCAGCTATCCCACGCATACAACAACATGTGTATGGGTTGGCTGCATCTATAGCCGACTACACGACACGAGGAATGAGATATGGCTACAAGGCTACTTCTAGTACCTTTCTCACCTTCCTTGCTTTCTTTTAGATTTATGATGAGGTGGTTTCCCCCAGCCCGGGGGGGGGGGGGGGGGGTGTTTGGTGTAGAGAAAAATATTTGTTTAGTTGGCCTCGGATCGTCGGTTACTGGTACGTGGAAAGCCTGTTTCACTCATGCTTTTCTGTAGCCTTTCCGCAGCATAGCAGGAGGTGCGAGGAGGAGGTGCGAGGAGGAGGAGGCGCTGGGAGGAGGAAGAGCAGCAGGAAAACATATGAAGGAAGTTGCGATATCTGATCATCGCATAAAAGGTAGGAATGCTGCTAAATAACCACATGAGCCCTTTCTGTTCCAGTAAAGCAAGTGACTGTGTGTCTGTGAGTCTTGGTTTTTGAGTTGAGTTTGGGGTAAAACTGGAAAAGCAACGAAGATCGCAGGGCTAGGTCAGGTTAAAGGCAGACAATTGTGGTATTCGCAGAAGCTCAAGATGGAGCGGTTTGAGGGACATAGCTATGGATTTTCTGGCAAGGAGACCTTAATTTTCTTGTATTGATGCCTCACAATTGATGGATGGGAGTTTAAGGTGATAAAATAAATGAGGAACGCTTCATCTATCTGGTTTCGCGCTGTTCTTAGGGTCGCATCCTTGATTCTTGTTTCTATAGTAATATGGAATCGGTTCACATCTCCAGGCTTAAGCACTTCTTCCGATCTTAACCCTAACAAGTCGAATATTATAACTCAAAAACATCCATATTTCAGAGCCCGTTCTGTATTAAGTATTCATGAATTTTCCAGCTATGGCAAGGGTTCCCAAACGTCAAACCCTAGAAAAAGGCCTTTGGTAATATTGATAGAAGAAAAAGATGACATCTTGACAAATGGCACAAAGTTTTTGCAGGGAGCCAATGCCACGTCTGATATCTCAATTCGGCCTTTCAATAATGATTCGGATATCTCATCAAATTCTTTGACTGATTTGAGTGCCTGCCAGGCAGTGAGGGAGCACATAGGGTTTGAAGATTCATGTGCATTTGTCCGTGCTCATGCACAGTGCAGATCAGGAGGGGTTGTAGAGTATGCTGATTTCTTTTTCTGTGGATGCAAGAATGCCCCTGTGCTTGGTTATTCCTTGCTGGCTATCTGGCTTATGGCGCTTTTCTACATGCTGGGAAACACGGCCGCTGATTATTTCTGTCCTTCCTTAGAAAAGCTTTCGAGTCTCCTGCATCTACCGCCAACGGTGGCAGGGGTGACTCTTCTTCCTTTAGGCAATGGAGCTCCTGATGTGTTTGCCAGTATTGCAGCCTTTGTTGGAGCTGGCGCAGGAGAAGTGGGGCTGAATAGCGTGCTGGGGGGTGCAGTGTTTGTGACATCTGTGGTAGCTGGTGCTGTATGTCTCTTGGTGGCAGGCACATCGCCACGCTTGGATCAACGATCCTTCATACGAGATGTGAGCTTTTTCCTTGGCACACTTCTAGCTCTCTTCCTGATTCTTTTTTTGGAGCAAATCAATTTGTGGGGAGCTTTGGCTTTTGTGTCCATCTATGTTGTCTATGCAATTACTGTTGCTGCTTCAGAATGTCTCAAGAGAAAGCCTCACAAGCTGCATTGGCATGTATTGGAGCCAGTGCTAGGTCATACTCAAGCCTTTTCGAGTTCATTTACGAAAGAAGGTGATGAGGATGGATGGTATTCCCCTCTGATGGATCCGGAATCAGAGCATGATCCAGGGCTGCCAGAGACTTCATTGCCACAGTGGATGTGGGTTTCACATAATGCTATTTTCTCACACCAGGCTGTGCCTGAAAAATTGGAGACGTCTCGCCCCCTTTGGGGATGGACTGAATCACAAGTGACTGGCTATACCTTTGGCATGGCAATACGGAAGTTCTTCAACATACTAGTGGAGTATCCTCTTATACTACCAAGACAACTTACAATCCCTATTGTAGAGGATGACCGCTGGTCAAGATTCTTTGCTGTGGCCAGTGTGATACTGGCTCCAATCCTCGTTGCTTGGGTAGGAAGCACTGGAAATGGATTCTCTGTTAGACAAAGCTGGTCAGTTTATGCAGTTGGACTATCTTTTGGTGTCTTGTTTGGACTCTTCGCATTTTTCACTACAATACCAGAGCATCCTCCTAGAAGATTCTTGTTCCCATGGGTGGCAGGTGGGTTTGTCATGAGCATTGTGTGGTTTTACATTATAGCGAAGGAGCTAGTGTCAGCATTGGTTGGAATGGGTGTTATATTTGAAATTGATCCAGCCATTTTGGGTCTAACTGTTTTGGCTTGGGGTAATTCAATCGGAGACCTGATGGCAAATCTTGCTTTAGCATCCAACGGAGGAGATGGTGTGCAAATAGCCTTATCTGGTTGTTATGCTGGACCAATGTTCAATACTTTGTTGGGCTTGGGAATATCACTTGTATTAGCTAGTTGGCATGTGTATCCTGCTCCTTTTCTAATTCCAAAGGATGTCAGTATCTTTCACACCCTGGCGTTTTTAGTAGCTGGGCTGTTGTGGTCGCTTTTTATGCTGCCCAAGCGGCAAATGCAGCCAACCAGGGTTCTAGGGATTGGATTGTTGGTTGTGTATGGGTCCTTCTTGAGTTCACGAATGGCACATGCTTTAGGCCTGATCTCCATTGCAGGGGTGTTTTAGGAGCAAAGGATATCTCTATTTGGATGTTGGATTGCCCTCGCTTTGCCTTTGACAGTATAATACGTGTAAGCCTTTTATACTGGTTTACCGGCATTCATTATGTTCTGTGCCTGCCATTTTGTAACATTCTTGTCCATGAAAGTAAAACGATTACCTTTCAAAGTGGTAAAAAGGGAAGATTATTGTGAGCTATTGTAAATTGTGTTTCCATTTTGTAGGCTTGCATATAGGCCTGATGTAGAAATCTATTTCATCTTTTTAAGTAGTTTTCATCAAGTAGTCAGTGTTAGAGCAACTTGTGCTATTCTAACTCAGCACCATGGTTATATTTAACAATACCTTTTGTTGAGCACATAAGCTAATTACTTTATTTCACAATAATAAGCTGGAAATAGAAACTAAGGTAGTATTTTGGTAATTGGAACGAAAAACAAACACAATAGTACATGATCAACAAAAAATCATATGAGAATATTGTTTGGGAAATTATTACTATATTAAAGGTGGTCAGATATTTTCAACAACTGCCTGCCTTGTGGAGTATGACACTTGAGGATAGAAATGCTTAAGTAGGGACAATGTAGGAATGGTTGCAAGGCCCAATTTAAGCTGAAAGCATCCCAAACTCATATTAGTGGCACAAAGGACCACTATAAACAAAGGAAGTCATGCTTATTTGGAGTTGTCTATTTTGAATCTCCTATGTGATTTGGAGCTTCTCTTTAAGAACTTTCATGGTGTACTTGGTTTATGTGTCTACCATCACATGAGGGCTTGATCATGCTCTATAGCTTAAGGCCTTATGTAATGAATGATCATTAATAATGGAGATACTCTTTGCCACATCTCGTGACACTAATTTGTCTAGTTTTCTTGATTTTGGTCTATGCTTTTCTTTTCTTGTTTTGCCATGTAAATGTGATGTTAATGAAATGTTAGGATGCTATGATTGCATGAGAGGAATTCCAAAATAAAAAATGATTCTTTGTAAAGATACTTTTATTTTTTTCTCTACTTTCAACCACCACCTAGCCCAATCAAAATGCACAGAAGTCAAATCTACGTAGCGTAGCTCAAATAAATTGGAACAAACTTTGAAATTGTTGTTGGGCAACATGGATGTATTCCATTGGTTGGCTCTTCCTGCCCAGTACGTGCCAATTTTCTCGACGTCAATACCTCAAATTTGTTTAACTATGTTGGTTAGGATAAAGAAATGTGTTAACTAGAGTAGTTAGCTACATAATGGTAGTAGTGCACAGTAACATGTTACTGTGATTTTCTCGTGGGGATAAATGTGACATGAAAAAATGAATTGAATATCATACAAGAGAGATTTTGGCGCCCAAGCTTTGGCAATAACAATGGCAAGGAGACCAAGATGAGTCTGTGATTTTTTATAATGAGAAAGATGAAGCTGATAAGTGGATTCTGACAAAATATACGAAGAACTCATGGGTGTTGTTGCATCCATCATCAAAGGACAATTTTTGACAGAAGAAAAGAGCAAAAATGAATACAAACATTATTGGCAAGCAAGGATTTTGGAGTTCAAGACAACTCATGGAGGTCATTCTATATCAGATGTATTGGTACAATATGTTTACATGCATTCAGAAATAAAAGTACAAGATGTCAATCCTCATGATCATCGAAAATATAACTGTAAGTATATCAAAATATTTGCACTTTGTTGCTATTATAGGTGCTTTTTTATTTAAGATCTGAATATGATAACATCTTTTATATAAGTGTTTTTTCTTTCAGATTTATATCCATCGAACATAAGTGAATGAGGGCCAGCACAATCACTTGCAGGTATATTGGATGTGATTCACTCTGATGTTGGGAAGTTGCAATACAGAGGGAGAAGTCCAAAGGATCTTGCAGATTGTGGCATCTTCTTTTATGATTCTATATATATTCTAGACAGGGATGGGAGTTTTGGTAAGCTTGAAGAGATACCATTGCCCAGTTTTCAGAGTGCTGAGTGGCCTACTCTTGACAATATTATTTCTGAATTTTTTAGATGCAAGATATTCTTAGATGTGAAGAATGTAATGAAAATTAGTACCGGATCAAAGATTGTTCACCTAAGCTAGTTTGTCTCATTATATATGGCTGCTGATTTCTTCTCAAGTACAACTGTCCGAAGGACACCAACTTTATTTGTTTGTAAAGATTTATCAGATCTTATGAATCAAGACTCGACAGTAAGACGAATGGAGATATAGAATGTAGGATAAAAAGATTTTCAATGATTTTCTATTACCAATTGAGAAACAAATGGTTAGTCTAACCTTCAGCTATCAGAAATTTAAGAAAACGGGTGGGACTTGGCTACCACTAGATCAATTCAAATGGATGGTCACACAGACCGAGAAGAGATAAACATCAATACAATGAGGAATTTCTAACTATGATTGAGGTAGAAGAGCACTGGAGCCTTGATTATATCATATCATAGTTGGTTTTTCTCTAACAACCTACCTAATTAGAGTTAGATTCATTATCAATGGTAGACTTGTAAGTAATCCATAACTGTTGCCTATGAAAATGAGTAGATTCAAAATGATGTTGTACACAAGTATAAGTGCACTAACATGTTTTTCTTATTGTAGCTACGAAAAACACAGGAGCTGACAACATGCTACAAAGATCTGCCATCAACAATCACTATTGTGGAGGAGCAATAGACGAAAATGCATTCATGTTAACTCAATACATAGACACTATATTTCAATAAGAGGAAGCCCTGGTTGGACATTGGTTTGGTGGTACAACATGGATTGTCAAGGACACTACCTTTTTTTTGGGTGAAATGCACACAAAAAAGATTCAACAAAGAGAGAGTAGGCCCACCACTTAAACCCCAATACTCCAAGAAGGTAGGCCCATCATTACTAGGGACACTTTCATTGCATTAACTTGTGGGTAGCATCTATCAAGCTCCCTCCCAAATTCTCAAAAAGTGAAATGTACTACCAAAAGGTACAATGAAAAATGAGTTTTTTTTTGGTACCACCAAACCATGCCTTTAGCCGTATAGACTTTTTATTTTAGTAAAAAGAAGTCCAAGCTGGGCATGAGTACAAACAAAGAGAAATATGCTACCTTTTCATGTCACTATATTGACTCCTTATTGCAATAAATTGGAGCCTATTTTTCTATCAATATATTTCAACAATTCCTATACATTGTATAATATCTCTATGTTTTGCTATCTATAAGTGTCGCGTCTTTGTTCAGGATAAATACATCCTCATTAGCATCACACAAATCATGAGGCGATGTCTTTGGTTGAGATGTTGTCGTGGCCAATATGCTGAGGATGATCTCCTGTCGTTACATGTATACTTCGCTTGCTGTGTAATCACGGACGACAAACTGCAAGAAGAAATATCAGATATTAGATGATGATTTATGATAAACAATTATAATTCTTTTATGAGAAAGGAAACTGAACAACGCACGTTCGAAATATCAACATCCTCCTGAATATTGTACCACTCAAAGAATATCTTTCCATTGAAAAGAATACACTAGGCATAGCTAAATGAGTCATGTTGCTGGGGTGTCTGCAATACGTTCAACAGATTAATAATGGGAGGGCGAAGCTGACACTAAACAGAGATATTAAACAAAAATATGCAGGAAGTGTTCAATAATCAACTCAACGCTACCAATTTCACAAGTTCCTACCATTGGCATTCTCTATTGAAAAGTATTTACAAAGTGCTGACAACAGCGAGTCAATGTCTTTATGTGTGTTACTCGCGGAATTCATCTTTACACAAAAAGATTATTACATTATTTACAGTTCTTTTTATAGAGACTATATTCAAGCTCCAGCGATCACTGCAAAATCAAAGAAGCATTCCATTAGATATATAATGCAATAATTAGATACAACCTTAAATATATAAATAGCAAGAGATAAATAAACCAACATACTTGGTATGATATGGCACTATTAGAAGAGCATCCACCAAGAAGACATTGTGTCTAGGTGTCGTCGTCATCCTTGATGGATTGCATAAAATTTTTTCTAAGAAGATAGACTTCTCTCAATGAATCCGTTGCAATTTCAAATTGTAGGAGAGGGAGACCCACCTCTATCACTGGGTCACTGATAGAAGCCCTCCCGTCCTTCAACGGAACACAGTTAGGGATCCAAAATTTTAGACTAAGGCCAATTTTTTCTATTTTGAAAGGAATTGGCAAGCCGATATTATCTAAAGCTTCAGATATATCTTTCTCAAACTTTAAATAATTTTCAGAATCTGATGCTGCAGGAGGAGGGAAAAAGAGTGATTCGGATGGAATTCGGATCTAATTGCTGGTCACTGTCGGCTATATCATTCCTACAATCCTCCAGAGTGTAGACAGGCACTGTTGACCTACGTTTAAATTAATTCAGCATTCAACAAAGTTGAACCGATGTGCGAAATAGATAAAAGAAGTGAATGAGATAAACAAATAATAAGCAGACAATAATTCAATCAAGATCAGACAATTTAGAACGATATGTGCTTAACAACTACAACATCATCTATTGATCCTCTTTGTTCAAGCACTGTGTGACAAACCCACACAACGCATCGGCGTGAGAAAAGCAGTGTTCTCCCACGAACAATGTCTCGCTTACTAGCGAACTTCTTGGATCTCTGTGGATCCTTCTGATTTTTTTATCTTCTCATTTCTATATATATTAGGTGCATCTCGCAACTGCTTACATTCAGAGTAACATCTTGATTAGATAGATTAAGCAATCTGAGACTAATCACAAATTACAAGAACGGCTAATTAGGCACATCCTAACGTTCCTCTGGTGATGTCATCAAAATCATATCAGGAAATTGTACTTTATGGTACTTCTTTGATCTTCCTAGTACTTGGAACATGAAAAACCGAAAGTATTTGGTCTTCGGGTATCCCGAACATTGGTTGTTCATCGTAAGGTCTTTGGATTGGTCTCAGCCATTTTCCTTTCGTCCGCGTTGTCCGACCTTTAGCCTTTCGGTTGAGCTCCTCTTGTTCGCAAATAATTCTTCTTCATCTTCGAGGCGTTCATCTTTGAGGTGTTCGTCTTCGAGGTGTTCAGCTGAAACTGTTAAGTTCGCACTTACTCCTTGTGGGCAGACTCTTAGGGTTTCGACATGTTGGGAGTCGAGAGCTAGCAGAGCTTTGGTGACAAACATATTTTGTTTCTTCAGCTCCCTCTCAAAGCGTGGTAGCTTTATGACTCCAAGGCTGCTCCTCTATTTCTCGAACAAATCTTCGTCTAAGGCCTTTGTGAAGATGTCAGCGACCATTTTCTTTATGAAAGTAGTTTTCAGCTTCTTCTTTTCGACCAGGTCCCTTATCAAGTGGTATGCAATGTGTTTCATCCTTGAGTGAAACACGATATCCTTTGTCAGGTGTATTGCAGATGTATTATCCATCTGCAAAATCAGGGGCTCATTAATCGTTTCATCCAGTCTAAGAATCCCGACTGTCCTAATCACCAGAAGTCTAACAATGTTGTCCAATCTTCTGAACTTCTGCATCAAATGAAAACCTGGTAAAGCTCAACAATCTCATATGGATAAGCTCACTGCCGATTTCCAAGCTGCCATGAAATAGATTGCTGAGAAATCTTTTCCAGCAAGAGAAAATGTTTGGTGTCCAATCTGCTCGCAACATCATACTGCTAATGAATGCCCTCAACTACGAAACCATTTTCTAGCAGCAACCAGACCCACCATCTATCGAGCATACCACCCCTACCCTCCACAACAGCCTATGCCACGACCAGGGGTCTACCAACCATGACCAATCCAAACCAAGCTGTCTTTGCCGCACATCAACTCCTAGCAATACAAGGATGTTTTATTTGTGTAGGTAAGCATCCTAGTGTTTGTTGCCCAGATAAACTCCGCTTTCCTCTAGCTTGTGACAATTGTGATATTGAACATCACGTGAAGGACTGCCCATCCTGATCCAAACATGTTGTTCAGTGCAAGTAGAAACTTTACCAGTTGAAACTCATCCTGCATGGGTCTTGACTCGAGCACAAACCCAACGCCAAGCCCCTACACTTGCACCCAGCAAAACTCAGTAGCATGCTGTCCCTCCAAGTGAAGATTTGGCTGCATCATCAGTATCGCCAACAAATCCACAATGCTAACCAACAATCTTCCACCTCCCATAAAGTACCTCACAAGTCTTTTGAAAGTAAGACCCCTGAAGGTACTGAAGTCTGGGGGGATTTACTGCAAGCCAATGTCACTATTCCTTTCCATGTCCTTTGGAAGCATGCTGGCAAATGGAAACACCAGATCCAGTCCACCGACACCACCACTGATGAGTTGCCCAAGATGCCCTCACCAATCCACTCAGTGAATGGGACGACATCAAAATCCCAGCTACCCATCGCCAATCTCGCGAAGTCCTAGCTGTTCTTGATGGCGGCTCAGGTGTCAATATCATTTCCACATCCCTCATGCTAGAATGGAATCTGAGAGACAAGCTTACCAAATCCACTTGTCAGCTTAGGATGGCTGATCAATGTGGGGTCCAATCTTCCGGTTTCCTTCCGCAAGTGCTAATCGAACTAGGAGGTCTAAAGTTTTCTATAGATCTAGTAGTACTTGATATTCCCGGTAATGCCTATTCCTATGAATTACTACTTGGTCGCCCGTGGCTCACCAATGCACGAGTCGTTCATGACTGGAGCAAAGGCCGAGTCACTTTTGAAAATCGTGACAGTTCTGTCACCATTGATTCAACGGGAAAACTCAAACCTGCACGCATTCATGACGAAGGGTTCTCAACCACCAATTCAGTGTTTGAGCCACACCAGTCCAGCCACGAAAAAAGTCATTATGTTAAATCTACTGATATCATAAACTGGAGTCACAGTTTAGCTACCATTGATTGTGTGAATGCCGATTACTGTGCTCAACATCAGAATGATTGTACCTCTCCACTCCCGATCGATCACGACCAATTACCTAATCTTGATACACCTATCATCAATATCAATTTTATTGATATTCTTCCGCACAATGATGAGTTACTAAATGTTGCATGGCTACCTACTGATGAATCAGAAGATTTATTCGTAGATGACGAGAATGTATTACGAATTCAGAATTGCCCAGAAGATTTGGGCATCTCTGATATTCATATCCTCAATTACAGGAAAGCGCTTCCACTTACGGCCTTTCTGCACCATGCATCAAAGTGGAACAGGTTGCCAAGGTTACAGTTGAAAAGCCTGATACCAAATTCTACCATGTCAAACGCCCAAAGTATCCATGGGATCTTTGTGAGGAGGAGACCATCTTTCAAATCAATGACGAGATCCTCCATGATGTACCACTCATTCCTCATCCACACACCTCATGACCTTTGAAGCCACAACCACGTGGCCATGCTATGCAGGAAAAGATGAAAAAACCGTTTCAAATTCAGCCACCTGGCGACCTAAAAATCGTTAGAGAAGTTCCTGAGATTGCCCTTGTTCCTACACCAACCCTCGAACGTCCCCAATCAGCATCCCGACAGGTGAAAGACAAGTCCCCCCTTGAATCTCTAGCCCATGATGTCCCTGCATACTTTAAGGAATATACGATCAAGGATGTCACAATCCAATTCCATCTCAATCGCGAACAATGCAGATGGCTTGAAAAGCTCCTGCAAAAATATTGACATGTCTTTGTGTGGACCTATAAAGACATGAAAGGCATCTCACCCCAGGTGGTTGTGCATCGTATTCCGCTTAAACTGGGTGCTCAAAATCAAATGTATAGTGCAAACATTGTTTTAATTGGAAAGGTTTCTTCATTTTTATGCAATAATCTTCAAAACCTCTTGTCTAATATTAAAAACCTCATTGGCAAAGGGTTACCTCCAGCATCCTAACATAGCTCAAGAATCCTCAAAGCCTCCAGTCTGAGTGCCTCGTAGAAAACTTCTCTAGCAACCCAAATGCGAAACATCTTGTCACCAACAAGAATATTGTACTGGTCTCGAGCCATAGCTCCTCCCAAGCAATTTTTGAGCCACTGACACCTGGTCTCATTAGAAACATCTGCCAAACGCAAAGCATTCAATTTCTCCAAACCCAATGAGAATCCCTTTTCTTCCAAAGCTTTTGTGGTTATCATTCTAAACCACTGATCTCCACTCTTGGGATCCACGACACCCAATAATTTACTCATGCGATTGCCATATTTTTTTCTTATACGCAATTCAACATCGGCCTGATGTTTTGGTTGAGTTGATGTGTCTATTGTCTTACTCAATAGCTCATCAACCTCCCGCTGAATCTCATTCTGGATACATAAAAAGCAATACATTATGCATCTTGAAATTTTCAAACAAACAATGAAAGTGATGGAGTCTTTTTCAGAGACAAGAGAAGCACTTACATTATACACAATCTTTGCCAACATAGAGCGTGTAAGTGGGTACCATGGCAAAATCCCCTTTCTCTTCTCCAGATCTCTAACAATATGAACTTGAGCCAACTCTTCTGTTGTGAACTTACTTTCAAAATATGATGTGTCACTCTCTCCCAATTTTCTCACTGAGAACAACACATCTTTCAACTCCGTCTTCACCATTGCTTCCTCATTCAATCTACAAGTAGACACGTGTTCACGGCGAGGCAATATTAAACATTAATACACAAATTGAATAAAAAACAAGGAACATACATAGCTAGCCGAAAAAGTAAACTACATAACATTGCTTACTTGTTGATTCTATTTAACATTGTCAACAATGGCATGGAATCAGAAGGTGAAACTTGTATAAATGTGGCCTTCACTGAAATATGCTTCTCTCTGTCAAAACAAAATGACTCGACAATCTCTTCAATCCACGCCTTTGTTCTATGATTCCCGTTCGAGCACAAAAACATCTTTCCAGAAAGGTCAGTCCAATCTTCATTGTTGGCAAGTTCTCTCTCAAAGGAGTCATTCACTTCCGTCCATATTGAGTCCCATGTGGCTTTGATCTCATCATTAACTTTCATAGATACATCACCTACTCCTTGCAAAGACAACACAAAGGCTCCCTTTTCTTCAAGGTAACCGTCCATTCTGAAAGCAGTCTTAAGAACTTTTTTTAATAGTCCAACCTGACAAACACTCTCATGGATTTAAACTCTACACAGAGGAATAGCCGTAAAACATTATCACAACCATTTCTAAGGACGCAAACTTCTCTCTAGCCTCATTTAGGGTGGGCTAGGACCCAACTCTAGGTGGACCAACATTTTTGGCTCGGTCTTTACAAAAATTGACCACAAAATATTTTTGACCATTTTTTTTCGAAAGTCAATTTCTTACTTTTAAACTGTGTCTAGCCACTTTAGGGGCGGGCTGGGACCCATTTCTAAGGCAAATTTGTGCCAGTTTTTCTCTAATAATCGGGTTTTACATGTTGATTTTTTAGTTATTGCGAACTTAAGCTTCAATATTAGCCTGATTTTCCATGCAGAAATATCGGCTAACACTTGCGTTCTGGGCTTCGCTCAACCATCAGGTTGACTCATACGGTTCAGTGCAGTAGATCGCGGCCATTGCCTTAGCAGTTCCTTGCGGTGGCTTGCATTTTTTGTCCTCATTTACAACCGTAAGGTTGACTCATATGGCTCGTTGTGGTGTGGCACATTGTGGTTTCTTTGGTCTACTAAACTTCGCCTCGTATTTGTGCAGACTGTGTAGAAAAGACTGATTTTGTTGAAGACATTGAAGATGGCCATGTCTTCAATGTCTTCAAATAACTTTAAACTTCACATTCGAATGTGAAAAGAATAGGATCTATGAGCTTAATTTTCAATAGTCCCCATTAATGTCACAGTCTCAGGTTTAGCAAGTTAGAAAACTTTTGGTGTTTGATATTGGGAAGAGCTTTGGTGAATATGTTTGTAACCATTTCTATTGTGCAGCAGTATTGAAGAATCACTTGTCCTGAGAAAACCTTTAAAATGATATTGGATTTTAATGTGCTTTGACTTGCCATGAAATCTGGGATTCAGAGACAATGAAATACAGCTGGTATTGTCACACAAAATGGTGGTAACATTAAACTGAGTATGATGCAGATCGTGAAGTAGTAGTCTGATCCATATTGCTTTTTTTGAAGCTTGGCATGTTGCGATGTACTCTGCTTCCATTGAAGAAAGTGTCGGGGAAGTGAGACTGTTTCATTTTTTGTCTTCTTCTTATTCGTGAACGATTTTGTGTCTTTGAATTTTCTTTTGCGCGGAAGTTGTTTACAAGATCCCAGACATGCGACTACACATCACAGAACACATTTTATTCAAGCAATCAAGACAAATGACAACGTAAGATAGGGAGATACACGAAAATAGAGCGACTATATTATCAGTTTAGTTTTTAGAGTGAGATCTTCAGTGTCTCGCTCATTGATGGAATGACACTCTGCTCTTTTGATGTGTTCTGTCGTTGGCAGACTTTCATGCACAGCTATAGTATCTAGTGTTTTTCTACTCTACTAGCTACCTCTCTCTCTCTGTCTCTTACAGATCTCTCTATTCAAATTATTTTCACATTTTTTTTTTATGATCTAG
The DNA here is from genome assembly GCA_029204225.1 of Diphasiastrum complanatum. Taxonomy (NCBI): domain Eukaryota; kingdom Viridiplantae; phylum Streptophyta; class Lycopodiopsida; order Lycopodiales; family Lycopodiaceae; genus Diphasiastrum; species Diphasiastrum complanatum. The sequence continues at coordinate 19,809,010 of CM055102.1, forward strand.
AGAGGATCATTTATGCCTCCACAGTGTGGAGTTTACAAGATGGCTAAACGTAGAATCACAAGACTAGTTAACACCAGTCAACTAGTTAGTCACTCTTCGTCATTGATACTCATTTCAGCTGGGCGTAAAGTCTATGACTCCAAGCCCGTTAAGTTGTCAGCTGGTAGCGCGGAAGATTCCTCTTCGTTTGTTTCGTAATCTCTCGTTTGCTTTCGTAGTTTTTTATTTTTGCGTCCTTTTGCGGTTTGCGGTCCAGGAGGTGTGTTTACGATTCACAAATGATTCGCGAATCGTTCGTGCTTCAAGTCAAGCGACAGTGACTGTCGTGAATTGTCCTCGTTCGATTTTCATTTCTTGTTCGTGCTGTGACAAAGTTGTAGGAGTTCACCATTTCTGACACTCCCTCTTGAACCTTGCAGCTTTGTACGTTTAAATTAATTGCCTTTCTTTGCTTGGCAAAGAGTGGCTTGTCGAGTGGTTTCGTGAGCAGATCTACAATCATTTTTTCTGATTTTATATACTGGACCTAGAGCTCTCCTTTTGAGATCAAATCTTGAATGTGATGGTACTTCAGAGATATGTTCTTTGTCTTTGAATGGAAGACAGGATCCTAGGACAGATAGATGGCACTCTGAGAGTCCATTATCATCGTGCTTGGCCCTTCGTGTGAAATCCCGATTGCCTCCAACATCATCTGTAGCCACAGTACCTCATTTGCGACCTTTGAAGCTGCGACATATTCAGCTTCGCAAGAGGATTGAGCCACCAAGGTGTGCTTTTTGCATATCCAATTGATTGTAGCTCCGCAACAGACATACTGTCTGTTGTCGGGGTCTTCATAGCCTTCAACTTGCTTCATGAAGATTTCCTCCTCTAGATCTCCATGGAGAAAGGCTGTCTTTACGTCAATCTGGTGAATTTCCAGATTGTACTGTGTGGCGTATGCAAGGAGTAGCCTTATGCTTGTCATCTTGACCATGGGCAAATATGTGTCGAAATAATCAACACCATATCTCTACGTGTAGCCCTTCGCGACAAGCCTTGCTTTGTAGTAGCCAATGGTGCCATCTGATTTCATCTTTTTCTTATACATCCACTTGCAGTCGACTATCTTTCTGTTTTTTGGCAGTGGCTCTAATGTCCATGCCTCGTTTCGTCTCATTGACTCATATCTAGTAGACTCAATATGAGCATTCTCAGCGGCTGATAGGACGTCGGTAGAGATTTCATGAAGTACATCAACTGCTGTGGTGCTGGGACCTGGTGCTCTTGTCCTGATGCAACGAGTTGCGCGAAGATCGTTCTGATCTTCTCAACGTGCTGATCTAACTGGTTGCCATCCCACCATATGGATTGCAGCTGATTGTGAAGGTGCATGACTGAAGCTGCAGTCCTCACTTCATACTTCTGTTTTAATCTTTTTCATGCTGCATGACTGCTTTCACAGTCTTCAATCTGCATGAGTAGATCATCATTTATGGACGAAACGATGATCGCCATTGCACGCTCATCCTTTCTGATCCATTCAGCTCTCCTTAGGTCTTCCTCTGGAGGCTGCACCTCTGAGAGCTCAGTCACCGACCAGATGCCTTCGTCCTTCAGAAGTGTTTTGATTTTGAATTTCCAGAATATGTAATTTGCGCCATCGAGACTGATTGCTACTCTTGTCTAGATTGTTGTAGCCATATTGTGTTGTCTAGAAGAATCATTGTTGGGATATCAGTAGTGATAACATGTGGGCTCTTATACCATGTCGCAGAAGCGAGACTGTTTTGTTTTTCATCTTCTTCTTCTTATTTGCGAATGATTTTGTGTCTTTCAATTTTCTTTTGCGAGGAAGTTGTTTACAGAATCCCAGACACATGACTACACATCACGGAACACATTCTATTCTAGCAATCAAGACAAATACAGCACAAGACAGGGAGATGCACGAAAATAGAACGACTATATTATCAGTTTAGTTTTTAGAGCGAGATCATCAGTGTCTCGCTTGTTGGCGGAATGACACTCTGCTCTTTCGCTGTTTTTTGCTCGTTGGTAGACTTTCATGCACAACTATAGTATCCAGTGTTTTTCTGCTCTACTCGCTACCTCTCTCTCTCTCTCTCTCTCTCTCTCTCTCTCTCTCTCTCTCTCTCTCTCTCTCTCTCTCTCTCTCTCTCTCTCTCTCTCTCTTACAGATCTCTCTATTCAGATTATTTTCACATTTTTTTTTATGATCCAGAGAGGATCGTTTATACCTCCACAATGTGGAGTTTACAAGATGGCTAAACGTAGAATCACAAGAATAATTAACGCCAATCAACTAGTTAGTTAGTCTCTGTCGTTGATACTCATTTCAGCTGGGCGTGAAGTCTATAACTCCAAGCCCGTTGAGCTGCCAGCTGGCAGCACGAAAGATTCCTCTTCGTTTGTTTTGTAATCCCCCGTTTGCTTTCATTCTTTTCGTCTGTTTCATAGTTTTTCGTTTTTGCTTCCCTTTGCGGTTTGCGGTCCTGGAGGTGTGTTTACGATTCACGAATCGTTCATGCTTTGAGTCAAGGGACGTTGACTGTCGCGAATTGTTCTCATTCGACCTTCGTTTCTTGTTCGTGTTGCGACAAAGTTGCAGGAGTTCACCATTTTTGACAGAAAGCGCAACTGATTTATGTTTTTTCAAGTTCCATGAGATTGGTCTCTCTGCCAGAAAGAAGCAGAACCTAGAAGTGGATTTTTTGGTTGAGGCATTTCCTCCCCAATCCGAGTTGGAGTAGCCTTGAAGAACCAATGGATCGATAGTATTTCCATCATAGCATAAAATATAATCTAAACTTCCTTGGATATATCTCATCACTCTCTTTAATGCTTTCCAATGTAAGATCTTAGGATTAGACATGTATTGACTTAATGTGCTAATAGTGTATGCTAAATCTGGTCTGGTGCAAAGCATGGCATACATCAAAGATCCTATAAGTGACTGATACGGGTACTTCGCTAAGTTGAGTACTTCACTTTCGGTATCCACACAAGAAGGTTTAGTCAATGTCATAGTTTGATCCATTGGAGTATCAATCGATTTGCAATCAGACATATGAAAATTTTCTAGAATGGTTTCTAGATATTTCTACTGGCTTAAATAGATTTTCTTATGCAATCTATCTCTAGTGATGTGTATTCCTAATAATGAATGAACAGTGCCTAGATCAATCTTGTCAAATTCTTTTGACTAAAAACTCCTAGTAGTGTGCAATAAGAAAGTGTCATTAGACAAAATAACTACATCATCTACATACTAGCTATGTGAACTGAATTGACACCTATGTATTTGAAATAAATGTTACAATCAACAGAATTGTTTGTAAAAACTAATTGAATGAGACATTTCTAACACTCTCCCTCAATGATAAAATTACATTCTTCTATTCCTAATAGAGTACGAAACCTCTCAAATTTAAATCTACCTAATGACTTAGTAAAAATATCTATCATTTGATCTTCTAGCTTTATAAAAAACAAGATCAATGGCTCCATCAAGAATTTTCTCTCAAACAAAATGGTAGTGTATTTTGATGTGCTTGGTTCGAGCATGTAAAACTGGATTTTTGGCAAGGTGAATGCAACTTTGATTATCGCAAGATATAGTAGTCGCATCCACCTGTGGTTGACCTAAATCCACAAGCAATCTTTGTAACCATACTACTTCTTGTGTAGCATTGCTGAGTGCTCAATATTCAGCTTATGTCGATGATAAGACTATTATAGGTTGTTTTTTCTGCTCCATGACATTGCAGTTGTACCATAATTGAATGTATGATCAATGGTAGATCTTCTGTCATCAATATTACCTGCCCAATCGGCATTTGTATAACCTACCAACATTGGCACTTCAGGCTGATCATACTTCAAACCAAAATTCAATGTCCCTCAAATTTATCTGAGAATACGTTTAGTAGACTTCCAGTGTGCTTGACTAGGATCTTGCATAAATTGACTAACAACACCAACAACATAAGAAATATCTGGTCGTGTGTGTTTTAAATAAATCAAACTACCCACCAGCTATCTATACAAATAAACATCCACTTTCTAAGATTCATCATATGCAGTAAGCTTCATGTTGACATCCATAGGTGTACTCAAAGGCTTACAATCCTGCGTGTTGAACTTATAAAGCAAATCTCGTGCATATTTTCTTTGTGTAAAAAAGACTATGTCTTCGTTTTGCCATACTTCAATGCCAAGACAATAGTGCATCAATCCTAGATCACACATGTCTAAAGCATTGGAAAGATCTGATTTTATTTTATCAATTAAGCTCTCATTACTTCCTGTAATAATCAAATCATCCACGTACAACACAATGAGTACTATATCTGAATCTTGCCTTAGAATGTAAAGATTAGAATCAGCATCACTCTTTACCATTCCCCTTTGCTTGAAGTGTTCATCAATGCAAGAGTACCACGCCCGTGGTGCTTGCTTTAATCCATAAATGGCTTTGTTGAGCTTACAAATGAGATGCTCTCTCCTTGGCTCAACAAATCCTTGAGGTTGTACTAAGTACACCTCTTCATCCAGCACTCCATTAAGAAAAGCAGATTTATATCCATTTGCAAGTGATAGACGTCTTACCATCAGGTAGCTCAACCAAGTTCCACGTCCTATTTTTTGATATAGCTTCCCTTTTTGTTTCCATAGCTTCACGCCACTCCTTGTGCTCCTTTGCTTTATCAAAAGTTTTTGGTTCTTGAGCCTTGAACACAAAACCCATTACGGCTAGATTCATCTCTAATCTTGCAGGAGGTTTTTGATTTCTACTTGATCTTCTAATCTCTCCCTGCTCACTTGATTTGGGAGTATATCCCTTATTAGCATCACTTGTTACTGACAAGTACCACTTAGGCACTCTCCTAGGAATCTCATTATTAACCCTGTCTTTTTCCTTTGGCTCTTCCATATCGACACCAACTTCTTCCTTCACTTGCACTTTAGCTTTATCATCAAAGAGATCAATTGTCAATTTTATTTGGTCATTTTGACCCATCTCATCAAAAGTAGCATCTCTGAAAATCATGATCTTTTGTGCATATGTGTCATAAATCCTGTATGCCTTGGCTCTTTCATCATATCCAAGGAAAATATACTTAACAGCTTTTGCATCCAGTTTCTTTCATTTTTGTAGTGGGTTTCTTTCCTTGCCTAACCTGAATCCAAGATCTAGTAGTTGCGAGGGTCGTGGCTTCTTACGTATATAACCCCATAGCCCAATGAGCACTTGTGAATAATTTTTTTGTGAATAAACTAGACTTTGGGCCATGTAATTAAAATAATATTAGAAGGCCAAAGTTTAAGTTAACTTGAGTTCTCAAAGTTTTGTAATTAGTCAGATTACTAGAACATAAATTATATAGTCGTAGAGAGTACAAGTCTGAAGGCAAACAGAGTTGTGTTCTTCCTAAAACAATACTTTGATGTAATAGAGTGAAAGAACAAGCTATTGCGCTCCGATGTTCTGATCAATCGAATCAATTGATTGTTGTGTATATGTCTCTATGTCTGATTTGAAGTCTATATACAAATTACATTGACACACGAAAAGCGATGTCTGACGTAGATCATGGCCAGAGGATCGTGAAGCGGTGGACTGTGGCCAATGGCGCAAGGATCGTGAAGCGGTGAAGCGTGAAGTCCGGCGCCGCTCCGCTAAAAATGACCGCAAGTAATGCCTTTGCGGTTCCTTTGCGCTCTGTCTCCTTCATGTATCGTAACCGCTAGTGACCGTAAGGAGTCCTTTTACGGTGTATTTGTGGTGCCTTGAAACTACTCTCCGCCACTGACCGCAAGTGGGGCTTTTTGTGGTGCATTTGCGGTCACCCTTCTTTCGGGGCCTTAGCGTTCACTTTCGTAACTGACCGCAAGTAAGGCACCTGCGGTTGCTTGCGATACTTAGTGAACTTGTTTGCAAGACCTTTGTGGTCTCCCTCCTACGGAGCATGGGCCTTGTGATACATTACAAAGACCGAGATAGACCGTAAGAAGGGGTTTTGCGATGACTTCAAAACCCTTTCTTTAGACATAGAATTTTTCTGCAGATTGTACGTCTGTACAAATATTTACACACAGAATGGATGGATCTAGATTAGCGATTTAGATAAGGGATGGAGAAGATAGAAAACCCATAATATAATCCAAACATGGACTCCAATACACCGAATCACGAAAGAATTTCAAGTTGGCCATTCTATTTTTAATAAGGTTACAAGAACTAACCGAACTAGCATTCAACCCAAAACATGGTTTACTGTACACAGCACTCACCCGAGTTAAACCTGAAAATTTATACATCACATCGCCATTAACTTCAGAACACTTAAAAATTGATCCATGTGTACAACAAGAAATGACACGTCTAAGAACAACAACAAAATGGGAGTTCCAAATTCTCAATATGTGTACCTACACAAAAATGCATCTCATTATTCAATCACTAAAAACTAGATCATTATCTATATACAAATATAGTATTGTAAATGATCATAACCTAATGACATCACACATATTATGTTTACAAGAAACCCAAACACGTAATCATAAACCTTACTTTCCAACAATCTTCGAAGCCATTGGCAATTACGTGTTTGCAGGCTCAACAATATTGTATCGTAAAACTGAACACCTTGAACATGTACAATTATTTATTACACTGCACAGTGAAATTATTCATGCTACATTTGCTCATAAAGCGTACAATGTACATATTATTGCAATATATAGACACCCAAATAGTACTATTTCCAAGTTTATTGAACAACTAAATATAATACTTAACAATATTCCCAAAAACGCACCCACCATTATATTGGACGACATAAATATTAATGCATTAAACATAAACAGTAATTTTCAAAAACTTGAATCAGTTATGCGTGAACATAATATACAACTATCCTTTCAACAAGTAACAACTATATATGGCACCCAATTAAATCATGTTTGGACAAACATAGAAAACCCCAAAAATTTATCTGGAAGTACATACGCTTATTGGTCAGATCATTCACCAATATACTACATGTGTCAATAAAAAAACCTATTAAAAAGACTTTAACAACATACAATTTATTTCGTGTTGCAAAGGCAGGGCAGGCCAGGGCTAGTGGCTTGCCACAATGCGCTTGTTTTAACAAGCACCTTCTTTGCAAAAGGGGTGTGAAATTTTTTTTATTTGCAACTTCCAAAAGTGCATGTTAAAAAAACGAAAAGGAGTCGCACACATCCCGTTGTATTAGGACAATCTATTTTGTTTAAAAAAAAAAAAAGTAAAAATTAAATGTGAGAGAGAGAGAGAGAGAGAGAGAGAGAGAGAGAGAGAGAGATAATTCGCAGAGATCGATGATTTGCTATTGAATTGAGATGGTAGATCGTCCTCTGTGAACCCCCGCATGGCATGTACAGGCATGATCGCTGGGCTTACAATGCTCCACCTCCTTAGCATTTGATACATATTGCATTTGTGGGAGAGCACAAAGCTATGCCGCCCTACAAGACCGAGATTGAGTGCACAGCTTACTGCAGGTAAATTTACTTCTCAAAGGGGCAGCCCAATTTCTGAAGCTTTATAGGCTTTTTCTAACTAGCAAAAGAACTGCCCATTTCACAAAAATGATCACGTCTTTTCTGAGATTGTGATTTACTTGGCTTGCTTGGACACTGCAATATCCGCATCGGATGCAGCAAAGTCCTTTCATACTTATAGATCAGATTGCGTGCGTAATTGTTATTCCAGTAGTTGTAATTTTTTGAAGATGTTTTTGAGTTCCCTGTGATGGTTTACAGGAATTCGGGATTCTAGTTTGGGTGGATTTGGAGCTTTACTCAGAAAATAGACCTTTTTTTCACGTTGATGTGATTGTTAAACGCATTGATCTGGCATAGGCTGAGATAGTTTTTTGTTTTAGTGCAGTTGTGGTTATTGCTGCAGCTGGGAATGGGGAGTGAAAATGCCAGGGCCCTTCTATTTGGGCTTGTCTCCCACATGGTTACCGATCCGATTACGGAACAGGAGAAAGGGATATGTTAACGCTGCAGTACCCATTCTTTCAAGGTATTTGTTGTTGTATAGATATTCCTAATTTTCATTTAAGCTAGTAGCAATGTGAATGCAGATAGTCCTGCATTCACTCCCAATATCAGATTCTGGCATTCTCTCTTTTCAGTCTTTCTTTTGGTGCAAGTCACAGTTGCCACCAGTCTTCCGTATCTCCCTCCCATGATGCCTTGTGACGTGTACAAGTATTTGAAGTATGCCAAAGATTGCAGTACCCTTACACCTTGAAGTATAATGTTCCATACAAATAGAGATAAAAATACACAGTCCGTTTGCCAGTGATTGTACATGCAATACTTTCTCAATCAAGATCATCCCCATCTTAAACTTCCATGTGGAAGTCGTCACCATTGAACTTAATGATCAAAGAAATCTCAGAGAATGAACCTTCCATGATTGATATAATGATATAAAACATTACAGACAGGCAAGAATCTTTTAGGATTGAATCTGAGAATGTAAATTGAACAACATAACCTGTGCCTCTAATACCACTGTTGTGGGGAGGAAGCCTGAACCTCAGTAGAGATTCGGCTTTTTGACAAGCTGAATGCGGGAATTGCTTGCACCCAAAGAAAAAAGAATCGATACAATTATACCTGGGACTGTTTTTACATATTAAATTTTGCTAGTTTCCTGATGTCATTCAATTGATTTAGTTGAGTTTCATTATAGGCATCTATGATAGCCATGATGAATGTGAAATTTAGGCGTCTATGACTGCCATACATTCATTGATCTGATATTCAGCATAAATCAGTGAAGGATTGAACAGATTAGATTGGTAATTAAATCAAAGCAGGTAGTCAGTACAAAGCAACTAATACAGGACTTAACACATAGAAGAAATGCAGTAAATAATTCTGTATATTGAGCTACTTGAGTAAATCAGTGAGATCGCGAATTGTGTGATTATTCAACACTATGATGGTCAAATAATTCTCATAGTAATTAGGCGCTGTGTGCTTTGATCATATTCTACTCTGTCTTAAAGACAACCAATTTGTAGATCAATATTCATCTTACATCTGTCTAAAATCTCTCCATATATATATAGCTGAAATTAGAGAGTTTATTGCATAACTATTCTTGTAAACTATGTTATACTGAATTTGGTTTTTACAAGTTTAGGCCAATTTGAGAGTAGTTTTTGCATTCTTTTAACTGTGAAGAAATCCCATCCATTTCTGTATCGATTGTCACGGTCAGGGTCGAGATGAATTCTGATTCTCAAGGTTGAAATATATGTAAAAGCTTGAGTAAAAATGTAGACCGTGTCGAATGCCTTGTAATACTGCAGATTGTTCAAGTAGCTTGTGAAAAACTAGAATAGAAAATACAATAGGGTCAAAAATTTTAAACAAAAATGCAAGTCACCGAACTTAAGATACTTGATTTTGTGACTTGACCTATTGGATTAGAAAAGTGGGATCAGTTGCCATGCAACCCTAGTTTCCAGAATCTCTCGTGTTGTTTATATTTTGTCACAAAGCAAGCATCATAGCCTTAAGGAGGCCTAAGTCCAAGACTTAAGTTGAAAATGTCTAATAGAAAGGTATGTTTAGCATCGTTCTTCCAAGATAGCTCTACCTTGGAGAAAAGATTGCTAAGACAAACAATTGTCTTTAGCAAAGATAGACGCCGTTTTTCTAGATAACTAATAAGATGCCATCAAAACATACTCAAATAAAAAAATTTCAAGTTCTATTATATGTCGATTGATTCCCACCACAATAGAACTTAGTGAAACTGGAACTACTTGTAAAAAGGGGTAAACTAGTAAATAGCTGAGTTGCCCAGTTGTAATTATGTGCTTATATCTGTTATGTGAGTATTGGATCTCAAAAACATTTCATTAATATACCTCCCAAAAGTACGGGTTCACAAGTATCTATGCACAATTGGATAATTACGTGCTTATATCAGTTATGTACGCATGAAGCATGTCTCTATGCATCCATGTATGTACAAGAACATGTTAGAAAACAAAAAATGAAGAGTGCCTCCTACTACAACATATAATGTTTGCTAAGATGAATATTGACAATCTGGCAATCAAGATAATTGCCTTTGATGTGGTCATGCTCACACTAGGTACATAGAAGAAAAACAAGAGAAGAAAGACATGGCTAGAATTTTCAATCAAGGAGCAAAAGATACTTCTAGCAAGTGGATAAACGTTGTTAATAAACTTCTAATAGAAAGTTGTTAGGAATAGGGCTTTATAATAAACTCCAATCAGAATTTTTTCAGCATAGGGCAAGTTGTAGGCAACTGCATGTGATAAAAAAGAATTTCAAAATTAAATTTGGGGCAACTAGGTAAACACAAATCTTAGAAGGAATTGAGCACCTAATTTGTGGCAAATACATGTCGATAAGTGCGTCAATGTAAGGAGCGACAGCTGCAACAGTAGATTTCAATGCTCCACTTGAAAAAAGACATGTTGGGAAATAATTAGGTAGCAGATCGATGGCTCTACAACAATGTTGTGTCATAGGCATGAACAATCATGTTAACCCTAAAATAGGAATCCTTTGAAAGAGTTTATTGCTTGTGAAGTTTTGCAGTCGAGGATCCTCCACAAAACAAGAAATCATTGGCTAAAGATTATAAAAGTGAGAAACTTGAATTTGTCTACAACTACAATCATATTTGTATTGACCATTTTTGCAAACTTATTGTACTCACTTGCTCATATAGTTTGGGCTTTTCATGTATTTTATATAATACATATGAGAGTCTGATCATTAAAGAATGGTATAAACTCATCATTGTGATGCCATGCTTATCATAACTTTCAGGTATTGGACATCCACAAGTCTCATTGGCTCCCCATATTTTGGCTTGACATCGATTGGAAAGTTCCCTGCACAGGTATGAGAATTATATTGTTGAAAATGCACCAATGAAGAAATCAAGGGAGTCTTTGAAGTTTGTAAAGATTGCACTAGCAATGCAAGGTTTATAGAATTTGCATATTTAATTCGGGAAAATCTTGCTTAAGCTAGTGAGCACTAGTCTATGCCACCAACTATGAGCACTAGTCTATATTTAATTCCGGAAAATCTTGCTTAAGCTAGTGAGCACTAGTCTATTCCACCAACTATGGTGTATCATTGTCGGTCTTAGCAATCTAAAAGTGATGGAGGAAGTCATAAGCTTGTATGATTGTTGTGTTCTTTTTATTGAAAGGTTCATGCGCATTATTTATTGTGTGCTCCTCATAGCAAACTTCAGTTTTCATTCACATTGTAAGCAATCTATGTCACTAAAACGACCTTTTCCCATCTATCTATTGTCAATAAGAATACATATCATAACATGCTACTAAGGAAATCATCATCACGTCAATTGATAACTATCTATCACTAATCTCTATCTGGTTATTAGAATTGACAATGTTTTTATTCAATAGGATTCAATTGTTCGACAAGCTAAAATAGAGAGCACAAGCTTACACTCAACCACCCTCGTGCCATAAGCAAGATCAACCAATTATTATATATCACTAGAATCAAATGGATCATCGAGGACTAGTGATCCTAAAATCAACAAAGTCGATAGTATAATAGTCTCAACAAAGTCAACAATATCAATGATATCAACAAAATTGACAATGCCAACGTTCTTATATTGAGTATTTGACCCTATCAAAACCTTCCAATTGGTTTTTTTTCTCTCAAAAATGGGAGTAAGGAAGCTCTACTCACATTTTTATGTTACGAGTCTATGTACCACACATTTTCAGGTCATCGTGTTAGAGTCCACTATCAAATTCTTTCAATCATATCAAGTGTTCTCTTGCTACATATTCTAGATTTTTTCTCTTGTCAATCTTTATTACCTGCTATCCTTGTCCCGGGGCACATGCGACCATGCATGGGTAGCTAATCTATGTAGGCTAACCAAACAAGCCTTGACATGCGTGTATGTATAACAGCTAAGACGAACTACCACTCCCATGCTTCATCATGCCTAAATGACCCTCTAGTCCACTCATGCCTCCAACTGGCTAAGTCTAGTCCTTTAGCCCCCACGGGTTGACTTGGTTAGTTGCACGTCAGATCTACATGCCTCGCCGCATTACTGGTAGCGCACTTGTACTCATTGAGTCACCTATTGTGACCCACCCAATGACCTATAACATCGTTGGGTGTCCAGACTAGGGTGTGAGTCATGCCCACGGGCCACTACTGGCGGTCACCTACTCACTTGCCATGGGTTGTGCCTCGCCACTGGTGGTCATTTGACTCAGCTGTTCACTGGCCCTTTTGGGGTATGGTAGGGTCACGATTGGGGCCTAACATTCTCCCCCCTTTCAGGAATCTCATTGTTCCTCCATGACAAACTCGAGGTACGCTTGATGTAGCCTGTAATGACTCTCCCAAGTAGTGTCAGACAAGGGAAGTCCTTTCCATGCAACTAGATACTCTTGGAGGATACGATTTTTCAATCGTCCCTCCCTCCTCCTATCTAGGATACGTGCTGGTCCATGATGCAAAACACCTTTTTCCTCTAGTGACACCAAGCCTTCTACAAGGTTGTCACCCCAAGCAGCTTACATGGAAAATTGGATACAATTTAGATCCTTGAGGTAACTCTAGTTTATAGGCATAACCTTTTACTTGGAAGGCACTTACAGAAGAAATAAATTGCCCACTTCCGATTCCCTTAAGGTACGATGCTCACGTGCGTAACTTTCTGCTCATGCATGAGCCTTGGAAAGGTTTTGCTTGGCAGTCTTAAGCTTGTCCTGCATCTGAGTCGAAAACTCTACAACTCTTGGTACCTTTTGTGGAATACTAGTATTTGAACACATCGGTCAATAGTCATATGTCAACTCAAATGGACTCATACCCTTGGACACACATGTCGTCATTATACGCAAACTTGGCTGATGACAAATGCTTTACCTAATTGGTTTATGCCTCATTGACATACACTCGAAGCATGTCCTTTAAAACTTGGTCAACCCTTTTTGTGCCCATCTTTTTGTGGGTGCCCACTATTGCTCATCCTCGACTCTGTTCTCGGATGAGAGAACAATGTTGACCAAAAAGTTCCCTTGAACTTAGGGTCCTTGTTACAAAACCGACTTGTTCATACAAGCAACCAAGACAAGGTCCTATTGTGGTGAAACAATAGTCAAGCGGAAGAGAACACAAGTGATGAGATAAAGTCCAACTATGTCCCATATAGTGCGGTAAAACATGCTCATTATATAGATTTGGCTAGAGAGACCTATGTTTAGATTTGCTAAAGCAATGACCAATTTGGTGTTTTGTAGCCAAAGCTATGAAATTATGCCCGAAGCCAAAGAAAACCGCAGCTCCAAGTAATTGAGATGCCAGGTAAGGAAAATCTAAAGTTGGAAATTAACCTGATTAATTGTGAGTGTGAATGTTCATTTAGTACTACTTCTTTCTTGCCAAATGAATTGTTTCGTTTGAAAGGCATAGTTAAAGATCAAGAAGTCAGTATATGGGTGGATAGTGGTTCAACTCATAATGTGTTAATTCTCATCTTGTGCAAAAACTCGGCCTGGAAACTGAAGCCAACAATCGTAGAAGTTACGAATAGAGCCACAGCTGATCTAGAGCTAAGCTATGAAAGCATCACATAAGCAAAACTTAAGCTATGAAAGTAGCACATAAGCAAGACTTAACCCTAGAAAGCAGGAAAGAGAGAGATTAAGGAGACTAAAGAGAGACCAATATCATCAGCTGAATAACAAATGAAACATTTTGCCTACTCATAGCTAAGAGGAAGCCCTAAAAGGAAGCTTCCGATGGCTAGGGCCCAACTGGGAGGGATAATAGTGTGCCCTCCAAGAAGGCCCCCACTCTCCAGTAATATGTCCAAAGGGCCTAATAATGAATAATAAGGCCAAAGGCCAACCATTTAGTCTAAGTGTCACTAATGAATAAAAAGGGCCCAAGGCCTGCTTATGCATAAAGTAAATTAAATGTAAATGGACGCGGCGAATGTAATGAGCCAAGTCCATAACTCTCTTTGACACAAAAATAAGACCCAACTGCCGAAAAGAAACTGGATCAAACAACAGCAAGCCCTGGTGCATCAGCAACTAGAACAACATCTGATGTAGAGGAATCAACAAGTGCAACAAGAGCACGAGCCTGATCCGCAAGTGATGGTGTATGATAAAAGACATCAATAGGCTCCCATGTGGCCTCCTCAATAGGACAACCATCCCACTGGACTAAAAACTGAATCTGCCGACGACGTCGACTATGGTATAGACAAACCTGTAATATAGTAGTAGGTAAAAATGGAAACAACTCGGGAGCAATAGGAAACTCAGCATCACAAGGAGCGTCATCCTCAATATAGCTATACTTTGCTAAACATAAATGCTGATCCCAATCCTTCCCAGAAGGAGTAACAAAATGGCGTAAATAATCCTCAAGGATCCTGTTAAGGACCTCAGACTGCCCATCAGAAGTAGAGTGATAAGGAGAACCCATAAAAAGCTGTACATCCAAGATACGCATAAGCTCTGTCTAGAATATGGATGTAAACTTACTATCCCGATTAGAAAGGATGAAATCCATGTAGGCAGAAAATCTCTGATAGGAACAAACGTGCACACTGCTTTGTTGTGATGGTACTGCGAACTGGTATAAAATGTGCCTGTTTCGAGAACCTGTCAACTACCACCGTACATGAATCGTGACCATGCTGTGTACGGGGAAGGCCAAGGATAAAGTCCATAGATATATCAGTCCACTGGCGATGAGGAATAGGCCAACTCTGGAGCAAACCAGCAGACTTAGCATGGGAGTACTTATTACGAAGACAGAAAGGGCAGGTATGAATAAGTACAACAAGCTCAGATCGAGGAGAGGGCCAATAGAAATGGTCTTTGAGACGAGCATAAGACTTCTGAAAACCAAAGTGACCCCCAACAGGGGAGGAATGAGCATCTGACAACAATTGGGAACGGATACCCTAGGAACTAGGAATACAAAGAGAATCATAACGATAAAGATGGTTGTCAACAATGGAGTAAACCTGATGAGGACGAGACGAAATAGGTGGGGCAGAATTATAAACATCACGAAAATCAGAACATGTAAGGTATGTGGTAGGTAGATCATCAAACCATGTAGGAAGAGTAGAAACAAGTGTATTCAACAAAGCTGGAAGACGAGATAATGCATTGACAACAATGTTAGCACGACTGGGATGATACAATATAGAAAAATTAAAAGACTGTAAAACTGCAACCCGAGGACCAGGACGCCCTGTCCAAGTAGCATAGGCAAGCTGAGCATGGCAAGTAGCAGGAAGTAAATCAGTGGACGGCTCAGAGGATAGGTCAGGCTCATCAGAAATATGAATGTAGATATCGGAATCATCTGGAGTAGTGCCCTCATGGTAAAAAACAGCAGTAGTAGTAGGGAGAGGCTGACGACAATCACGGGCAAAATGGTCAGGACTCTTACAACGAAAGCAAGGACGCTTCTGCTGAAGGTCAGTGAACTCTGCAGACGTATAACGTCGGACAAAAGCAGGTCGAGGAGTCGGAGGACGAGGAGATGAAGGGACAATGGACAGAGCTGGAACAGAAGGGGCAGGTGTAGGGGTGGACGTAGCGGGAAAAGATGAAGCAGAAGGACGGGGTCGAGAGAAGCGGTAAGGAAGGGTGTCAGAGTACTTGTGCTGTAAAGTACTGGCAAGAGACATCGCCTCAACAAGTGTGGGAGGACGGAACGAAGAAACATCATAATATAAGGCACTACGAAGCCTAGCAATGTAACGAGAAATAAGCTCAGTGGGCTGTAGATCTGCGAAAAGATAAGAAAGCTCCATAAATTGATCTGTATAAGAAGCAAGTTCTCCAGATATAGCTAAACAACCGCCAATCTTACCGGTAGTTCAAGCAGGTCCATCCTCATCAAGGACCACACCTCTATTCAGAAGGCCCATCAGCGTCGAGGACCAGATCCAGACCTTCTTAAAGCAACATCTGCATGAGTCCTCGCGTGGTGGATGGGTTCTGAAGTTTAAGACCTCCGAGATAGAGGCCGGCAAAGAGTTGGACAAAATACTTGCATTAATGATTCTCTTAGAGTTAACTGAGTTACAGGATTCTCAGTCAGTTGGAACAGAAATGGTTACAGATTGGATGAGATCTGTAGAGATATGATCATATTTTCTTTGCGCAAAATTTTAATCCTGTGGATCTACAATGTATTCCTTGGACTGAGGTTTTATGCATGTATAAACTAGTCGTTAAAACATAGGCATATTGATGAGAATTGTATTAAGACAATCACTTGCTAGGTAAAAGTGAATTCTCAATGAAAATTGTTTATAGACCTAGGTGGAATTAGAATTAAATTGAATGTGGTGTTTTGGATCCAAACCTATACATTCAAATATTTTCTAAATCCGATACAACTAAATGAGTCAGGAGCGCTACTTCTGAGTTAGTTGTTTGAATCAACAATATGATCTTAATTATTGATATTGTTGTTGAAGTGTATTGCTTATAAGTCACAACCTTTATGAGTCCAGTATTGGATTCATTTAAAGGTTTATGTGCATAGAATACACGAGAACTTTTGGCCTTATCTTTTCCCAATTGGAAAGGATGGTATGCTATCCCGAAAAACTCAGGAGAGTTGGATAGTTGATGGTAGCCAAAATTTAGAGCTTCACGTAGTGAAGTTTCGATGAATCTTAAGTTATTCTAGATTAGAACTTAAGAGTAAATTCTAGATGTATTCTAGATAGAACCCAAACTTTATGATATTTTGTACCATGTCTAAAGTAAGGGCGTTTTGAGGATTACAATCCTTTATATAGGCACCGTAATGAGTCGGGAAAGTCTGAAACTTTCCAGGTGGAGAGGACCTTTTGGAACAACTCATGTGTCTTATAAGAATTGTGATGTACTTTTATGATAAGGTACAACTTGGGAATCTGGGGAGTTGTGATTGAAAAATCATAACTCAGACTCTAGGGTGTACCTGATCATTAAGAGAGGGATGTGATCATGGTAAGATTACTCCGGATGGATAAATAGGATAACGGAAATTTGGTAATGACTGGCCATCTTACCAAATCGGTTATGTTTATTTGGGTACAATCTACCATGAATGCGTTGGATTCAGCTTAGGTACTTGTTGAGCGTCTGTTTAGGCTTCACGGATTACCTAGTGACATCATGAACCTTCGCGATTCGAAGTTCACGAGTCACTTTTGGGTCGGCCGTATTTATTAAAATAGAGACGACTCCAAGCTATTCAGGTCATTAAAGGACAAATCAGTTAAGGATTTCCCGGCGGCAATCTCATTGGGACGTGTAGTTGCCCTTGATTGAGTTGCCTATGCTAGGATATCACGTTCTCTTAATTAAGTATAGGACAAGAATCCGATGAATTATGATTGACGAATTATAGTTTAGATTCTAGTTATACTTGATCGTTTAAGAGAAGGATTACTTGCGTAATCCAAAGATCAGATGATATTTGGCATTTATATTTTGATAGCAATCTCCTCGGAGACGAAGTTATCCTTGATGGAGATCGAGTTGTAGTAAGCATTTGGCTACCGGTTATAGCCCATTTTTGCTTATGTACAGTTTTGAGCCTAGATCACCTATTTCAAGAAAGACTCGGATGATCAAGTTTCGGAAGGTAGCGGATTTCCTACACGATATGTGGGAAATGCTACAGATTGCACGTGAAAATGTCCAGTGTGCCCAGGATAGGGACCGGCATTATGAGAATCTGAAAAGATCACATGCCTTTCATATGGTGATTGGGTGTATTTAAGAATCTCGAAGGATTCTAGAATAATGCGTACCGGCAAGCATTATAAATTGTCCCCTAGATATAGAGGACCATATCAGATCTTGAAAAAGATCGGATCCTTAGCTTACCAATTGGACCTCCCGGAAGGAAAGGGAAGAGAGACACTACATGATCCTTAATCTTCCCTTCTCATTGAGAAATGATCTTTCCCCTTTAAAGTTCACCTCAAACTCGTAAATACTTTTGTCAAGATATGGAGCTTTATGTCAATCTAATATGTCATCATATCGTTTTCTAATGCATATAAGTTGCGCAGTGGACTCTCTCTCTCTCTCTCTCTCTCTCTCTCTCTCTCTCTCTCTCTCTCTCTCTCTCTCTCTCTCAGAGCACTCATAGATGAGGCAAAATATGGGAAGGAGAGGGTTTACTTTGCTTTGTGGATTTTAGACGGGCTTTTGATTTGGTACCCCATCCAATGCTCATATAGAGGCTCAGGGGCCTTGGTTTCTTATCGGATATGACGTTATGGAGTGTTTTAGAGGATGACTTGTCTCCACAAGTTAATAGTACTATTGGAGTGAATTAGGGTTGCTCTCTCTCTCTCTCTCTCTCTCTCTCTCTCTCTCTCTCTCTCCATTGCTGAGGCTGCTCCTTCGCTGCCCTCCATCTGCTCCAGCGCTGCCCTCCATCTGCTCCATCGCTGAGGCTGCTCCATCGCGACAGGTGGGGCAGCGCTGGCTGCCCCATCCTTTGCTCTTCCACCCATCGCTGTCCCAGCTGGGACAGCTCCTCTATCCATCGCTATCCCAACTGGGACAGCGAGTTGGGACAGCGATGGAAGAGTTCAAAGGGACTGGGGCTTTTGGACATTTCAAAGATCTCATCTGGGCCCAGTGGATTGGCTCTTCACCCATCGCTGTCCCAGCTGGGACAGCTCCTCTATCCATCGCTATCCCAACTGGGACAGCGAGTTGGGACAGCGATGGAAGCCTCTTCACCCATCGCTGTCCCAGCTGGGACAGCAAAGACTATAACTTTAGAGGGAGGTGGGGTCTTGCCTATCTCAGCTTCTACTCCTCACTTAGATTTCTTGAATCGGCTGTCGACAACAGACTATACCCCTCTCAAATCCGTTGAAGGCATGTTTGCCTATGAAATTAGCTTTCTTCGGCATGAACGGAGCAGCTTGAACAAGAGAATGCGCAACTCAAACCTCAAAAGAATGTCTTGGAGGAGACTTCAAACAAAATATCCAGCCTTGAAAAACAAGTGGAAGAAACAAAGACATGGGCAGCACGTTTCAAAAACGATGGTAAGGCTGAATCTTCAAGCTCGGTTCAACATGCATTTGTGAATTCTACACTCGAAAATGTCTTTTCCGAGCAAGAAAGAAGGGCCTAAAAAGCCCTTAATATCCGAGTTCGAGGGATTCCCGACGGGGATAAGCCCATTGAGGAGGCAAAAGAGTTGCTTTTAACTTAACTAGCTCGCACACAACACGGATGGCTTTGATACAACTTGGAGAAGTAAGTTTGACACTAATGTCTTGTTTATCAAGTTTCGCTCTATGGACTGCCGCAACGCAGCTTTACGCCTTAGAGCCAAATTAAAAGGGACCTGTTTTTTTTTGGATGATGACCTTACACACGCAATGGCAAGCCAGGAAACAAATTATTCAAGATGCAAATGCAAGAAATTAGCGGGTGGTTTTCATTGAAGGCAAGCCAAAATTTTTTGATAAGATTTCTCAATAGGGATTCGGGGCTCCCGGGAAAAGGAGCTGCCCGAGTTCCCCTAAAGTTATGGACTCGGCTCATTACATTTGCCGCGTCCATTTACATTTACAGTTACTTTACTTTATGCATAAGCAGGCCTTGGGCCCTTTTTTATTCATTAGTGACATTCAGACTATATGGGTGGCCTTTGGCCTTATTATTCATTATTAGGCCATTTGGACATATTACTGGAGAGTGGGGGCCTTCTTGGAGGGCGCACTATTATCCCTCCCAGTTGGGCCCTAGCCACTGGAAGCTTCCTTTTAGGGCTTCCTCTTGGCTATAAGTAGGGAAACTGTGTCATTTGTCATGTAGCTGATGATATTGATCTCTCTCTTTAGCCTCCTTAATCTCTCTCTTTCCTGCTTTCTAGGGTTAAGTCTTGCTTATGTGATGCTTTCATAGCTTAATTCTAGATCAGCTGTGGCTCTATTCGTAACTTGGTATCAGAGCACTTTTCTGAGCACAATCTGGAATTTTTTCTTTGCTGCCTTGCCTTGCTCCTCCATCATTGTTCCTACAGCTCCATTACCGTTTTGACAGCCCTGTTCCATCGCTGCTCCTTCCACTCCTTCCCCCTGTTTTGTCCCCTCGTTTCTTTGCTGCCCAGCGCTCCTCCTCTTCCTTTCCATCGCTATCCCTGCCTTCCGACCTATCACTTTCGTCTGATATTTTTCCAGTTTGCAGCCATCTTCCACAGTTAGTTCCCTGACTGTCCAGCGCCCATCCTCATCCAAAAACTAGCCAATTACGACATCATTTGCTATTCCAAACAGCTAAAATTCTTCAACCTATAAATCGCTGCCTCAACACTCCCAACTTGTCACTTTTGCCTTTTTTTTTCTCCAATTCCAGTCATCTTTTACAGCTTATCAAAAGGCTGTCGCGCGCTCATTCTCCACCACATTTTCAGGAATTCTGACTCCGTTTACTCTTTCAAATTCACATTGTATCCCTGGCTGTCCAGCGCATTTTTACAGTTTCTCCATTGTTCGTTGCTGTCTTTTTTTTTTTCAGTTGTGATATATTGGTTGTAATAGGCTAATTTGGGGTGACGACAAGAGTCCGCTCCCTCAAGTTTTCGTCTATTCCTTCCACTATCATTATGGCACATTCACCTACCCCGAGTGAGACTACTCAGGAAACCTTATTCGATCAGTTTCGTCGCATGGATGAGACCCTTTTTGGCCTCGTTCTTCGCTTCGATTCAGTTATGACCGGCTTTGCTACTATGCAGTCACAGATTGATTCTTTACAGCCTCATGGTCCTGGTAAAGCTCCTGTTTTTCCTACATTTGGGACTCCCCCTCCATTTGGATTTCCATCTTCTTCTGCTAGTCAGCCTGGTGGTGGACCGTTCATTCCATCTAACCCACCTCCTGGTTTCTTTCCTCGTCCCCCCCTTCCTGATCCACACTTTGCTCGAGACTTTCGTGATAGGGTACAACTTGCTACCTATTCCGGTTCCTCCGACGGGAACTTATTAGAGAATTGGTTTGCTAAGCTTGACACATATTTTCAGATTTACCCCAAGACTGATCCTCAGAAGATCCAGTTGGCTGCTTTACATTTAGATGGACGTGCCGCCACGTGGTGGCGAGTTTATAGAGTTGATTCTGATCGGGAAGGGCTCCATGTATGGCATACTTTTCGCCGTGACCTCCGCCATGCTATGATTGATCCTCAGTGGCTTGACCGCCAACGTGATACATTCCGTAGTCTCACTCAGACTAGTGATCTTGCTTCTTATGCAGATCAGTTTATGGAGCTTTCTTATCTTTTCACAGATCTACAGCCCACTGAGCTTATTTCTCGTTACATTGCTGGGCTTCGTGGTGCTTTACGTTATGATGTTTCTTCCTTCCGTCCTACCACACTTGTTGAGGCGATGTCTCTTGCCAGTACTTTACAGCATAAGTACTCTGACACCCTTCCTTCCCGCTTCTCCCAACTCCGTCCTTCTGCTTCATCTTTTCCCGCTACGTTCACCCCTACACCGGCCCCTTCTGTTCCAGCTCTCTCCCCCTTCGCCTCCTCGTCCTCCGACTCCTCGACCTGCTTTTGTCCGACGTTACACGTCTGCAGAGTTCGCTGATCTTCAGCAGAAGCGTCTATGCTTTCGTTGTAAGAGTCCTGACCATCTTGCCCGTGATTGCCGCCAGCCTCTCCCTACTACTACTGCTGTTTTTTACCATGAGGGCACTACTCCAGATGATTTCGATATCTACATTCATATTTCTGATGAGCCTGACTTATCCTCTGAGCCTTCCCCTGATTTACTTCCTGCTACTTGCCATGCTCAGCTTGCCTATGCTACTTGGACAGGGCGTCCTGGTCCTCGCTCCATTTGGTTACGTGTGCGTATTACAGGTCGAGAGTATATTGCTTTAGTTGATACTGGTAGCACTCATTCTTTTATTAGCAGTTATATCACTAGTCGGATCCGTGCTTCACCTGTTCCTGCTTCCCAGCCTCTCACAGTTGAGGTTGCCAGTTCTCATTCTTTTCCTAGTTCTTAGATGTTTCAGCGTTTACCATACCGCATTGGAGATTTCTCTGGACAGGCAGATCTTTACATTATCCCTATGGAGCGTTATGATCTTATCCTTGGTGCTGATTGGTTTGCATCTCTTGGAGCCGTTACACTGGACTTGACACAGCAGACATTGACATTTGTACATGATGCAGTTACACACTCACTTGTGGGCATTGATTCTCAGGGAGACTTCCAGTTGATTACTGGGAAGCAGTTTATTCGCAGCATGCCGAAGGCTCATTGTGCTGCCTTATTATGTGTTCAGCGGGCAGTACCAGTTCCTCCAGTTTCTACACCAGCAGCTGTTCCTCAGGTGATTTCTGACTTATTACATCAGTATGCTTTTGTCTTTTCAGAACCTACGACGCTACCACCATTACGTGACGTGAACCATCATATTGATTTGCGTCCTGGTTCTGCTCCTCCCTCCCGTCCCCCTTATCGTATGTCTCGATCTGAGCGTGATGAGCTTGAGCTCCATATTACTGCCTTGTTAGATCAGGGTCTCATTGTTCCTAGTCACAGCCCTTTTGGTGCTCCTGTTCTCCTTATTAATAAGAAAGATGGTACCAAACGCCTTTGTATTGATTAACGTGCTTTAAATAAGTTGACTATTCGTAATCAGTACCCTATTCCACACATGGACCTCTTTGACCAGCTCGGTACCTCTAAAATCTTTTCCAAGATAGACCTTCGTTCTGGATATCACCAAATCAGGATGCACCCTTCTGATGAACATAAGACTGCTTTCCGTACTCATCTTGGTTTATATGAATTTCGTGTGCTTCCTTTTGGTGTTACTAATGGCCCTCCTACGTTCCAGAATGTGATGAATAACGTCTTACGTCCGCTTCTTGGTCATTGTGTCTTGGTTTATTTTGATGATATTCTTATTTTTAGTCAGTCTCTTGTTGAGCATGTTGCCCATCTTTCCTCGGTTTTTCAGTTACTTGTACACCACCAGTTATTTGCTAAGTTGTCTAAATGTTCTTTTGCTGTTTCTGAGATTGAGTTTTTTGGTTTTCTTATTTGTAATGGTCACATTCGTCTGGACCCTCATAAGGTTCAGGCCATCCAGGATTGGCCTATACCTACTGATATTCATCATGTTCGTATGTTTCTTGGGTTAGCCACTTACCTTCGTCGTCCAGTTCCTCATTTTGCCACTATCGCAGCTCCTCTTCATGCACTTTTGAAGAAGTCTAGTACTTTTCTGTGGACTCCTGATTGTCAGACAGCGTTTGATACTCTTCGTCGTGCTGTTGTTGATGCTGCCGTTATGTGTTTACCACAGTTTGATCAGAAGTTTCTTGTTGAGACTGATGCTAGTAATGTTGGTTTGGGTGCTTGTAATAGATCCTAACACCACAGTAGGGCAAACACTAACTGATCCACCCAACCTTGCCTACTCCCTGATATAGAGTAAGCCCCTCCTAGCCCAGTGTGAGGACTGGTAGCATGCAACTGCCAAGTGTCGGCCACGTGGCACTGACGTGGCCGACTGCACGTCGGGACCCAACTGGGGGCCCTATCCTGCTGACAGGGTCCCTAGGCTGTGTTAGGCCCGCCATAGCTATGGACCGTGCTGGGGCACACTACTCACACTGTCTTGCCCTGTTGGTCATGTACGCTGGACACGACCCTGACTGTGGTATCTGACCTATCTGTGTTCTCTAGGGTTCGGCACTGGTTACGAGCTCGTAACACTCCCTCCCCCTTAAGAACCGTCTTGGTCCTCTAAGACAAAGTCTGGAAAAATCTTGCGAAGGACGCTGCCTCTTTCTCAAGTGGCATTCTCAACAGGCTGATCATTCCACTTAACCAGATATTCTCGGTATAGAGTATGACGAGTCTGCGTCTCTCTACTATCAAGAATCTCCTCTGGTTCATGTGGAGGTTGTTGAGGATCCAATGGGAGAACTAGAACACTGTCCCCTACCAGATTATCTGATTTGGTTAAGGCTTTTCGTAACTGACTTACATGAAAGACTGGAAAAACCTTACTGCTGTGTGGGAGCTCTAGTTCATAGGTGACCTCGCCTAGTCTCCTACTGATGGTAAAGGGACCACAATACCTTGGAGACAACTTAGCACACACTCCTGATTTGAGGGTTTTAGAGTCAACTGGGACTCTCAAGTAGACTTTCTCACCAGTGGAGAACTGCACATCCCGTCTGTGTGGATCTACATAATGCCTGGCTCGATCCTGGGACTGCCTAATGCTACGCTTAGCATGTTCTATCATCTGGTTTAGGTCTTCTAAAAAGTTTCTGGCTGCTTCAACTTTTTCTTGTTTAAACCCTACAACTGTGGGTGAGCGTGGCTGGAAACCGTACATCAGCATAAATGGGCTGTATCCCGTAGCTGAATGTTTGGTACTGTTGTAAGCAAACTCTAATATCGAGAGATACTCCTCCCAATTAGTCTGCCTCTTGCTGACGTATGCACGAAGCATATCCTCCAGCACTTGATTTACCCTTTCTGTTTGACCGTCCGTCTGTGGATGGTCGGTGGTACTCATATTAAGTTTAGTATGGAGATGATGGAATACTGCCTTCCAAAAATTTCCAGTAAACTTACTGTCCCGGTCGCTGACTATGCCGGAAGGTAGACCGTACAATTTAAATAGCCCGTCTACAAACAACCTCGCTAACTCTGGAGCTCTAACGGTTGTTTTGGTCGGAATAAAATGAGCCATTTTGGTCAGACGGTCAACTGTGACCCATATAGCGTCATTACCCTTTTGGGTTTTAGGCAGGCCTACTATAAAATCCATGGAGATACTCTCCCATTTACCAGCTGGTATTTCTAAGGGATGCAACAACCCTCCTGCCTTTAAACGCTCTGCTTTATTTACTTGACATTTCTGGCAACTGGTTACATACTGGTGGACGTCCTTTTTCATACTGGGCCAGAAAAATTGCCTACGAAGAAGCTCATAGGTCTTCTGTATGCCTGGGTGTCCCGCGCTAGGATTGTCATGACATTCATATAGGACCTGCTGCCTATAATCCTCTGAATTGGGGACACATACTCTATCTCTATAGAGCAAGTACTCATCCTGAATGGAATACTGTTTCCATTTGAATCCTTGAGTCAACTGATCCTCAACCACTGGGGTTTGCTTGGGTAATACAGGCTCAGAATCCTCAACGTCATCTGACGACGTATACTCGGACTCATCATCATCCTCAACGGAAGCTGCCGTATTCTTGGATGAACTGGCACCAGCCCCGGGAACTGGTTCTGGAGTCTGTAACTGTCTGTTCTGGACTGAGTTCCAGATAATAGAGAAGAATGCATCATGCTGGCATTTCCCTCTCAAGGACTCGAGTAACTCATTACGAATCTGAGTAAAACTCAGCTCGTTTATCATAGGCATTCTGCTAAGGGCATCTGCTACTGTATTGAATTTTCCACGCCTATATCTGATAGACATGTCAAACTCTTGCATCAACTCTGCCCAACGAGCTTTCCGACCTCTAAGCTCGGGTTGATTGCAAAGGTATCTGAGACTCTCATGGTCTGTCAGGACCTCAAAGTTGGCACCATACAAATAATGCCTCCAAGTCTTAAGGGCATGGACTATAGAAAAGAGTTCCTTTTCATAGGCACTGTACCTAGTCTGAGCTGGCTCGAGTTTTTTACTCTCGAACGCAACTGGTCGTCCACCCTGAGTTAGCACAGCGCCTACTGCAAAGTCGCTTTAGGACTCGTCACGGTCATTATGAGTTTAAGGTGATGCCATTTGGGCTCACAAATGCTCCAGCTACCTTTATGACCTTGATGAACAGTGTCCTCAGACCATACTTGGGTAAATTTGTAGTCGTATTTTTAGATGACATCCTCGTTTACAGCAAAACCAGGAAGGAGCATCTAAAACACCTCAGAAAGGTGTTTCGACTGCTCAGAAAGCATAAGCTTTATGCTAAACAATCCAAGTGTGAATTCTTCGTTGAAGAAGTAGCATATTTGGGTCACATTATCTCTTCAGATGGGATTAAGATGGACCCAAATAAGGTTAAAGCCATACTCAGTTGACTGAGACCTCAGAATATTTTGGAACTTCAAATCTTTCTTGGTCTGGCGGGATATTACAGACGATTTGTCAAGGAATATGCTCAGATAGTAGTCCCTATGACAAATCTTCTTAAGGGGAAGGGAAAGGAGTTCATTTGGGAGTCTGCACAACAGGAGAGCTTTGATGCTCTCAAAACAGCCTTAGCTACAGCACCAGTCTTAAAAGTCGTCGACCCCAATCAGCCATTTGTGGTCGAAACAGATCCTAGCTGTTTTCGAGACATCTTCCGATTTTATACGGACTTGATGATATCCCGATCTAAGGTCTATTTTACTGAAAAACTTAGCCCCGTCGAGTTGATCAAACAACTCGTCTGCTCGAGGCATAGGGTATTTATTCTTAATTGTGACTTTATTGAGGGCTCTGTAATCTACGCAAAGACGCATAGACCCCTCTTTCTTTTTCACCAATAGGACTGGTGAGGCCCATGGTGAACTACTGGTCTGAATTTGGCCTTTCCCAAGATAGTCTGTTAACTGCCTAGTTATTTCTTCATCCTCTGTTCGGCTGACCCGATACGGAGGTTTAGAAACAGGTGCTGTACCTGGTACTAGGTTTATTACATGATCTACCTCTCTGCTAGGTGGTAAACCATGTGGCAAATCTTCAGGAAAAACATCTTTAAATTTAGACAATAAAGTTTCTAATTTACTGATTTTCTGCTGAATAGAACTGGAAATAGAAACTTCAGGAATAAACTGAAAGTCACATAAGAATACCTGATGGTCTTCGTCTCCGATTAGCTGACAGAGCTCTGAACTGCAGACCATAGGGCTGTTGGGAACATCATGCTCCCCATGCAACTGGATCTCTCGGCCTTTATACTGAAAGCTGAGGGTGTTCTCCTGATAGTTTCTGTGGAGGGAAGGTCCTAAACTGTAGAGCCAATCTCTCCCGAGAACAATGTCTGTTCGATCCAGGTGCATTATCTGAAAGTTTATTTGATCTTGGTACCCCTGAATACCAAGATTTAACTTACTTACCATAGTTTCCCATATTTTTTTATCTTCACCCTTAGCTAATGAAACTATGTACCTATGCTGACTAGGTACTTCTGGTAGTTTAAGCTTTTTAACCAGGGTGTGGTTGATGAAATTATGGGTTGCCCCATCATCAACCATGACTCTTACTGACTGGTTACCAACTTTCCCATGCATACGTACTAGGTCATGCGGCCCAAAGCTGAAGGGTCTCGCTAGCATTGCGAGGTCAGCTGGCAACAGTGTTCATGATCTTCATGATACACTTTGATCTCGGAAGCTGCCGAGTCACTGGGGAAACATACAGTCTGAACAAGATGAACTTGTTTTTTATCTTTCTTATCTTTTTTAGTGAAAGGCCCCTTGGGACACTGTCTGACTGTGTGTCCCTTGCCCATACACACAAAGCACAAACGTTCTTGTTTGGCTTTCTCAAAATCATCTGGTTTTAAGGGCTGTATGAGTGAAGGGCGTTTCTGAGGAGCTTCACCTTTAAATTTCTCTTCTTTCTTTCTTTTTAAAAATTTCTTTTTAAATTGAAAGTCTTTCTGAGGAAGCTGCTCAGAAAGTGGTTGCTGTCTCGCTCTCTTCCTACCCACTGAATCATCATAGATTTGAGCATTTCTGAGAGCTTGCTCAAGGGTAGTAGGCGAGTTTCTCTGGACCTCTACTTTATATTCATCTTTGAGGCCACGGACAAATCCCCTGATTTTTTGATAGTCATCCATATTTTTAATCTTTAAAATTGCCTCTCGATACTGCGAGATATATTGGATGAGGGACTTGTCCATTACTGTTCTTTCCCAGGCTTCCCAGGCTCTATCAAGTTCATTCTCTGGTAGAAATTCTCTTAGGAAAGCTTCTTCAAAAGCTTTCCGTGACCGGGGAGTCTGCCCAGTCTCCTGGAGATTTAACCACCACTTATAGGCCATAGGCCCTAAAGAAAGACTGGCCTCAATTGCTTGCAAATGGTCAGGGGTCTGTTTAAGAGCATGAATGTTCTTCCATTTGCTGAGGAAGGTTTGTAGAATATCTGCATTTCTATCCTTCTCTTCCCCATTAAAAGTAGGAGGCTTTGAATCTTTAAAAACACTGGGGTGAGACCGTAAAGTCTCACCCGAAACTGATGGAAGTGGAGAAGGGGATAACTGAGAAGTGGAGGGAAGGCTTCCTTTCGCGGAGCTCAAAATCAAGTTTTTGAGTTCAGCGAACGAGTCGTCCACACTGGACTTGAAATTGGCTAATGCCAGCTTCAGTTCATCCACTTCTGTTACCAATTGGAGGAACTGCTCCTTGGTAACTAGTTCGTCGAGTTCTTCGGCGAACTGTTCCTGTTCTTCTACTTCCATGGGTTCCTTCCCTTTTCTGTAAGCCAAGGCTTCTGTTTCAAGTTCGTCGAAGCCTCTCTCCTGGGGTTGATCAGGTCCCTGAGGAGTGGTCATCTTCGAAACTGAAAGAGAGCTACCTTAACTTCTGAAGGAAAAAAGTCTAAAAGACTAATTTACAACTGTACAAGGGAAAGGAAAGATGACTTAGCTGTTTCTGAGGACTGTACTTCCAAAGAAAGAATGAAGAGGAACCCTTTCAGCTCTTTTCCCCAAAATTTCAGACCTACTGTTCCGAAAAATGCCAGTTTGAGGCTTCAAAACGGTACTAAATTTCCCGGTTTTTTGAGGATAGTAGCTCGCTGGTCTGATTGCAATCCAACTTGTCCACAAAAAGGCAAATCTGAAGTCCAAAAACCCTTCTGAGTTCTGAAATTTCAGAAGTCTCCTACTCGCTGATCTGGTAGGAATCCTCTTGCTCCAAATCTCTGACGTTGGGGCCCAAAAACTTGTTGAAAAACCAGATTTTCAGAAGCACTGGCAGCGCTGGCCCTGCTCCTCTTTTTTGGCTTCCAACTCGCTGAGAACCAGTAACTTTTTCCCTGGAAATCGGATGTAGGTCTCTGACTGTACAGCGATGGAGGTGCTGGCTTCTTCCTACTCTAATTTCGCTGGGAAAACTACGAAGAATTCTCTGAACTCAGTGAGAAACAGCTGTTTTTTCAGCGAGTTACCTACACTTGGAATCTGACTCCTTGCTACTGTGATTTCTCAGTGGAAATCAGAAGTTTGAAGGCTGCTCCTACAGCGATCCTCCTCCTCTATTCCTCTCTGAGAATTTTTGAAACACTTTCTATCTTCTGATAGCTTTCTCTACTGCTGTCCCGAACTCCCTAGGATGGAGATGGCTCTGATACCAGTGTAATAGATCCTAACACCACAGTAGGGCAAACACTAACTGATCCACCCAACCTTGCCTACTCCCTGATATAGAGTAAGCCCCTCCTAGCCCAGTGTGAGGACTGGTAGCATGCAACTGCCAAGTGTCGGCCACGTGGCACTGACGTGGCCGACTGCACGTCGGGACCCAACTGGGGGCCCTATCCTGCTGACAGGGTCCCTAGGCTGTGTTAGGCCCGCCATAGCTATGGACCGTGCTGGGGCACACTACTCACACTGTCTTGCCCTGTTGGTCATGTACGCTGGACACGACCCTGACTGTGGTATCTGACCTATCTGTGTTCTCTAGGGTTCGGCACTGGTTACGAGCTCGTAACAGTGCTTTACTTCGCCAATCACAATGTATTATTGCTTATGAGTCGCGTCGTCTTCGCTCTTATGAGCAGCGTTATTCTGTGCATGAGAAAGCGCTTCTTGCTATTATCTATGCTCTTAAGAAGTGGCGTCATTATCTGTATCGAGTCCCATTCGACATTATTACTGATCACCAGTCTTTACGTTATCTGTTTTCTCAACGTGACCTTAGTGATCGTCAATTTCGTTGGTTGCAGTTTTTATAGTCTTTTAATTTCTCCATATTGTATCGTCCTGGTCGTGCTAACACTGCTGCTGATGCATTATCTCGTCTTCCAGCTTTGTTAAATACACTCGTTTCTACTATTCCTCCATGGTTTGATGCTCTACCTGCAGCATACCTTACATGTTCTGATTTTCGTGATGTTTATAGTTCTGCCCCACCTGTTTCGTCCAGTCCTCATCAGGTTTACTCCATTATTGACAGTCGTCTTTATCATTATGATTCTCTTTG